>JAWWMO010000083.1:27810713-27845720 GCA_035047845.1 Dendrocincla fuliginosa | reverse complement strand
TCAAGTAATGTAAAACAGAACTCCTTGTGCCAGAAGCCCAAGGCCAATTGAACTGACACAGTGTCCCAGAGGGAGTATGGGGCCAGGACACTGCAGTGCATTCAGCAGAAGCCTTAATGCCAAAGGAAACCATGCTAAAAATCATATTCCGAGCTATGTAAACTATGCAAAAGCCTGCCACGTGACCTGCACAAGCACCTTATTCCCAAAGTCATGTCATCTAATTGAGAAGCCATGTTCAATCAATCAAAAGAACCATGTCAGCAAATTAAGAAGTCTCTCAAGTTCAACAGCTGTCTGCCTGCTCCCAAGTGAAGAACGTCTCAAGGGAGTTGCAGATTAGGTGCTTTTGTCCCATTTTTCAGGATGGTTAAAGTCACTTCTCCTGACTACATCTCCTCAGTGCCTTAAGGCTGTCAGGATGGTCTCCACCAAGTCTAGCTGGAGAGGTGACTGTTCTGCCAGCACCCAGGGGCACACTGCTTATCTCATAGAATAAAATCCATTCCCTTGCATTCTCTAAGGACAGCAAAGAAAAACAGATGCATCTTGAAGCTGTGCTACCCATGAGGTCTTTGCACTAGGAAAAGTCTATTTACCTCCACTTCTAAACAATTTTCATGAGTTGTGAGTGCTTCTGATAATTTTTAACACTTGTAATGGTTTGGTACCTTTGATGCCATTTTGCTTTATGTACACTGGTGAGACTCTTGGTTTTCTCTTTTAGCTGTATCATAGAATTTCCACTCATATATGGGTCAACTGAGAATGGTCAGCTTTGAATATTTAATTATTTACTTAAACCCTTATCTATGGGTAGCTTTTGATATCTTGTGACATCTCATCAGCAAAACTCTGTAAAGAACTTGCCTTCCTGAGTCCTGGCATTTGGGTAAAACATTCTGCTGCAGACCTGAGAGACAGCAGGAGCGGATAAGTGAGGAAATAACAGAATGTTTATATAAAGCTCATTTTCTTAACATAATCACATTTAAAAATAACGAAATACATTTTTTTTGTTCTTGGGCTGAAATCAAAGAAAAAAGTTTTACAAACATGCATTATACAAAGGAAAGAACAATGCTAAAATCAGACTTTCAAGAGTGCATTATGCTAATGCCTGAAAGATCAAAACTGAGATACTGACCTTGTTAAAGCACGTGAATTTTATTTTTGAATTAGCAGGATCAGATTTCATTGTAGATACAACAAGTTGGGGTGTAAGTTCCCTTACTAGCTATTAGGATACAAAAGTATTACAAATGCCTAAAATAATTATCAAATTATGCAGATTGTGAAGAGGATTTAATTCCTGCAGAAAACTAGTACTAAATAGGAAGGAGGTATGGATACAAAACTGAACAAAGAAGATATTATATCAAACAAGTAACTTAAAGGTTTACTTTCTTTAACAGTATCTAGGTTTCAGCACTTTTTAATGTAACAGGCGATTAAAAAGATATTGACTGAAAGGAGTCTATAATATGCTACATGAAAGCCAAAATTAATTTTAAGTGTATTTTGTTTCTAATAACTTTTTTATAAGCATGTTATGCAAAATAAATGTACACTCTACACAGGCTAATCTGTAGGTATAATTACTATTATACATTTTTATGCCCAAAATATTTGCACAGGCATAAGCAATTATTTCTTACAGTGGAACATAATGTCTTTGTCAGGGAGCTGTAAGGAAACATTCATAGCAAAGTTTTTGTCTTAGAAAAATTGGAAAAGCACTAAATAATACTTAAGAAATGTCAATAACAGTTGTCTGGATGAATTGTTCTTAAAATAGCTAAATGGAAGGTCAAATATCTGGAAAATAGAAATGTAGGTCATGTGTGGAGAGTGATGAACTTTCATTTTAGAGAACACTAACTCTGGAAAGGATTAGGTAGTTGTGCTTGATAATGAGCTGAACAGGAACTTTTGAGAGTGATTCTGTGGTGTGAAGAGACAATAAGGACATTGGCTTTATGAGCAGGAGAATGAGACATATATAGGAGGGTCATTCTTTAAAATTCATGTGGTGTTCATGAGAACACTACTGTGATGTTTTATACAATTTTAGTGTCCAGTCTTTAAAAAGAACATTGAAATTTGCAAAGGTTTCTGAAATAGCTGCAAAAATTGTTAAAAGATGGGAAAAATCCACCAAGCAGTGATGAATGATCTTAATCATTCATCATAAAAAGCTGAAGATTAAATTATGAGATGATCATAGCAAGCATCTGCACGAGATGTTGCTTATTTTAAAAAATTGTAAAAGGTTGTTTGGTTTAGTAGATGACATATTAAAAGGCACAGAAGCTGCAAGTAGTGATGAAGAATACAAGTACTCATCAGTAGACATAATGAGCTGGTGAAAGAATTGTCTCACAAGTCAATGCCACTACAACTCCATAAGAACAAATACAATGAAGGGAACAGAATCCCATAATAATAATACCAAAAGCAAACAAATATCCCTACTTGTGGATAATGTGAACCCCCAAGTCCTATGAAAAAGCAGAGGAGATATTATTTTTGATTTACATTTTGCATACTACAAGAGCAAACATTTGTGAATAATTTTGGAAGGACACCTTTTAGAATGTGTTTTCAGGCACTTCATTCCATGGCTTTGATCTCTTTGACTTGTTGTTCCACCAGACCTTACTCTCTGCCAAAGATTAGTGACATTCAGAAGACCTTAAGGCTCCATTTTTAGGGTGTATAAGCATTATTTCACACAATATTAATAGATTCTTTTAAAGTGAGATGTACTTAGGAACTTAAGTTCTATTGATTTTCATTACAGTGCTGTGCGGAGTAATCAAAAAAACCTTTACCAAACCAAGTGAATTACTTTAGAACAGAGCAGAGTTGTTAGGAAGGACATAGCAGGGGAACTCTGGGTGCTCTCCAGCTGTCACCTAGTGGTGATCCCAGTACGAACAGTAGCTCACTAGAGACTAAAGCTGCCTCTTGGGAATTGCCACTGTCATAAATTTCTGTTTGTCCTTCCGTACAGCATTGCTGTTTGGATGTTTCCTCTGAATTTAGAAGATCAGTTTTAAGGATCAAGTTCCTTCATCTTTTTTAGGACTATGTCAGCTCTCTTTGAATTGAAGACTGTCACTCAGCTGAATGTGATTGCAATCCGGATAGGCAATTCTCAAAGAAAAACAGAATGGTTACTTATTATAGGAACTATTGCTCTTCAAACCACTTGCCTGAATAGAGCCATAGCCCCCATCCTTTTCCTGTTTCATTCTACCTAATAGTTCTTGAATTAGAGAAGAGAAGCTCTGGTGGTGTGGCAGTTGTGGCTGTGACTCTTATGTATATTTGTATAACCCATCTGAGTATGAGGCTGTAGATAAAATGCAGCACATTCCCTAGCAGGCAGCAGTCTTCATGTGCATAATTTACAGTATGGATCTGGTCACAGCAACTAGTAAGTAGTAAGTGTTTTTTCTTAATGCTCAGATCATCTAGAGAACAGTTGCTAGTTTGTATTTTTTTTAAATGTTCAGTATAAAAGCTGTAAAATTAATGTTTTATTTGTCATGCTGTTATAGACTGTATACCTTTATCAGAGAAAATGTGTGTACCCAGTAAAACAGAGTGCTCAGATCAGAGACTGTAACTCTTCCTGGCTGAGAGCAGAGCAGAGGTTCTGTGATCGGAGAGTAGAGCCTTTTAAAACTTCAGTGTTTAAAAATGAGAGAGTTTTCTTGTGCACTTCTAGGCAGAGGGAAGAAAAATCATTTTAGTCCAGCAAACATCTGGTAGCTCAAGAATGAAAAAAAAAGTACTGATTGGTTCTGACAGCTGCCTGCTTTGTAGTGGTATTTAACCAGAAATATTTGAAACAGATTGATATGAATAATGAAGGATTTCATGATGTATGACAGAAATAAACTTCACCACAATTTAACTCATTAACAAAGAAACAATGTTACATAAGGAAAAATCCTTATTTACTGTTTACCTCATTTGTGATATTTCATTTTTAATAACCTGACAGCAAATAAGGTTTTTACAGTAATTTTCTCCATCAGGTATTGCAAGTATTTCATTGTGAAATAGGTTGAATGGGATGTCATTGTCCTTTAACTTTAACAAGTGCTGCTGATGGATGTGGTCCATTTAAATGTACAACAGAGAGCTGAACTAGATAATGAACTTATTATTACTCTCTGAGGATTACAGGTTAGTCCCAAAGGAGTGCAGTAAGCTAGAGAAAATCCATATCTACTGGCTAAACAATAGCCAGAAGGCTGACTGGAGATATTGATTTACTTTCTAGGCCATTTAGACCTTAATGGTGGAGAAAAGCTGAAGTGCTGTTTACTTTTCTGCCAGAATCGACCAAACAACCAGTCCATTTTTTAAAGACTTTTGATTGATTTCGCTTAGAGGAATTAGAGGTGATTTATTTTTAAGCTGAAAGCAACTCGTAAATATCTCCCACTACACAGGTTCCATGAGAGTAGATGTTAAGTGGAAATGCTTACTGAGAAATACTTTGCTGCAAATCAATATGAGCAGGTAGTACTCCTTGGTAGGAACAGTCAGGTGTTAGACACCTTTCTCAAGAGTAGTCAAGCCTCTGGTTGTACTCTGTGAGACACAGCGCTTTTAAGAGACTTAACTTCTGCAAACGGGTATGAATCTGATTGCTCGGCTGACTTTGTGCCAGCTGTACCCTGCTGACTTAGAAAAGGACTGTGGCTCTGGGAGTGTAAGTGGTGCTCAAGGTCAGTACTGAGCAGCTTTAATATTTGATGGATGAAAACAGTAATTTATCATGTGACAATGGCCCGTGATACTTCATACTCACAGCAATTTCTAGCTCTAAGGAACAGCTCTGAGAGAAAGCAAGCTGAGATGCTGGAATGGAGTATTTTCAAAATTAGGCAAGCTTTCAGAAATGTTCCTGAACATACTGCCACATTGCGATACAGCTAAGGAAAATAATAGTATGACTGTTGTTTCCTAGATATAGCCTGTCTGGGAAAAAGTGTGGTGTCAAAATCATTCTTTGGCATGTTCTCATGGAAATTACAAGAGTAGAGCTGGTATGTTAATAATATTCCTACTTAGAGATAAAGCCACAATTTTATACAATTACCAACACATAGTCTATAATTACTACTTAGGAATATTCTGCAGGAATATCTTTTTAAAGTCCACTTGCAAAGATAAGACCTCTTTTCATAAAGCATTGCACAGTTCTGCCTTAAGTTCTGTCCGTGTTTATTGGAAACATCACTGTTTTTGCTAAACAGGCTTTTTCCCTCCACCCCAAGCCTTTCTCTGAGGGCAGTTAGACTTGGTTGATATGTTGCTTATATCTTAGCACAGAAACCTGTACCTGTTACCTGAAAACTACAATTACAGTCAGCTCTAGGGATCCCACAAGAATGTGCAAATACGCATCTCTTAAATCTGAAAGTTATATTTCAAGTCCTACATGTGTCTTATGCCACTTTTGCTACCAGCTAAATCATTAATCCTCCACTGAGACATTTGATTCAGCCTCAGCACCATTCTACATAACTGAAAACTGATGGGAAGAAGAAATATTCGAGTATCTTCCCATTCTCTGGGAAAGGCCTTAAACAAGAAAATTTTCATTACTGTGAGGTAAGTGTCATTAGGACTTTGTTATATATAGTACAATAATAATAACAACAACAATAATAATTTTTATTGCCCCTGAAGCTTGTGGAGTGATGCACAGGAACTACAGAAAAGCTAAGAATTTCCATGTATACTTCATTGTAGTTCTGCAATCTACATTAAAATGAAAAATGGTGGATTAATGTGTGTTCTCCATTGAAAAACAAAGAAAGTTTGGTACACCATGGTTTGTTTGTTTTGTTGGGGTTTTTTAAATTATGTCTTTTATAGTCAGAACACTAAGCTTTTACTTAAGATTGTAGTACTTGCTTTTGTGAAGTCTCAAGCAGATAATTTTACAGACAGCTTCATACATGGTTTCTCTAACCTTTTTATTTGTTTGTTTGTTTGTTTAGGTTTGAAAAAGTTCACTCACTCTTTCTCAGATGTGTATTGTAGACCTATATTTTATGGTTCTTGTTACTTTTCTACAGAAAGTTTATGGCAGAATACATTTTGCAGACCTGCTTTAGATGATAGGCTTATACATTCTAGTACACTCTTAAGATTTGTTTTTTTAAAAGAAAGCCAAGTCTGCAAGATAACTTCTGTGAGCTTTATACAACTACAAGTGTCAGTAGAAGTGTTACCTGCAGTTCTCATGTAACTATGGCAAATGATGTGATGCAGCAGTTTATGTGCTGATAATTTGTATTTCCTTACTGTGTATTCACAGTTCATCTGTGCATGTATGTTAACAAAAGCTGTGCAGCTGTTGTTTTCTGCATGTCAAATAACATGAAGAGACAAAAAAAATATGCCAGTTTTCATATAAGCTTTGTCTGTTTGTTTTGACAGGCTTTTCTGTTGTTATTTTTTAAATTTAGTCTATAAATTTATAGACTAAATAATAGTCTATAATAATAGTCTATAATGTAATAATAGTCTGCTGGATTGGAACAAATTATAGATTACATGTATTTTAACTTTCATTTAAGGGTTGGTTAATTTGACTTAGTTTAGAAAAGTATTACATTTAGAAAAGTGTTGTATCACCTAAAATTATGAAGTCCAAAGTTCTGCAAACTTGAAGAAATCAGATCAATGCCTCCAAATGATAGTATACTCATTCACCATGTTTGATTTCCTTAGGAAGTTTAAGTCCTAAAGTATTGCTGACTTTAAAGGAAAGAATCATTGTTTCCATTAATTTCAGGAGCTGAAAAGCAGTCAGTAAGGATGAGGTTCAAAGAAATCTAAATCTGGGGGGACGTTGTTGGGGTTTTTTGTTTTTTGTTTTTTTTTTTTCCTTGCATGTGAAATGCATTAAAAAAGAAAACAACAGCTGGTAGCATGGAGCTGTGAAAGCTTTTAAAAAGCTGGGGTGAAGTAATGATTAGAAATGCAATATGGAGCTGCAGTATAAGAAGTAAAACTGAAGGCACTGAACTAGACAAATATAATTTAGGCAGAAGCACGGGTCTAATTACTAGGCTTGATAGCTTAGAATTATCACCCATAAAGGTTGATTCCTCACCAATTCTCTGGCTGCAGAAAAGAATTCTACCAGACATTGGTACTAAATTTACAATTCCTGTAGCATATATTTATCAAAAAACTAGAAAGGCAGATTTCTTAATGTGATCTTTGCATATATTCCTGTCAAAAGGGACTTCTCCAAAGTGAAATGTATATAACAATCACAAGCATATTCCATACAAGGTACATAGGGAACCATTTTACAGGTTTATTTTAAGTATGTTTTTGAAAAATTAATTGATTTTTTTCTTGTTTGCATATATTTTGAATTTTAATGGAGCAAAGGGATTAAAGAATAAGTGCTCTCACTACAGTAATCTAATAGGTGAAACAATGACCTGCTGAGTATATAACTCTGATTTGCTGATAATCCAACAAGATTTTTGGAGGGATGATCCTTGGTCACATAGCTTAGTATATAGAAGCAAAACCACAATATTCTTTCTAGCCTTAGTCTTCTAAATTTTTATTTTGAAGGGTAAGATGGTAAGTAATTATAGTAGTAGAATTTATTATTTATACAGCTACCATGTGCATTTTCAATGCTAAGTACTGATTTCTACTAAGTAAAGGCCTTCTGTCACACTAAAAATGCATTCTGAAGTCTCTGCACATTTACAGAACAGCATTTTTAACCACAGCTGATGACTGCGTTCAATCTTCAGGGGAAAAAAGTTGCCTAAAAATATAGACTCACAAATACAGCATTAATTGTCTTATTTTCAGGTTTCTAAAAAATCAGTGGCCTTTTAAAAGTAACACTCATCTCATCCTACTCTACAAAATAGAAAGGAATGTACTTTTATTTAATAACTATGAAATTTCATTTCACAAAGTGAATGAAACTTGGCCCATGTTTCACCTGCCTGTTCTCTCCTGAATGATCTGCACTTGAGAGCAGGAAGAGGTTCTGCTACCCTTCTGCGGGCAAGCAGGTAGTAGAGTGTCCATTCATTTGCTCAAGAGAAACGTAGTTTATGTGCCTATTTTAAAATTCCTAGAAGATGAGAGAGGCAGGACAGCTTATGTTGTCCTTTTGCATTTAAGGTGCCACAGGGAACACAGGTGGATGGGGTTCAGATCTTGGGTTCTTCTGTGCTAAGTTACTCAAAGCCCTAGGTATAAGGATGCTTAGATGCTTTGTACTACTGAAATACTTGAAATACTTGCAATACTTGCAATGGTTACTATGTTTTGTAAATTCTTTTTTAGAAAGAAAAATGAGAAATAATGAGACTTCATTTATCGTGAAGGATTTGGGGGAAGAACAGCCTTCTGTCTAGATGAAGTGTTTTCAGTTCAAGAATAGGCAGCTTAATGTAGGACTCAAAAGTGACTGCATGCATATGAACTAGATGCCAGTACTTTCACTGTAGTCAGTGGAGAGCCAGTTATTTCTCTCAATGAAACCTGGAGAGCAGTTCTGCTTGCTCAGGTCTGGTAAATCTCACCCTCAGTTCCATTAAATAGATGTCTTTTGTCTTGAATAGGAATACACCTGTCTACCTCACAGGTAGTCAAATGCACTGACATGCTGAAGTGTGGTGTTAAGCTAAATCCCAGGCAAGCCACCTCATTCTTAAAAATTATAAAATTTTATAATAAATAAGACAATAAAAAAAGACAATAAAACTGCAAAAGGGTGAGGCTTCCTAAACTCATAAACCAGCTCTTTCAGTAGGAAAAGAAACTTTAAAGTCCTCTGAATCCCAGTCAGACAGGCAGAGTCTGTTCCTAGTTCTGTCAGGTTTAAATATTTCTGTAGGGATACTAAGGGAAAAAAGATTTAGTCAAAGATTTTCTCCTACACAGTGTCTGATGTTTCTCCTGTGTTTTTGCAGAAGAGTTACTTATTGTTTGCCTTACCACATTTGATTGCTTACTTTTTTCTTTTTTTTTTTTTTTTCATTTTCACTTAATCTTCTCATTGTGTCCATCATGGGAATGTTATAAAGCATAGTGTTTCAAGCATTTTACGGGAAAAGGAGGATTTATTTGGCAATAATGGAATACCAGTATTGAGGGGCTACAGTTTTTCAGTGAGAATTAAAATATTGGGTAGAGAAAAAGATTATTTAATTACATATCATCACCTACTTTACAGGCGAACAGTACTGGTTGGTTTGTTTGTTTGTTTTCTAAAACAAAGCTACAGTTGTGCATGTGAAGCAGCCAATGAGGAGTTGCTTTTTCAAACCTGTCCCTGAACCTCTGAACTGTTTTAATAGAGGACTCATTAATATAAGTACTACTGAGTGTCATGTCTGCTTTTACATATCCATATTAGTAAGGGGTAAGGGAAAGGAAAATATTTTATTTGTTTCACATAATGTAAAGATGAAATATGGAGGTCTGTGTCCTTGCCCTGAGATAGTAGGTCTATTATAACATATACAGAGAAGACTTTTTTCTTTTTATTTTTTTTTTTTTTTTTTTTTTTTTACTACAGGTTCATTGGTTCTCTGGTATGACCGAGGCTGGTAAATATGGAACTGTTTATAGACTTTATTTTTGTTCATGATAAAAAACTTCTTGAGATTAATGAGTCATTGGTGCCTCAGCATCTGCTCCCAAGACTGGGGAATTTGAGAAAGAAACCAAGGAGAAATGTGAGGAGAAAAATAAGTAAAATGTTAAGAGCAGAAATATTCATAATGATGAATGGACATGGAGGATTTAAGTGTAACAGGGATGTTCATTTAGTGGAGCAAAATGACAGATTAAATCACATATAATGAAGGCACTTTTTAAGTAAATATTTTGAGAAACTAAACTGTTCTTTTTTGGACTTACTAATAAATTTGTTAAAATAGAATGTATTCAAAAGCCAGCATCAGAATTCTTCATTTAAAACAGATTACTATCAAAGATTAGAAACAGTATCCTCTTACATGGAGGAATATCTTGTAAACTATGTCAGTCAGGTATCACATAATAGCTAGGTTTTATATCAGATGCTGTAGATTAAGCTGTAATTTCTCTCAGTTGATTATACCACTTTTCTGTAGCTCTAGAGTATTTTTCCTCATGAACATCCTGTTGCATATTGGCAGAAAAACAGATGCAACCTGAGGCACATCTCAAAAGGCCTGAGTTCCTCTTTCACTATGGCACCTAGCATCTACTCCAAAGGTCTTAAAAATTTTGGGGAGTGTTGTTTATATTTCAATATGGGCATTTTTACTTGTATTTTAGGATGAAATGTTAGTAGTAAGCTTGTCTCTGTTGGAATCTGTAATGTAATGAGAGTTAGCAAGAAAAGCATCATGGTTAATCCAGTAAGAACAGGTTCCATAGCTAATAAGTGAAGATTGTGGCTTATGGATATGATTTTTAACCTGGTGTTGCTCTTGTTTTTTGTTGGTTTTTGTTTGGGGTTTTTTTCTGGCCACCCTAGCAAAGGGTGAACTTCCAGTTGATTTCCTTGCACCTTTTTGCATCTTTTTTCTGCAAATATGCAAAGAACAGATGATGTTTGGGAGCATCAGTACATGTCCTGAGTGTGTGAACTGACTGGTATTGATAGCTGGACTGTCTGTAAAAATATTTTAATCCAAATGAATAGTGTGAGTCTGAGATAAGAAGTAGCCTCCTCTCTCCTCCTCCACATTATTCCCTCCCAGGAAAGGAAAGCTTCATTCAGCTATTTGTAAGCCCAAGACTTTTTTCTTGAGAACTAACCGCTGTTTGTAAAATTAGAATTATTTTTTATTTTCCTCTATGCATCACTTTAAATTGATCCACATTAAATGTCATCTACATTTTTATACCCAGTCACTATTAACTGTGTGGCCTTTTGGCAACTCTTCATGAGTTGTGTTTATCACTGAAAGTGGTCAGAATGAGCAGGGTGTCCAGGAATGGATTCTTGGCCACATGTGGGAGCACAGCTGAAGGCAGGACTAGAACTGAACAGGAAAGGGGGAAAGAGGGGAGTTACAGATGGAATGAGCTGCAGAGAGCTTTGAGAAAATTGGGCAGAGACCTGGAGAAGGGGGGACAGGCAGGCAGGCGGGCAGTAGAGATTGCAGCGCAACTGCATGCAGAACACTGAGCTACATTGCAAAACAATGTTTGTTATAAAGCATGAGGGAAAATGGAGCCAAATGCAGTGTTACAGCAGTAGAACTAATAAATGTCAGGGAGAATGATTCTTAGTGGTATAAACATTTATGGGGTAGCTTTTCAACTATGGGTGGTGTCATTTTATGATAATGTGAAAATTTTATTTATTGTGTAGATCTGGAACTGTTCTATGAGAATTTTAACTTTTCTTCACTATACAATTTCTGCTTATGCTTTGTGCCATTGGAGATTAACACTTAGATTTGCCAGAAGTACAGCTAGTAATGGAAAAAAAGAAAAAAATTTGCAAAGATGTCTCTATTAAAATCATGCCAGTCAAACATAAATCTCTTATGGATGTGCATCTCCACTGGCTATTTCCTTACCTTTGCGTATGATTCATTATAAAGCAGAACAGGAATTATATGATTGTTAAGACAGAAGTAGAAAGAAAAGAAGAACATTAGAAAAAGTCATACATTCTTATTAATATATATTATGTGCTGCAATGAAATCATTTTTACCTAAGTATAAAATTACCTAGATAATAGATTTATGAACTGTAAGAAAAGATGGAAAATATGTTGTCTGATGAAAACTTCTGTAAGAAACTTCATAAAAATATACTTTATATTGAATGCACTAAGCATCAAAACATTTATGAGGTTTTATTTTGTCAGATACTGAATATTTATTTAATTGGATAATATCCAATGTACCCACCCATTTTTCTTACCAGAAATACAAAGTACAATCTCTCTGACATATAATATGCTGTAAATTTTTACTTCACAGAATCACAGAATCAACTAGGTTAGAAAAGACCTCTGGTATCAAATCCAACCTATAATTGAACAGCACCTTGTCAACTAGACTGTGGCACTGTGCCATGTCCAGTCATTCCTTAAACACCTCCAGAGGTGGTGATTCCACCACCTTTCTGGGCAGCCCATTACGATATCTAATCACCCTTTCTGTGAAGAAATTCTTCCTAATGTCCTAAACCTCTCCTGATGCAGCTTGAGACTATGTCCCCTTGTCCTGTCTCTGGTTGCATGGGAGAACAGGCCAACCCCCCACCTGGCTACACCTTCCTTTCAGGTAGTTGCAGAGAGTGACAAGATCACCCCTGAACCTCCTCCTCTCCAGGCTAAACAACCCCAGCTCTCTGAGCCACTCCAGGTCACGCACTCCACACCCTTCACCTTCATTGCCCTTCTCTGGACCTGCTCCAGCACCTCAGCATCCTTCCTGAACGGAGGGGCCCACAACTGGATACAGCACTTGATGTGTTGTCTCACCAGTGTCAAGTACACAGGAAGAATCACTTCCCTGGTCCTGCTGACCACACTATTCCTGATACAGGCCAGGATGCCATTGGCCTTCTTGGCCACCTGGGCACACAGGTGGCTCATGTTCAGCAGCTGTCAACCACCACCTCCAGGTCCTTTTTTGCTGGGCTGCTTTCCAGCCACTCTGTCCCCAGCCTATAGCACCGCATGGGGTTGTTGTGGCCAAAGTCCAGGACCCGGCACTTGGTCTTGTTTAACCTCAATTTGGTCCATCCACCTATCCAGCCTGTCCAGGTCCCTCTGCAGAGCCCTTCTACCCTCCAGAAGGTCAACACTCCGACCCAACTTGATGTCATCAAGTTTGCTAATGTTAGACTCAATCCACTCATGCAGATCATCAGTAAAGATACAAAACACGACTGGGCCCAGCACTGATCCCTGGGAACACCACTAATGACCATATGCCACCGGGATGCGGCACCATTCAGCACCAGTCTCTGGACCTGGCCATGCAGCCAGTTCTTAATCCAGCAAAGAATACACCTGTCACTTGCTCTTGAACATGGCTTAGAGGCTGGGACTCATTTAACCACAAGCAGAAACTTCAGACAACCTCATCCAACATGGCCTAGAACACTTCCAGGAACAGGGCATCCACAGCTTCTCTGTGCATCCTGTTCTAGTATCTCACCATCCTCATCGTAAAAGATTTCTTCTTTATGTATCCTCTAAATGAATTTGAATTCCTCTTTGAATTTGATAGAATCATAATAAACCTTCCATAGAGCTGGATTATTCCCAGCTGTGTATTATATGGAGTTTTACACTATTCTCCAAAGTCTGGTACTAACCACTGTCAGTGATCAAACACTGGAACAGATGTTCAGCTTTTTTGCCCAGCATGGTATTTCCAGTACTCCTAGTTTCATTTTTAGACCTTGTTATCTGTATTTTCAGACTTAAGAAATATGTGCTTTTTACTTGGGTCTCCTTTTAGGATTATTTTATTTTTCTTCTATTCTCTATTTTATCATCATACTTTTATCAGCATTGCAGAACAGCAATGCATCTTGAAATTACACTCCTATCTTTTCCTCATTCATCTCTTTTTTCCTCTGTTTTCCCTGATGATGATCTCTTTTTTCCACATATACTTGTCAGCCCCTTTTTCCTCTTGTACTGCTCACAGTTTCTCCTCTGTTGAAATGCACCTCCATTTCAGCACAATTTTCTGGTATTTTTGGTTCCCTGCAGAGATGGTTCCACATGTAACTCCGCATTTGCTTGGAACAGGAGACAAGAGAGTGAACAAGGGAGAAAAGGGAGGTAGAGAGACCTCTTCCTTTTAAGTGCGTATCCTGAATCTGTGGCTCTGAGCGCCTTCCAGACGTGGTGGATGAAATTATAGGCACCCACTCTATATGGCTTCTTTCCTAGTCTTTTTTTCCGACTGTCATGAATGATTTTCTTTTTTAAATTCATTACATTCTGCACATTGTTGTTCATGAATGCTGCTCTTAGAATGGGAGCTGTGAGCTTATGATATAAATTGAGATCAACTCTTGACACTGACTTACCGAGAAACTGTACGTCTGCAACACAGTTGGAATAGCTTTAAGAAATATTTTCAGAAGGCAGTGCTTAGAGGTTATATTTTGGGAAACAGTATACTTTCTGGAGGAATTCAAGTTCTGCTTGTCCATGAGCAGACATTCTTGCACAGATTTGTGGTAGAGATTGCTTCCTGGCAGTGGACATTTCAAGGAATTTAGTTTAGAAAAATGAAGAATTCTAGTACCTTCATGGTAAAAAAATCTCTAGTATAGCTTAAAGGAAAAAAGTTGACAGAACTAGAAAGAAAAATTTGTTGTTTCACTGCCATACGACAATATTGAAAATAAAGCCTTCTCAGAGTCTATTTCCAAGTGGTCATAATGCAGTTAAAATCCATATGTATTTTAATGCAGATGGCTAGAAACATATTCTTGATACAAGGCCATTCTCGTGCTAAATTTAAAATCTCTGCTCTGCTGTATTGAAACAGTTCAAAATGTATGTTATCAAGCACACGTAATATCAGCAAATACAGATGTTTTCCTCCAGTCATTTTCAAAAATGACCAAAGTATTTCAGCTGAAATTTTATAAAACTTCCAGTCAGAAGTTTTCTGATGTAGAATTTTTTAGCTGAAGTCATTGAAGCTTGACACTGCACAATTAAAGTGGAAATAAATATAGTAAATATAAATAGTAAAAATAAGAAGTGTAAATAGGGTGTAGGAGAAAGTGTGTCAAACTTACAAACGTGGCAATAAGCTCTTGCCTGAAGTGTAGACCCTTAATGTTAGAAGATGAATTTGTTATTTAAGATGCTCCTCTTTTTATTGTCGTGACCTTTATTAGCAGCCTATAACTGGTCTATTGTTAGGCATGTTTTGACAGTGTGCATACTGCAATGAAGTATAGATGCTCTTCAGGTGTTGACTAAAGTATTTACTATTTCCATATTTAGATACAGGACAATTTTCAATTATATGCCTTGTAATTGCTTAATCAGAAAGGTTATATAAAATAGTTTTAGCAGTAGGGGGGTTTCTGATTAACTGATAATGGAGCAAACCCATATCACAGACTATTTTGATTATTTTGCCTTGATTACTAAATATCAATCTGAACTTTTTCAAGAAACTTATCCGAGTTTCTAAGTCTGATATTTATCCACAATATAGAAATGTTGTAAGAAATTGCAGTGTTAGCCTTTCTATACTGTCTTGCAAATTTGTTTCATCTCTGCTAAAGATCATTCCACTTATCAGAAAATTGACCAGTATTATTTGAAGTATTATAATTATAGTATATATAATATATATCTATAAATATAGTAGTATAATTATACCTTTCCAGCATAAAAGGTATTTAGGTTCTTGAAGTACAGTTTTGTTTTGTCATGCCTACATCCATAGGCTTTGTATTTTGACATATTATATATGTATATTTTTACAATAGCAAGACTAGATAGGTCAGCATTTAATCATGATGGACAAACACAAAGTTATTTATGAATTTAGCTATGCACTTTGAAGCACATGGCAAAAAAAACCCCCAAAAACAAACAAAAAAAAGCTTCCCTCTAAAATAACCTATTCCCTTTCCTCTTCCAGCAAAGCCAGTGTTGTAAAGAAAAGTGTCACACTTTTTTTCCTGTTTTCTACCTGAAACAGGCTTCAACTATTTTTTTAATCATGTCTTATTAAAAGCTGGAAAAAGTTGAAATCATCAGCTCCTCTAGGAGAGAGAGAAAATATACATGACAGCAGCCTGTGATTCAGTTTCTTACAGTTTTAATGTGGCAAAATTGTCATTAAATATGTATTTGTTTACCAACCTAAAATTTACTGACACTGTTTTGAAAGAAATTAGTATGGCCATGAGAGTAGTTCATTAATCTTCTAAATGGATTCTTCTACCCTTTGCTGCTGTCTTGATAAGCAGATGAGCATCACCTGTTTGAAAGAGGAATACAAGTGGAAGATATGAATTTAGAGAGGGTTTTTTATTATTAAAAAAAAAAACAACATAGCATTTACTAGAGTAATAAGATTTGTCTTGCTTAGAGAAACCTTTAGTATAATTTCTCCGGATTCAACTCTGTTTTCTATCTACAAGAAAAGTTCTAATACAATTTTCAGTTCAATAAAAGATACAGTGCATTTGAATAAAAACCTAGAATCTAATCTATTTCTTGGCTTGTAAAGGAAGTTGGCCAATACTTTTGAAAATGAAGAGTAAAATTATTGAGTCTATATCTATCTTTGTCCTTGAAAAGCTGTCAAATAAGTTGTCTTTCTATGCTTAAAAACAGAGGTATAGTCAACTCAAGAATGGAGGACAGGGACACAAGATTTTTTTTGACCTAATAGAATGTTATAGACTATATTACAATTACAAGAAATACATTTGTTATTGGTTTGGTTTTTTTCATTATACATTGTCCCTGTTTAGAAAGTAGGAGGAAAACAGCTGCATCCAGATTTTCCAAAGGGACCCAATGGAAATTCAGAACTTGGTTCACATTTGTTTAGAAACTAAAGGACTCTAAATTTCTTCATATGCATTGACATAAATAGAGCACTTGATCCCAGGTCAATATGTCAGTGTGCTAACCAAACTCCAGGTGTAGAAGAAACACGCATTGGATTATTTCCATTCACGAACTCATGAAATCTGAGTGCTGAATGCAGCCTGAACACTTCTGGTTGTCCTTACACCCCTCTCATACTACATCAGGAATTGCTGGCTCTTGTGCCAACAGGTTTCTGGAACTGGCCTGTACAGTAATGCCCCATCTCACTTTGTAATTCTAAGAGGCATTAAGTAGACTTTAAGAACCACTAAGTAGACTTTTATGTGTAATTTGAAATAAGTGCTGGGTAGGGTTTATACTTTTGCTGACATGTTTTACAGTCATCTACATCTGTGTTTCACTCTTCTCCACTTCCAGGTCATGCAGACTCAATTGTTTTCAAGTTACAAGCACACTGTGCTGTGCCTGTGTCAGAGAACAGTTTAGACAGTTGGACAAGCTGTGTTCATATCTGATTCCTAAGTGTGAATGAGTTCTAATTCAGTGTCTTTTGTTGTTGTTGTTGTTGTATTTTAGCTTTTTTTTTTTTTCTTGTGAAAGAATAATAGTCATGAGAGTTCAAAAAAAGTACACATATTTGAAATGGTGCTGTTGGTGTCCTGATTGTATTTAACAGTATGTAATAAATCTGATAAAACAGAAGTGCAGACTTTATGCATTTAAGAAGAAAAAAGTGTAAATTCTGCCTGCTGTCATGGTAAACTAAGCAATTTACTAGCATTAAATCCAGTTTTATTTTCCTGTAGAATCTGTTAATGAACTTCAAGATGTAGGTCTCATTGCCCATTTAAAATGTCTCTATGAGTGAATTACCTGGTAATACAGCTCTCCTAAATATCTCTGCAAAATATCTAAAGATTGTTAAATCTGGAATTTTTATTTTCTTCTAATAACTCATCTGTCATCATGGACAATGAATATTTGCCTTTACTTTTATTTAACTTAAGGCAAGCTACATTTCTGTCTTAGCACTTCTTCATGATGGGCTTGCTCTGTTTGTGCATTTTACTACCCTGTGGGATAAAGATGTTAACTGTGAATCAGAAATTGTACAGTAGGTGTAAGGCATAAAATAAAATCAATACATTTTTCTGAGGAACGTCACTGGTTAAGTGACAAAAAATATTCTGATAGTCACTGAAAAAGAAAAGTCAAAGGTACATTTGAACCTGTCAGTTCAACACATTCCTGTTATCCCTTTAGGGGATATCATACAACTTGACACCAACATTTAAGCTTTGAAAATTATGAGCTCATCTATTTCAAATGGGATGTCACATGTTCCCAAGCCTTTGCCATTACTTATAATGGGAGACAGGATGATCACTTTTGTCACGTACTGGTAGTGAATAAGATCTTTTTTCTTTTCTTTTTTTTTTTTTTCTTGTTTCAGAATGAAGAACAAATTTTGGTATTTTGAATTTGGCACTTCGGAAACTTTCTCAGCCACCTGTAAGAAGCTTCATGAATCTGTAGAAATAGAAGTAAGAAACTTAATTGTTGTCTTTATCCTTGAAATGTCACTAGTTTGGCTGAAATGCAGGGAAAAAGGGTGCAGAGTGCCTGAATCCAACAAGGCAAAGCAGTGCACATCCTTTTGACCCTATATTCCAAAATATTATTTTTATCGTGTCTATTTGTAGTGTAGCCCTGAACACTGGAACAAAGTTCAGTTTGATGATTAGTGAAGTCTTAATACAGTAGACAAGGTCAAGAGGTGAAGTATAGCATTAGAAATCAATAGGGAGTGTGGCTAGGTCAGGTGGAAAAATGAAAGACTGTTGGAGGGAGTGAGAGCTGCTGCAGGATTAAAATAAAATAAAAAAAAATCTTATTATTTCCAGGTCCCAAGATTTTATAACCCTTAAAACTCAATTCCCTAAAATTGTACTTACTTTCCTGAATAAAGGTTAAAGAATATATGTATTTTTTTGAATCATTCCCCTTCATTAAATAGCTTTTCTCTGAGCACAAGGGGTCATCTTTCCATTACACATTGAACATTAACTGAAAAGACACAGGATAGTTACAGGTGAAATAGGAATTTAAAATAATGTGCTACTGCCACTTTGATGGCTGATAGAATAAGTGGCTACATTACATAAACATTGCATAAACTGTTTGGGGGGGCTGATGTTTAAAAATAAGCACATGAAAAATGTGAAATGAGTAAAGGTACAAACTTGAGAACTTGAGTTAAATAATGAAATAATTTCTCAGGAGGATTATGGTGCTTTTCCTTTCCAATAGTAATGAGGAACTGCACGTGTTAATGGAGTATTTGAATAGTAGCATGAAGCACTTGGAGAGGTATGGTGAGAGCTGTGAGAGTCTGGTGAAAGCCTCCTGAAAGGTAAAGTCTGAAATGATCCGCAGGGACCATAGATCTGGTAGCAGAACAGTAGCAAAGAGTACTGAGACTGAAACTGTAAGACCTGCCAGACTTGCCTGTTATGCTGTTATGTTTCTTTTTAAAGTGGAAACATGCTTCTCACATGTTGGACTAAAATGTGATAAAAACAAAACACTAACCAAAAACCCTAGAAAAAATGAACTTAACAAAAAATCCCCCGTGCTTCCCACGACAGTGCTTCACACACATGGTTTATGGAAAGCATATTTTATTAGTTATAGGAAGAAATCCTTACCTGATTAGATTTGAATATACTGTAATTTAGATGTACCTTTTAACTAAATACAAATTGAAGAGCAGGCTTTCCCAACAAAATATTAATATCTGGTGAAAATTATGCATATCCTGATAAATATTAAGATGTAAACTTAAGTCATATAATTGTAACCATTGAAAGGGTGATTAAATGTTGACATCCCAAAGCAAAAAATTGGATGTACAAATTTGTAGTGCTGCTGCTACCAGTTGTATAATTATTACCAATTCATGTCAATAACTATTATTACCAATGTAGTATTACATTGCCCGTATATGAGATATGTTTGTTAATATTCACTTCATCTATCCTGGTCATTGTCATGAGTCCTACAATTAGGAACAAAAAGCATGGTTTCCCAAAGTTTACAAGAAGTATTAGGAGGTAGTTATTTGGAGATTTGTTTACAATAATTAAATTACAATATTTGCTAATATGCTTGTTTGAACATTATTAACATTTGGGAGTAGCACTCTTTTAATCTAATTTCTAACCTGCTGCCCCTTACTTGAGGATGTCACTGTAAATGAGAGCTTGATGTATGAAACCGTATTTCACTCCTTATAAAATATACAAAGAACATGTTTGCTCTACAGCCAAATTTTGAATTAACAAAACCCAGGAAGATTAGGGATCTGCATCTCTGAGCTTTGAGACAGTGAGCAAACGTTCTGTGGGCAAATATTTGTTCAACCCTATATGTGATTTCTAACCTAATTAAGCATGATTTTCCTGATATACATTCTGGACTCATGTTCTGTATGTTTTCTTCTGTGCGAGTGTGAAATACAGAACAAAGTTGGACACAGTTCTTACATTATCCAGAATAAGATGTGGTTTTGTTTCCAAATTGGGATTCAAGAATTTGAGGACAGAAACAGAGGTTCCAAGGGGAAAGAAAGCCAAATGGAAAAACAAACAAACAAGCAAGCAAAACTAGGACAAAATTAAGTATTTATTTTAATAATAATGTGTCAGTAAACAAGGCTGAAGATTTTACAGTTTAGGGAATTTGCACCTTATTTTCTTTTCAGTAAGAAAGAAAGATATGTGAAGGGTATTTAATGAGAGTAGATAGATACAAATGTAAGTGGGGATGGCACAGACCATACTTGCAGCACGGTAAAAGCATTGTCAGGCCGGTGTACACCTTCTATCACCTGGTATTAATGGGTGAGGGAAAGGAGTTGAAAATGTTCACATACTCTTGCATTTTATTGCCCTTGGTTACACAGCAAAGCCTTATTCTCAGCTCTTTTTAGGCACAGATATATATGTTTTCAGCTTAGAGATGATCTGAAAATATTTGATATAATAAAGAAAGTATATATAATAATACTCAAAAAGTGACTGAGGCCAGGAAAGAAGGCAAAAAAAGAACTAAAAGGGATAGATTTTATTTCTGATCTAGATAGGTATGCTCCACATTTTAAAAGCATGCTTTTATTTTTAACATCGTCATTGCATGAACTGACATGTTAAAAAAAAAAAAAAAAAAAGAAAAGTAGCAGAACACATATGTGTTTTGCTGTTGTAGTATATGAATGTGTTAGGACAACGCAGAGCTACCTGTAGCGCAAACTTCTCATCTGTATATGAACAAAAGAAAGGCTCCTTTCCTAATTCAGAAAGTTGCTCATCACTGTGGGACTCTGAGGCCTCATCACATAATTGTCTTAGTGTACTACCTGCTGTGCTCAATATTGAGTGAAAATGGAAGCTAGACCCCTCACCATTCTATTTCACAATTCTTCTTTTATTTAAATAATTCCAGTCAGTTTGGGGGACGCCAGACCTTTATAAATTAACAGCAGGGAAATACCAAAGGTGTCAGATTGCATATTTATCATCTTTCTCGTGTAATACTTAAATATGTATTAAGAAGTGACTGACATAAATTAGGCAGATTTCAGAAGCCACAGGCCGTGGCTTGTAGAGGACCCCCTTCTGCTTGACATTTCATCCTTGTCAAAGATCAAATTATTTTAATTTAGGCTGCAAATTATAAGAAATGAAGACTTCTTTGTGGGAATTCCCTGTGGTAATCTGACTTTTGTTGTTACTGCTGCTTGTCAGTGTGCAAAAGATATAATATGCATGCAAATAAGGTTAAAAAATATGTACTATCTAATTATCCAGCCAGTACATTCCACTTGAAGACAGTGGGAGGCCTGACACACAGTATGTGTTTGATTCATTGAGGCCTGCAGGGTATTTACACAAGATTACTTTTAATTATGAAATTAATATCTGTTTATCTAGAATGTATAGCAGTAAGTGAGCATACACATGAGCAGAATTTTTAGCAAAATAAATCATCTTAGTATTTAATACATGTCAAATATAAGGGATAACCACAAATTTGCTCCCAGAAATCACAGTGAAGACCTATACCTTTTTTCTTGTAAGGAAAGTGTGATTAGAAAGTTACACTTTCAATTACAGTAGTTGCCACAACTGCCAACTCACTTTCAGATAAGTCTTTTGACTTTAAAGGTTTGCCTGTATGAATATAATCCACAGGTTTAAAATTTAATTCTTGGAGAGCAAATATGAAATGGAAATCTTAGTGCTGGAATTGTTCTCTCTCCAGATTTATGCTCTTCTTAGAAGAATTAGGAAGGTATGTGTGCATTATAGTGCAGTTCTGTTTTGTGATCTCAGAAAGTTTCCAAGTAAACAAATAATTATTCACAGTTATTTTTGAGTTGTACTTTGCTTCAAAGCTGCAATAAAGGTTTAGGCAGAGAGGAAGAAGTGCCAGTGACCCACAGAGCAGCAAGCTGCGAGATGTCAGTGGACTATTACTGAAGCATGGTTAATTATTTTTCCAGTTTTCTTCCTGACTATTGTATATTGGAATTACAAAATAATACTCTTAATCAGTTTTCAATGGATGACTGGATCCCCTACTAGCTTGCAGAACATTGCAGGAGTAGGATCTAATGTTTTAAAAAATATGCCGCTATACACTGTGATGCGTGTGCTTTGCCAGGATATCTATATACTCTATCTCTGCTGTGAGGAATGAAGCTAATCTAACTCAAGCCAAGGTACTTGTATATGAATCCTGGGAACCTTGGCTGGTTCAGTGAACTAATGAGTGGAACTGAATGCTTTGCCTTCCACCTTCCACAGGTTCCAATGTACTAATATGAAGTTGAGTCTTTTTTATTTCTGTAGAGATTCTTCAGTATTTTGCTACAATTTTCTATGAGTTAGGGGCTTCCTGTGTTCCTAAACCAATGTTGGTAGAAAGGAGGACATAACCTGCATAAATGATAGCCAGTGAAGTGTAGGTGTATCCTATCAAGTTAGGTGCGTCTTTTCCGATGTGCCTCAGGTGAACTGTATTTGCAAATGTGGTAGGCATCGGATAAAATGCTGTAGTTTATCACTGAACACGCTGATACCTTAAGATTCCTGAATGATTCTCCAGAACTGAAAAATATAGTCCCTTTATAAGATATAATTGGAAGCCAGATTTAGCAAAGGAATGTACTTCTATCAAATGCCTCAAAGTCCGGGTTTGCTATAGGGAGCAGGAGAAATACACACTAGTAACAAGATGCGCTACAGTCATGATTCCATCAGTGAAAGGACTATCCCACAAAGATTACTTCTGTGTGTCCAGTAAGACTTGGAAGGATTTTATGTCACTGATACCTCTTCTTTAACTCTGTAACTTATGTTTTCCTTTGGCAATGTTGCATATTTCAAAGAACTGGCTGATGGAGGTTCTGGGAAAAGAAATGCTGCAACTGCATCAGAATTTGCTGCAACCAGTTCTACTAATCTTATCTCCTAGTAGAAGTTATTAGTCAGGTGTGGCCCTATACTTGTTTTACCTTTGGATTAAAATTAAATCCTGTGTGGTGTTTTGTTGCTTAGACCCTTTTCCATGAGGCTGTGTATTCTCTGCATGCCAGGACTTCAGTATTCAGTTTCATGTGGAAGAGACTCAGTTCTTACAGTGACAAGTATAATTCCAAAATCATCAGACAGACAATTTAGCTGACACAGGCAACAAAACCCCTCCAGTTATTGGTATACAGATTTTGGTAGTATAAATGCTTTTCTGCTAATAGCTGTATTGAAGTTAGAAATATATTTTACTTGAGTCAGTGAATAGGTGTCAGATAACAAGAATCTTCCAAATGGCCCCACACTTAAGCAATCAAGACCTTCTGAATGAGGGTCTGATCTTATCTCATACCTCCTTTTCAGATATAAGTATATATCGTAGATGTAAACACTGAATAAACTATTAGCAGTGTTAAGAGTGATGAATTGCTGAAGAAAAATATCCTATAGGGAGAACATTAAGATTTTTCTTTCACTGCTTTCTCTCTCCTTTTTTTTTCTTTACCCTTTTTTTCTCCTTTCTAATCAGTGTGATGGAATTCAGCTGGACTTAATCAATATATCTCTGGAAGGAATTGCCATTCTGAACATCCCAAGCATGCATGGTGGATCGAATCTTTGGGGAGAGACAAAGAAAAGACGTAGCCATCGTCGGACAGAAAAGAAGAGGTCAGATAAAAGAACCACCGTTACAGATGCCAAGGAATTGAAGTTTGTATGCCAAGGTAAGGTTACAGATTGATATGGACTATGTGGCTCCCATCAGTCAATTCAGTTGTGTAATTGACCATGTATTGCCTTGTGTCTGAAAAAGGATAGACAGTTCTTAGATATTTCTTCTCTTGTGTATTTAGCTTTTCTGCTGGGAGGCTCTAGCAAAAAGGCATAAACAAAGAAATGTTAACATTTACAGTCAATGTACTTGCAAACCTGCCTCAGATGTTACCTGTTAAGCAGACTAAATACACCATGTGGCACTGTTTGCTACTATGACATTCAGTCTAGATGTACCTGGAGATTTTGGAGTTGGGAAATGCTTTCTGAGCATTTATAATGGTCCTTAATGTCAATGTGAGTGAAACTTGGGGTTAATCATGCCCTGTTTCTAGCAAGATTTTGCTAGAGGGAATGGGCAACTACTTCAGAGTAAAAAGACCAAGCTGCCTATACATTTTATGTTACTGTACTGTGATGCTGTATGCAATACATAGGCTGTAGTTGGTTTGCATAGGCATGAACTGTTTTTTCAGGGCTCATGTATTTTCCTGGTGATTACTCTTGACAAAGCCTATAATAAACAGTAATTTCTATTCTACTTTGAGAATCTGAATAGTATGCATTGCAACCCATTGGTGCATATCACAAGTTCTAGTGATTATAAACCATCACACTGTTCACAGAAAAAAGATGAACAGACCAGACTTTGAAAATGTTTTGGTAGTTTGTTTTTCCTCTTTTTATTCTGCAGATAAGATTATCTTTTGCTTCAGGGTATCTTCCTGATTCTCCTCCTTATTCAGACTGAATAAAGATCAGGACTTTAATCGTCTTACACTATTGTGATTCTTTGATTAGTTTTGAATATCCTATTTTTACATTTTATCAGTAGTAATTTTTAAGTCACTAGTTATATCTTAGTTCATTAATATGTGTTGTAGTTTTAATTCAGCGAAATTATCTGGATGACAAAAGTTTAGGAATAAAGTATTTTTTTAATGGTTTGGAGGCTGCAATAGATACCAGGACTCAATTTCTGTGTGTTTTAGCAATTTGGTGTATATTCTCAGTATCTCAATGTGACTTACCAATACAGTCTGTCAGCTAAAATCTTATAAGGTGCTAAGCTTCTGCGTACACTACAATGTTTGTATTATGTCCTGAGGTTGAAGAGATGGATACAGGCTGGTCGGTAAAGGGCTCACCAAAATTTTGCTTCTGAAAATAGGGAGACAGGACATCTATCCTTTTTATAGTGGTGAAGCAGACATTAATACTTCTCTAAGTATTGAAGTGGTGTACGTCTGATACATATGTAGCAGTGATTTCGATCTACTGACTATATTTGGTGTATTATAAGGGCATTGCTACATTCTATTTCTATTTTTTCTGGATGGGATAAAATAAAATTATGATAAGAATATTAAAGAGTGAGCAGGAGTTCCTACATCATCTGTGGAAATGTTCATAATGCAGGCATTAGGCATCTTAGTTTAGAAAAACTACTCTCATGACTTTGTTTCTAATCACTTTATATGTACTGTGGATATGAAAGTAGCTTCATCCAAAAGGCAATCTTAAGGAAGAGATTGACTTCTCACTATCATAAACTAGAGCACCTTTCTCACCACTGAGTATATGGATAGTATTATTGTTTGCATCTACAGTAGCATTTGAGTGCTGAACAGGAGTATGTCTCTTGTATATCCGAGTGGTCTGTATTTATTGGGTCCCAGTTTGCAACACTGAGCAGTCTTGAGCGTGCAAACTGGATTCCTTTTAAATGGAGGGAGGATGGGTTGGGGATGTGCATGCTCTGATTGGAAGTGGGTGTTCAGTCCATGGAATCAAGTTTAAACAACTGACAGTAGAACTCCAAAATGAATGTCTTGTGAACATTTGAGAATGAATTGATTTGCCTTGTAGATCCACTCCTATTTTGTACTACAAAGACCAGTCATTTAATTCAGGTTGCTAAGGTAGTTTCTCAGACTGAATGTGCTACGTCATCTCAGAATTCAAGATTATTGCTGAATAATGGAATTCAACCAATTTTATGCCTAGACTTTTCAAATAGTTTTGATAAATCTGAATCTACTCACTGTGGAAATAACTGTTACTTCTAAAGTGTTATGATTTCTTCACTGGCTGATTGTTTTGTTAGGCGTATTGTACTTTTGGCACATTGTACTTTTTAGTTGGAAGAAAACATTTTACAAACTATTAATGCCAGGTGCAGAAATAAGTATTTTGGTATTGAGAATTATGATAAATACATATCTACCTACTAACTTGTAGATTTATTACCTTGTTTATTTATTAACTGTTTCTGAGCAAATATCATTGCAGTTCATTTTATGTTCAAATACAGTATCTAATCACTTGACAACTAAACACTGCACTTTCTGGGAGATGGTAATCAAATATCATATCTTCCTATGGATATGTTTTTATAAATATATGTGAGGTTTTGGTGTCGGATTTTGTGTGGGGTTGGCTTTTTTAAATCTAACTACTTTATATGGAACTTTTGAGACGCATGCACATTTTGTTTTAGACTTTTTTAGTTAATTGAAGCTTAGTACTCTGAGTCCTTAAATGGGGTACTTACAAGGACTAGTGGAAGCTGTCTCCTCACTCTGGATAGTTTGTTGCCCCTGGGCATATTGCACTTATCCTCTCACAACAGCCCCAGAAGGACTTCACAAACTTCCAAGGAAAACTCACACTAGTGAGGTGCTGCTGCTGTCCTACTCCTCTCTTGTGTATCACCTAACAAGCCATGTACGTAACATGTTCATCACTGCAGGAAAAAGGGTCAAATTTCTGCCAAATCTTTTTTATTTCTTACATAAAAGAAATACTTTTATACTGTACATTCTGTACAGTGCAAGGAAGATATATTCCTCTGAGCCTACTTCCCTCTTTTTTTTTTCTTTTCCTGTTTACCTCTTGATGCAAAAAGGCTTGTATTTTCTTTGCCCTTCCCATTATCCACCTCTCTGCATACTCAATAGCCAAACCACAATTTGCACTTTAAGTAATCAAATGGGCATCTGCTTGGAAAACAATCTAATTATGTGCATGTAGTCTGAAAAACAATATATTGAAATGTAGCAATTTAAAATATGAACTATTTAAATACGTTCCCTACTTATCTCATTGGAAGTTTGTGCATGTATGCTAAAGGGCAACATGAGGCACTCATAGCATCTAGGTGTGTGGGTTTGTGTATCATATTTCTATTTAACTAGTACTACATGTCTTTGATACTTTCATATAAAACATGTATGAAAATATATTTGTCTGATTAGCTTATAGCTAATTAGAAAAAAAAAACCCCATATTTACTACAGGTTTCATTTCAGCTCCTGTGTAGAAATAGAGAGTCTTTCATCAAATGTAATTATGGTAAAAATCAGATGGGTTTTTTATGATTTAATTTAATTTTAAGTTCTAATTTATTGGTACAATTTCAATTGTACAATGTCAATACATTTGGAAAAATACAGCTACAGATATATGTGACAATTTGTGAAAGTAGATGACTTAATTAGTATTTTGACTTTGTGAATCTGATACTTCCCATGTTTCCATTTGTTGTTTTGTTTAAGATCTTCCAGTATGTATGTAGCTATGATGTACTTACCTGCAATGCATTTACAGTTTTAGATATCACTGTGAACTATCCTTGAACATTATTTGGATAGGAGTTTTGTTTGCATATACACAGATATTGATAAATGCCAAAAATCAGTGTTTTAAAAAGATGAACATACTGCATAGAAACTAAACTATGAGTTGAGAAAAATACATGCAAATAACTGAGCTACTTGTTTGGAAGTTGCATTTAAAACATAAGTTGAATCATGACAACATATCTTACATGAAATATTTATACCACTTACATTAAGTGTTAAACAGTTTTCTTCCTCATGGAGATACTAAATAAAATTTTCAAACTTTTTGTGACAAAAAAAGAAATAGTTTTTCTCCAAGTCTCTCTGGTAAACTTTTTGCTAAATGAAGTAGGACTCCTTTGGGGTGGAGGTTGTTACTTTAGTTCACTTTCATTGCTGAATTTCAGTTAGAGCCTTGTCCTGAAATGGAATCTCTTTTAAAGTCTCTTAAAACTTTATTGCAAACATATATGTAGCTTATTTTTGCACAAGTAGTTCCACTCACTTCAGTGGACTCATTCCTGAAGACAATATCTATTAAGTATTAGTGAAACCTTTAGACTAGAATATTTCAGAGCAATACTTTCTTTGTATTTATTTTGTACATCACCAGACACACTGATAGTTTTCCAAGTACTTACCAGTATTTACTTACCAGGTTGATCTTGTGCATCCTGTTAAGAGCTGCGGTGAGCTGTCACTCCTTGACGTGTCAGACTATTAGACTAGTTCAAGACAATGTGCATTCATGTCACAGCACCTAGGCATAAACCAAGCTTACTAATATGATTGAATAAGTCTATGTGGAAATCTCTGTTAATAACTGCATTATGACTTTCTGAATGGAAATGCAGAAGTTTTAGAGGCAGAATAATGTGTACACAGGCAGTTCACTGCAGTTAATAGCAGTTAAAAATATGCGGGGAGTGTGAAGGTCTTAAAACACTTCAAAATATCTATACATATTAAGAGTATATGCCTTTCTTATTAGATGTAAAATTCCATTCTGTGGAAAGGAGGAGAAGCTTCCCTGTAGGAAGGGGATTCCTGACATGTTCTCTGAACAACTTATGACTTTGTGGACTAGCAGGCTAATTCAATTTATGGAGGTCTTTCATAAACTACACTCTGGCCAGGTGACCTCTCCTTGTTGAAAAAGTTAGAAACTGTGTTCTATATACACAGTATATGTATTATATACACTAAATGTACACGGTGTATATTCACTACTGCTAGACTTTAGGTTATTTTTGGCATGATTCAAGGCATGTATAATGAAATCTCTATAATAATATTTTTATTAAATATATCGATAATGTCATGGCTAGATAAGGTAATAGCCCTTATTTTTTACCTTGTTTAGGCAGCTTTCAACAACATAGACATTAACACATTACCGCAGACCAAAATAGCCAATTAAACCTATTTCATAGCTACTCTGTTAAGGCATTCAACTTTTAACATTAGACTAAACATTTGAAAAAAAATTTCTAAATCTACTCAGGCGATGTTTTTTTCCTGTCAAAGTATGTGTCATGACTATTCTGAACATCTTATAGCATAAAATGAAGCTTTAAGCTAAAGGTCACTTATTTCTGTGTAGAATTTATTGTTGCAATTATGTGAGTGTGTGTTGTTTAGAGTAAATGAAGTCCTTTTGAGGGCTGTTAAACTCAGGGTGACATTAATGTCAGTGTCTAAAAAATCAACCCTGTAACTAGTAGTTATTCACCTCAACGAAAGTGTTTATCCTGCATTCAAATAAGCATCTAAGGTAGGAAGAATAAAATGCTCATGGGAGGTGACTCTCTCTCCAGTTATTTCCCATTTCCTTATATGCATTTGAGTTGCAGCCTGCAGCCATTGTACGCTGGCCTCTTCTATCTTCCGAACAGCAGTGACCAGCCACTGTCTCAAGCAAGACCTCAACAGGCAGTGGAAGGTGCTCTCTCACAGAGGGGGCAGCTGCATGGTGTGACTCATCAGTGTGTGAGGTGTTCATATCTGGCTTTGCTGAGGTTGCAGATTCAACAAGGGCAAGGAAGCCTTGCTGGTTTCTCCCAGTGGAAGCACCTGTTCTTGCGAATCTAGGACCTGTGTAAGTCAGGATGCAACTGAGAAGTTCCTTCTACTTTATATTAGTTTCCAGGTTTTTGTTGGTTCTTCTAGAAACTCTGGAACACAGCACTCCATACTCTGATTTGTAACCACCAATCAGCAGTATCTTATTTCTGTAGAGGCATGGGGTTGGGGAAGGGAGAAGAAGAAAAAACAGAAAGAAAAATCAAAGGAGGTAAGACATAAATATCACAGTTTTCCCACATTAACAAGTTTCTTCTTGGTAGAGAAGAATTCTGAATTTTCCTAATTCAGAACTTGGATTTGGTCTGACTGTCTGAGGGAAAGGTTGGTATTTAAATGCCTTTCTCCCATATTAGCTACTGAGGACTGTATAGCCTTCACTCCTTTTGCTGCTTGCTCATGTTTACTGGAATGACATATTCAGATGTCAAAAAGGGCTAAATGGCACTTTGTCCTAACCATTTAGTTAAATTATGCCTTGCACCATTAGTTTCGAAGATCTGTGTTCAAACATTTCCTTTACCAAGATGGTAAAGATAGTACAGGTTTCATAATAGGTGCATGTGGGCTGGAATGTCATGATTTGATTATGCTATTAAAAAGGTCTTTTCCTGCCTTCTCTTCCCCACCCCCCACCCCTCATCACCAACAGTAAAGCTTTGGGGTGCCTTTATCTTTTTCTCTCTTATCTTTAAGAGGTGCTGTGTTTAGCCCAAGCCCTACTCATACACGTAGTTCCATCAGCGTGCAAGATGGAGTCCATAATTCATGACAATTTGAATCTTTTAGAAATACAATACAATTCCTTTCAGCTGTGAAATACTGAGTTTATTAGAAAGTAGTAGGACTTTGAAAAATGACTTGATAGTCTGATTTGGTTTTATATTTATAAAGCATCTATATGTGTTTCTGTGCAATACAGATCATAGTAGAAAAACAATTTCCTTTTATTTACAAGGAAGTTGAGATTGTCATTGTATTTTACCTATTGGTGCACAGAATGTTCATTTTCTTTCAAACCTTATTCATTGAAAGAGGATAATTGCGGTGTATTTCACAGTCTGCCAGAAGGAAAATGTATCTTTGAAAAGTTTCATTTCCCTTAAGTTGCTCATTTTCTATAGGAAGACAGAGCTATTAAGTAACATACCCATGACAAAGATTGATTAAAATGGCATAAAGTACTATCTTATCTCTAAGTATAGGGATTTACATGTATAACTCCTATGACATTAAATGCAGTAGGTGAAATTAACTCTAGCTATTGTACAAAAAAAAAGTCTTGGTAAATTGGTTTGTACAGAGAGGTGAGGGTGGGAGGGATGGCATGTTAAGTAGCAACAAGAAGTAGGAACTTACTTATTGTTTCAGCAAAAGTCTACAGTGTAGCATCTAAATAATCGCACCAAAATTCAGTGCCAACACCATTACTGCAATACTCTGCTCGGGCTCACTTTGGCTGCTAAATATTGGAAATGTGATTTTGCTGATGTGGCTAAGATTCTTGTATTGAGCCAGCTCCTCAGAGCACCTTAGGCTCCTCTGCAGTATTCATGGTAAATGTATCCTGGGTCTGGCTGACCTGGAACAATGGATATGCCCTAATATACACTTTGTGCAAGGCATATACGTGCATATATGTGCACATACCTCAGCACAGGTGTCTGTAGAGGACTCAGATGATCTCTTCCACAGTATTCCAATGCTTAATTTGGCTTTGCTGGGAGCCCTACATATCTTGCACCTCATTAACCCAGGTAAATGGGTAAATGTATGACAACCATTGGTTAAGAGAATAATTATAAGGGATGTAAATGCAATATCCAAATATTCTGATATTTTTTCTCCCCTACTCAATGCAGAAATAGTAGGGTTTGGGGTTTTTTCTTTTCAATTTCTAGTACTGAAGGCAAGAGTTTTGGTGCTGTTATTTGTGTAAAGACTTGATTTTCGTTTCAAAATAAACCTTGTAGGATATAAAGTTCTGTAATATCTCATTTGTACATGACAGGAGAAATTAGTTTGCCTTTCCTGAACTTTTTCCTTGAATCTTTAATCCACACTGGTCTTGCTCTGACTATACGTTTGCTACCGTGTTTTAACTGTGGTGTCCAGCCTAGAGACACACCACCAGATAGGGTAGATGAGTGGCTGTTATTTAAAATTTACCATGCTATGAATCAAATATAGATATTTGTACAAGAGCACTAGCACAGGGCATAACTCCTTTTGAGGGCAATTCTGCTGAAATGACCAGATTAATATGAATAAATAATAAATACCATAGCTTAGGGCAGAATTTCACTTTTTTTTATATATTGAAATGTGGCTGGAAAAAATTAACAAGTCTCAGATTAAAATAATAATAATAGTAATAATTGTGTGTGTATTTTTTTAAAGATAGGTTTCATTGACATTTTGGGTTTTGTAATCAAATAAAGATATGCCTTTTTCTCTACTTCGCCAAGAATTTCATAAAAACAAGCAAATTATTTTTTTTTAATTCCTCACTGGATATATCTTCTACACTGTGTATTGATTTAAGTATACATGCATTCATTCTCATGTTTTTGTGGGGCTTTTATTTCCTGCTGCTGTGTAACAATTATTGCAGCAGCAAACCAGAACAGAAAGTAGCCCTATCTTAGTTATAAAATAACCATCCTGTTAATTTGATACAGTTTTTCTTTAATTAACAAAGTACAAACATCTGTTACTATCACAACATAGTTTTTGAGTTTCATATCAGTTAAAACTCACCTGTGTCTCTGCTTCTGAATTTTTTCAGATATTAGTTATTTGTAGGTGGGACTTTTTTTCTTCCAAAAGCTTACAAAAAGTTGGTAATTAACCAGCTACAAACAGGTGTTTCCTTTCTCAGGGAAAGGAATACATATGCTTATTGTAATTTAGATTCCTAGTGAGTTAAGGAATTGGCCTGTTACTAGAAAACGTTTCAAGCACATAGAAAATATATAAGATTAAGTAGAAAGGTTGGATAAATTTAAGACTGAGACAGCCCTTCAGACTCTCCTTACTCTTGAATGACTTGATACTTGCATATATGGCTTAGATTTACAGTAACATTTTTTTTTATGCCAAACATATGTTTCTATATTTTGACCTTTATACAAAAAGCTTCAATCACCATTTCACAATATTCAATTTGGGTAATGACATAGAAGTATTCTTTAGGAATACTCATAGCATATTACTCAGATTGTTTGCTCATTTAACCCTGCCCCAGGTGCTGGAATCTTTAGACGTATCCAATCATTTTTGGCTGCTGTGACACATAATCATATTCTCTGATCCATTCTAGTTTTCTCTTATTTGTTAATAGAAAATTTCAAGTTCCTTGAGTGTATGCAAAAGGTGTCAGATTGACAGTAATTTAATTCTAAGTAACAACAGGAGAGACAGCTTCAGTTAGTGCACACATTAGTATTACTGATAAAACAATATGTAAAATATTCGAAAAATATTGATGATGTGAAGAACCTGTTAAGACTTCAGGTTGTGTATTACTTTTGCATTACATTTGCATTACTTACTAGAGGTGGAAGTAGAATTCCCAAGAGAAAATTAGTGTTTCTGCATGAAACAGGAAGATGTGGAAAAAAGCATATAATGAAACAAAAATGTCAGATTCAGTTTGTTATATTAAAAGAGCTGGATTTTTTCTGTGAGTGGTGATTTTTTAACTTCAGTCTGCAAAGACCTGTATTAACCAAAGCAGTCAAATATGTGTAGCTATCAATACATATTGGAGTCATGCAAGTGTTTTACTAGTGCCTAATTACTCTGCAAGAAGAACGGGTTTAGGGTGGGGTTTTTTCTTACTTGCTGTTACAATCAATTTAAAGATTTCTTTCTCCATATGTTTTCTGGCACCCATGGACTGCTGGCAAATACACTATTAGAGTACTGTGGAGGAAAAGTATATGTCCAACCACACCAACAGAAAGCACTATTTGATAGTAGCATTGTTTTAGTCACATATTTAGAGACCAACTGTAAGTCTAGTGATTTTGTGCACTTGTACTGATGATAATAAAATTAAAAGAGAGGAGGTTTGGTCAAACCATGTCATCTCTGTGACCTGCTCAATTTTTACCTGCTGCCCTAGAATTGTAGCCTCCCTCCTGACACTCGTAAGCATTGTCAGTAAACCGCTAGGTTGTTTATAAGAGCACATTGTAAAGCAGTTTGTGTTGGAAAGTATGAGCTGCCCAACAAATTAATGGCATTGTGAGGTGCTGCCTGCTGGGGTGAAAATAAATTGTAAGAAAATATAGGGAGACAGGTAATGGGCACTAGCTATGCTGCACAACACTTCTCAAACTGCTGCTGAGTGTGTGCCAATAGATATGGCAATAACTGTCAACAAGATTTACAATACTTTCACATTTACACAGTGAGAGTAGAAAGGTTGAACGAGTTCTATAATTTTATTTAAAGTTTAGTGCCAACTGTTTCTGGACCTACTATTTCCAGGCAACAGGGTCACAAACACGCTGCTTGTCTTTCATATTTGTCAGTGGGAGGGTTTTTTATTATCATCGGAAGTCCTTGAAATTTGACATAAGAAAAAATAGCAGTAAAGTAGAGGTATATACTTAATTGTAAAATCAAGTAGGTACAGATTTTGCCATTTATTGTATATGTTGTGATTTCTGGTAGCGTGATTTAGTACTACTTCTCTATAGTCCCAGTGGGTGGTTCCTGCAGGCAATACATTTTCTGGCTGTGCTTCTTTCCCTGATATTGAGAAGGCATAGCTTAAAGCCACTGTGTTTGCTTTGTTGTCCTCATGGCACTGCATTCCATGCCGTAGAAATCTGCATGAGGCTAATTGAACGATTTTAAAGGTCCACTGTGCAAGGCTCAGAAGTTGTCCCATCATCCTCCTTATCGGTATTCAGACATGTCTTTACATTTACAATAATGATTGTTAGCACTGCAGAAATAGTAAAATTACAGGCTTGAGCTAAATCCTCTCTTTCTGGTTTGCATGCCCTCAATGGAACTTGTAAATACCTTGTATGTGTGTTATTTTATAATGGATACTCTGGTTACTAGTTAAATAACTTCATTTTATCAGAAAATTCATTTTTTCAGTGGCTTCATATGCCAACCATTAAGAAGCCTTCCTTAAAATACCAACTGGAGTGTCATGGATTTGCAATAAATTACAGATTACATTTGTGGACTTTTTTTTTTTTTTAGTTTCTTGTTGTTCTAATATACTCTTGAAATTAGGAAAATAAGTGTTATCCTACAAAAAAAAAAAAAAAACACACAAACAAAAACAAAAAAAAAAAAAAAAAAAAAAAAAAAAAA
>JAWWMO010000083.1:27746332-27810613 GCA_035047845.1 Dendrocincla fuliginosa | reverse complement strand
AAAAAAAAAAAAAAAAAAAAAAAAAACAAACAAAAAAAAAAAAAAAAAACCAAAAAAAAAAACACCTAATTTTAGAATCCAGTAAATAATCTGAGCCTTACCAAACCATTCCTTGTATTCCTTTGTATCAACTGTATGAACAAATTGGCAGTTAGTGATTATTATTTGTTTTTCCTGTGATAACACTCAAAGGTCTTGGACACTAGAAGCTTTACAAACACAGATCAAATGGACATTTCCTGCTTGAAGAATCAGAGACCCAAAGGATAATTTAGGTTGGAAGGGACCTCCACAGGTCATCTGGACCAACCCTCTCTGCTCAAAGCAGGTCTAATTGGATCAGGTTGCTCAAGGGCTTGTCTAGAACTTACACTCTAAAAAAGTCTAAGAATTTATGATCTAAAGTCCATTTGCTAAAATCTAATGGTTTGGTTAAGAAGTCTGATTTCATACTGCATGTATGTGGCAGTCAGTATGTAATTTGTTTTAGTTTCATCTTTCTTATTCATTTGATATTCATTTTGATTCATTTGACTTGGCTGACTCAACAGTGCTATCATAGTGGGTCCTACTTCTTTCTGAGAAATGAGAGTTCTTTGCTGGGGACTTGCCTTTTGGAAAGCCTCAGAATACCCACCCGTGAGCAAAATCAGCACTGTCATGTGAAACCACAGAGGAACTGTAACCCTTACTGGAAAATGATGTACTGGAATTGATCCTTTCATTTCTTTTCTGATCAATGTTCCCTGCCTTTTCATTTCATCTGAAGTTTGTAAATGACCCTTTTCGGCTGCTTCAGGTGGAGTCTCAGTATATGCACCAGCTCCTAGTTTACCCATTGTGGTCAGTATGAAGGCACATGTTGAACTGTAGGTTTGCATTTAAAACCATTCAGAGCCAATTGAATGGCTAGGTAAATTCCTAAATGCCTATTATCTTCTAGAAAGCCTTACCTCTATTTACTTGGTCTCTAGAGATAGTTGAGAATATAATTTTCCTCCTAAAGTATTTAATTTTATCTTGTTGACCTGCTACTTTGTGTTTCATGTTATTTCAGTCCTATTGTTTTGTGAGAAAGTAGTTGAAGATTTAGGACCTCTGGATCCCAAAAGGCTTACAGATCTGTAAAAATAATGGTAAAAAGCTTCCTGGAGTGCAAATTCCTTCATATTTCTGTGACCTGCAGATACTAAAAAGTTTCTCATATATGGCCATTTCTCTAGTCTGTCTGGAAGAAAAATATTCATGACTCAATTTTTTAAATTTAATGCCATTAAAATTTCAAGAGTTGCAGAGTATTCTGGGTTATAAGGGACCCATAAGGATCATTGAGTCCAACTCTTGAGTGAATGGCCTCTATGGGGATCAAACCCATGACTTTGGCATTATCAGCACCATGCTCTAACTGACTGAGCTGATCTCAGTTATTTGCCAGTTTGGGAATGTTTAGAACCATTACCAAAGAACTGATGAAATGGATGATTAAGTCCTCAGAGCATGAAAAAGTTACGTTAGTAAGAAACAATCAGCAATTTTTGTTGTAACATCGGAAATAATATTAAGATGTAGACACTTTGAGAATTACTGAGTAAGACGTAATCAGAAGACATTTAAAACATCAGAGAATAATTGCTGTATAATTAATTGGGGTGATAGAGTTGATTAATCGAGTTCTGTCTGAGGCAATTTATTAAACTATCATTTTCTACAGCTAAAAATCTCTATGGTTATTCCCATATATAGTGACAATGTTTTTCAGCTATAAAATTACAACTCAATTATCAAAATATATATAGTTATTTAGGTATCAATTAATGTGGAGATAAATAAGGTTTATTTTTAATATTTTCAACCTGCAGGCCCTTTTTTATAGTGAGACACAAAGACTTAGCTCAAATATCACTGTGATGAGGTCACTCTGTTTGTTTATGCATGTGTCCAGGTTTGTAAAACTTTGTCTAATGAGTACCTAAGCTCTAGCTGGGTGCAAGACTGCATACTACTAAATAACTTTGCAGTATCTTATATTTTAAAGTAAGAGTCTATCCAATATTAAGATAAAAAAACAAAGTAAAACTTTCTGCATTACAGAATTGTAAATACTGGAGGGAGGAAATCATGGTATGTACCTGCAATATATATTTTTTTCAGTTTTTCCGTGTATGAATTCTGTGCTTATATTGTATCAAAAGGATTGTTTGAATATAAAGAATGAAGAGGTCACTTTGATCAGGCCTCAATGAAATAACTTCTCCTTTTAAAGGTAGGAACACTGAACATCAAATCTAGCATTGCTTTTTGTGATAATAATTTTAAAACATGTATTTATAGTGATTAAAATTAAGATCATCTGCTAATAATTGTGTTGAGTGCTGACCCCTACAAAAGCATTTCATTGTGTTGCTACAGGATTGTCTCAGAGTTATGATTCCTGTATAAATGAAAAAGTTTAATAAAAACAAACAAACAAGATTGCAGTACACTATATGAAAATCCCAAATGTTTTATCCCAGCTAGAAAAACTGCTGTTGTTTTTCTTGTGTTTAATTTGCCTCATAGAGAATGTAGATGAATGACTGACAAGGCTTTCTCACCTGGGCCACTCTTTGGCCACACTAAAACTCCTTGGGAAAGGAGTCTGAAGCAGCTTTTATTGACTCCCTTCTCTGAGCTGCTGAGGCTGGTAGCCAAGATCTGTGTAACAAACAGATAGCTGGTCTTTCTTCAGACGTGTTCTTACTACCTCTGTTCTGAGTATGAGCATTTGACATCATCCCCATAACTGCATTGATCCAGTAGTAATTTTTTATTGCTTCCTACTCATGAGTCCACCTTTATGAAGTATTGTCTGCTTTGCTAAATTATTTTTCACGTGTTCTATCTTGTATTCTATGTTGAGTTACGAAGTAGTTGTATGTCAGAAAAGTCAATTGTTGGCAGTACCAGAAGAGACACAGACCAGAAGGGCTTTGACCACATTTATCTAGGTAAGGTTTCTTTTCATTTTGTGTAGAGGAGATTTTGATGGCAATTGTTTATTCAAATGATTGAATGTGAAAGTTCACTTTTATGTTACTTTGAGTCAGCCAGAGTCAAAGGATATCACTTGTATAAAACTAGTACTATATGAATTCTTTTTTTGATTTCTGTAGATCACGTTTCTGAATATTAGTCTGATTTTTATTATTGAAAAAGTAGAAAAAGAGATATTTTATAAAACTAATGGAGGGAAAGTATGTTTAATGGCATACTTTTTCTGTTTAAAACAACCTCTGTCACGACTGTCTATAACAAATTAGTAATATGTCTGTTTAGTGCCTTAGAGTTCAGAAGTTATTTCATTACAAGCTAACTAGAATATTTTATAAAATCTATTTTGAATAACTTGAAAAATGTGTTGAATAGTATGTCTTGTCAAAATCTGAAAAAAATTCCCTAAATTGTCAGATGTTTCTTGAGGGCAATATCAAGGCTTTGCGTGGCTTTGAGAGACAGGTAGTTAAAGAAAATTTCTCTTGACAATTGGCTCATGGAAAAGGATTTGTTCTGCCGGGGAAATAAAAGGACTGTGTTAAAACAAAAGCTAATAGGAGAGAAGATGGCCTTTTAGCTGTAAAAGTGGAGGAACTACTTGCAAGAACTTGAAAGAAAGAGTGACATTGTGACCAGTGAATTCAAAAAATCACTGGATTCCTTTCATTGTACATGCATTAAATATCTTTTGGTCTAGGCTACATGTTTGATTTTTTTTTTTTTAAGGGATTTAGGGGTCTTCTTAACATATGTTCCATCATTATAGGAATCTGACAAACCTATGAAGTTTATGACAAGTCTTGCCAATGTGAGATGCTAGATAATTGACAAAATGTTGCTAGATAATTGAAAAAGAAAAATCCATTTAACTAACATATATTACTCGTACAGCATGGTAGATGACACTGTTACATATCTAGCAACAAAAGGTGGAAAAGCATGTGAAGTGGCATAGCTGGGTTATCTTGGCAGGAATATGAAGTCAGATGAGTATGTATTTCTACTCCTTAATAGAAGATGCTTCCTGCTGCATGTTAAGACCCCAAAAAGGCATTGCATACACCTTAGACATTGCTGTTGCGATGGCTTTGCATTCTGATAGTGCTACTGCAAGATTTATGCTCTAAAGTATGTGTGTTTACAGTGGCTCTATTTCCAAAGTAATCTTGAAGTCTGCCCTAATCTGAAAAGTTAATTAAACCAGTAAACAGTAAATCTCTTAATTCAGTGTTAAGAAGCATATGTGTGTTTGTTGTGCATCAGCTGAAAATTTCCCAAGTACTTAGTAAACACCTGTGCAATCACAGGATACTTACTAATGAGTATAGTAGCCTATCCTTATGTGTGTAACAACTTTTAAATGTAAACATTGGTTCCCAGTAGTCTCTATTAATGCAGTCTTCTTAGTAGTGTAGATTTTGTGCATTAAACCAACTGCAGCTAGAGATTACCCAACATCATATGCCAGTGGCTACTTTTTCTCTTCTTTGACTTTGCTGACCTCCCACAGCAGCTGTTCGTACAGTGATTATCATCTAGTGGAGTGTGCTGCTGTAAAACAAGCTTACATTTTCAAAATAGACATGTTAATTTAGGGTACACTTCATTTTAAAAGAATAAATTTAAAATTTGGAGAGATGGCTAAGAAATTATTTTAAAGCAATTGTTTATTATGGTATTTACATATCCCCATTTCACCCATCCATAACAAAATACTTTCTAATTGGCACAGGTTGCGCATGCTCAGAATTGGTACATGGATACAGAGCTGCATAGCTAATAGTTTCATTTAGAGGACCACACACAGTTGTTGCACATCTGAGGAAAGCAAGCAGACAGATGTCCGCGTGCCCTGGCTCTAAGAATAATAATAACCCTCCAACCTAACAGACTGAGAGCAGGAAAGGCTCTCAGAGCACTGTCACCTGTTCCCCTCACTGAGAACCAAGTACATTCCTGCAACTTTTTACATGATTTTTCCCTAGTCCAGAGATAGAAGTCATCTGGAATTAGTAGGTAAAGTACTTGCTGTTTCTCCTCCCCACTTCAGAGAAAATCTAATTTATTTTGCCCCACATGCACCAAGATCTCGAGGTCTTTTGAAAAGCTTGGATTACGTAATTGAAACTTAAAGACTAAAAAAACTAGAAGGAAAACCCCAAAGAATTATATTTCTTTTGAGGAAAAAAAAAAAAATCACGAGTATGGGATATTGCTCATAAGTTCTAACTGCCTGAAACTAGTGGCACAATCAATTTTTACCACCCGTTATAAGGAAGAATAGAAAAAAGCAGAACTTAAGTATTTGTAAGAGAAGCAATACATTATTTACTACTAAAATTTCCTAAACTCAGAAGTTAGAAATACTGTGGTAATTGAAAGTTAAGAACATCTGAAAACCGTGTGCTTTCACCTGAGATGTTCCTTCAATTTTTCCCTGACATGCTGAGTAGATTTTGAAATCTGCATCACTGCATGAGATACTCAGGAAGAAATGTTTGTATAGGAAGAGTCATGGTCTTTTAATTACAGACTCTGTTTACACTAATATCAGAGCCATCAGCAACTGCATCCATGCAGTGTCAGCAGTAATTAGCACTGAATATATAGGCCTCTACTCAGGAAGAATTGCTGAATATATGATTTAACAGCGCTGGAAGTGCTCCTACATTATCCCACACAATAGCATTTTTAGTATAAACTACAAGTGTCTAAAAAGGAGTTGCTGTTTAAGTCTAGATCTCAGCTTACTCTGTGCTGACAAGAAGACAAGACCAGAGTTAGTGGAGGACTGAGGGACATATTAACAGTAAAATGCAGCAGCAGATCTCATTTGACATGAAAATTTTGGTCTCGGTCCCATTGCCTTTCATATAGTTATGACCATGGTTATGTTTGTTAAGGAGATAGCCCAGTGTCAAGGCACTGATGTAAGAGTGCTTCAGTGGGCTCTTTTCTGACTGGCAGTGCAGCCTCAGTTACTGCAATGGAAGCTTAAATCCTCTACATTAAAGAATATTGCAGGTTGAGTATTACTGTCCTGGTTTTATGTAAGCATATTCTTCAAAAGCATGTTTTTGCCTTCAGTGCTAAACACATCTCTGCAACATTTGTTTTACTAGGTCATTGGTATTGAAATCTGAGCTTCTTCTTAAAGCAAAATCCTCTGTCTTAATAGCATGCAGAACACAGTCCCAAAACCACAGGGAGGGTAAATTCATTTCTATTTTGCTTTTAAATAATGGAGCCTTTATGCATTCTGAAGCAAAAGGCTGCCTTCAGCTGGAGGGTTCTCCTCTTCCCTCAGTCAAGGGGTTTTGGGTGCAGAAAGTTCACTGAAAGATGGGTGAAAATTGTAAATAATTAAAAAAAAACCCCATACATTCTAAGATCTCCTGCTCCTTGCTGAATTTGTTTTGGCATGCAGAGACACTAATGCACCTGTGGAGAGAATGTTCTCTGTAATGGATGACATCTGGTTTGAAGACAAAAGTGGAATGTCAGTAGACATAGTTAAGGGAATGACAGTGGTAAGAGCCAATCTTGCTGGTAACTGCAAAGAGGTCTCTGAACAACTGTTTGACACACAGGCAGCTTCTTCAGAAAACTCTGCATATATATCTAAAATAGCTGCAAACTGCTTACAGTCAACGCTTAAACAAAAACACAAACCTTTTTTTGTTAAAAAGATCTTAGAACCTTAAGTTTCTAAGGTGTTTTAGAAGTAGTCTTGAAACAAACTTTAATTTTCAATGGTATCTAAAACAACAGTACACCTGTTCATACAGGTAAAATTCTGTATTCTCATTTTGACAAAAGTAAACTTGCTTGGGATTTTTAATAATTTTTTGGTTCTATTTTAAGTTTAGCCACAGTAAGTCTAAAGAGTTGTTCTGCCTTATGTGGCCTTCTTAATTGCTGTTGGATTACTGACTGCATGTATGATTAAACACATGCGTAGTCCACTTAAAATTAGTTTGTTGATGAGCTTTGAAATACTTGATTAAAATTTGTTTAATAGTTTGACCCGAAATTAAGATGTGATGTCAGGTTAATGTTAACTCTTACAAAAATTCTTTAATTCATTAGCTGGAATTTTCTCAGAAATTATCCCCTCTATGTACAGAAATAGATACTGATGTTTGAACATGATCTGTATATGCATACTTAGATATGTATGAATCAAATTATTATATAAATGAGTGGGAAAAAAATTAAATAGATTTATCACTGCTTCTAAAGTTCCTACATAAAAGGAACAGCTCCTAATTTGCACTTATGGTACTCCTTATGACTGCGTGCCTTAATGTTAGAAACAAACCCAAGCCCCATATATTTCAATTAATTTTTATAGTGAATGCCATGTAGTTCTTTTAGAAAACAAGTAGAAAATACTTAGACTACTTTGTTTTATGTGATTGTCTGTTCTTTCCTACCACCTGTCTTCAAGAAGCAAAGATCTCTTCCTAATTACACTTCCTATTCTGAGTAAGACCTAGGTAGAGAAAGACTGTAAAAAAAGTAACAGTGCAAATTGAAGAAGACAAATAGACTTTTTAAATTGTACATTCGAGGTCTTGCAAACCTTGGCATAGAAATCAGCTCTCATGTTCATGCACTTACCTTTCAACAGCAGCTGCACCATAGCTGTCTGCCTAACCAGGGCATGGTTCCTTTTGTGCTCCTGAGGTAGGTGTTTGAAGTAGATCAGAGGAATCAGACAATAGTGGTATCTGTTATTCAAACTCAGTTATAATCATGAATAACTGGAATTAATTATTCACGGGAATATTGCCTTCAGAAATATTTGCTAACCCATTTTTGATGAAAAAAAGGTGTCCCAATAGCCCACTCACCAGTGCAGCTGTGATAGGACAGTCTAAAAGAGCCACAAGATAAACCTGAAGGGCTTTGCTGTGGTAATCCTTCTTCCTACTGTCTAACAGTTTCCTTAATGTGTCAATATTTTGTTTACATTTGTGTGACCATGCTCTGAAGGGAATGCTAATAAAGCCTCCAGATACTAAAATCCTTCTGTGTTACTTTTGTGTGTGGGAGTCCATATGACACAAACCAGGTGAGAGACTTGGTTGAATCAGTTTGTGACAGATGCAGAGTTTTCCAGCAGCTATCCAAAAAATTTCTGCCTTCACAGCTGTGTGTATGCACCCCTACACTGAAGACAGGCCACAAGGAGCAGGTGGGGACCAAAGCAACTGTAGCTGGGGTAGCCAGACCGAGTAGAACATCGACTCGCATATTCACTGTACAGTGGATCAATATGCTACATAGCTCCTTGGTAATGACTAAGAGTTTTTGATGGTTGTTTCTTTAAAGATATTTCTACTGCAGAAAGATAAAAGTGATTCTCTTCTGTTTCCAAAAGCAGGAAAAGATCTCTGTGATCCTTTGTAAAAATTTTTGGGTTTTAATAGAAAATGACAAGTACGACCAAGGTATATCTATTCAAAATCATTGTGATTTTTGTTTCTATAGATGTGTGTATATATATATATATAGACATAGCAATGCTCATGTGATTTAGGAAAATAAATGTACTTTAGGACCAGTTGTGATAATGAGAAAAACATTATGTGAACATGAAATGAACATGAGTTTCTTATTCTCTTGTCTACAGAAATGTCAATATATAATTTGTGCAAACTAGCATGTGAAATATTTGAAAACATAAGACCCAATATACCTGTGAAGCACTCAGCATTCCAAAGGAGTTCAGAGTAGAAGTAGCATAAGTGACTATTTATTATTTTCAGTGGAGATATGTTTTTGAATATAATTACTCACAGGCAAATAAAATATTTGCAAGTTTCTTTGTCTGCATCTGGAAGGCTATACTCAGTCATTTAAGTAGGCCAAGAGCCCTCAAATGTTTGGACTAGGGGAGACTAAGAAGTTGCATTTGAGTGCTGGCAAATTGAATCATTCAACAGCATTTATTATTTTGTTCTGTTATTAAGTGCAAAAGTACAAAGCATAATAAGCAGCTACAGATCATACATGAAATTATTTATGCTATTCATAACCTTTATAGTTACAGGCAGACTTCCAACACAGTGATTTACAGGTGTTCTTCAAGAAACCTAATCAAAGTATCTCTTGTTTTGAATAAGCCTCTGTATGAGCAAACAGTGAATAGGCTGTTTTGTTTAGTTTACTTTTGGTTTTGGAGTTTGGGGGGTTTTTTGAGTCCCAGGAAACTCAGATGCCAGATATATAAATATACATCTTCTGTTTTAAGGAAGAAAATATTTTAAGGATCAGAAACTTCCAACTCTGTAACAACCAATATGTGATGTTAATGGTCAAATTTCAGAGTATTAATGAGGCTTCTAATATCAGTCAGGAAATTAGATATTAATAATGGACCTGAATCTAACCCCGTGAAATACTCCAGAGCTTTGAGAGTATTCACATTCTGACCTGAAGAGAAACAGCTTATGTCACCACACAAATGGCCCAGCTAAGTCACTTATGTACAGGACAGCCTGCGCACGGCAGTCTAATATTTCAGGTATCCCCCAAAGTAAACTCTTTCCACATCTGACTTTCTCTGGTAAGGTAACTTACCAGATGTTTTCAGACCATTGTGTCTGAGAGAAAGGACAGGTGGAAAGGACTCTTTCTGTGCAAAACATATTCTTGAGAACCATCTAAAATAAACATGTAACTGAAACAATATTGTATATACTGTTAGTGTTGTATATTTTATTAGTCATGGAAATTATGGCCCTGATGGCCTTGTGAATGAACTTCTGTATTAAACTACTTGAATTGCCAGTTTCTCTGTTATTTTGTATCAAGGGCCACAGCCCATTCTGGTTTTCTTGATACCATCTTATTTTTTATTAGTTTACAAAGACTCCAGTCCATAAAACCCCCAAGAGAGTGATAGCAGGCTTGACTTAAGTAGTAGTTATAAAATATACTGGAAATAACTATTTCCAGTAATTGAATACATTGCCTTTGGCTACCAAAAGAAGTCTTAAGAAAACTGTTTTCCTACAGGCTATACTTCACTTTCACCACCCTAAGCTGGTCATAGCTTTCTTTCACATTTTAGCAATTTACATTAAAAGCAATGATAATTTTTGTCTGTTGTCTAAATGATAGACCCCCTAATTCTGTTAATAAAAACTATATTCCTGCTCCAGAATAAGATGAAACCTTTTGGGGCAAATGTGTTTATTTGAATAGTGCATGGGAGAATGGAGAGTGAAAGACTAGATCCAGATCCAAGTGTAATACCTAGTGCTCTCCTGGGGCTTGTTGCTGAAGCTAAATGTAGCATGGTTATAAGAACTAACAAAATTCTGGTTGCACTTTGACAGAATCAGCTGTGTTTCATGCGCTCAGATGAAAAACTGTTCTGCCAGCCACAAAGCACTGATCACCTTTCCCATTAAAATTAATTTATAAGACACTGCTGATCTATTTACCTCTGTATTACATACTGTACCTCCATACCAGTCTGATTTAACTGGATCAAGTTCAGCAATAACCAGAATGATTCTTTGTATATCCAAACCATCTGAATAACTGACAGAATTCTAATCCTGAGTCTTGTTTGATTTCTCCCACATACATAACATTCATTGAGCTGGAGGTGGTGACCAGTCCCTGTTTTTGTTGGGATACTGCTCAGGGATCTCTCTTCCTTTTCATCTCCAAACCACATTTTCCATCTGATTCAATATAATGGAATATCTGAGAGATATTAGGGGGAAGGGGAGCATTGAAGAATGTGTAGAAGATAAGTGTCAGGAAATTTAAAGGCAAGCCTCTCATAAGACTTGATTCATTTATACCTTCTTCAACAATTTATACAGATACTTTCCTAGCTTTTGCATCCCTACTAGTCTTCCATATTGCTAAACAAGATTATTTAAGAATGTTGTCCGGTTTTGTTGGATATGAGGAAGAAACTTTAGTAGCAATCAGTTTGGCTTTTCCACTGTCTATATTTCTGTATCAAACATGAGTAGTGAAGTGCATAAATAAAATATTTAGGTTTTTAGCATGTTTGAGTTTAAGTCAATATGTTTGTCACCTCACTTTGCCAGTGATACAGTGTGAAGAAAAAGCCATAAAGATCTACTGCGTGTGAAAGGGATGTGAGTTTTGTTGGTAGATTTTATGCCCACAGGAGAAAGCTAAAGACTTCAAAATCCCAAATTTCAAGTTCTTGGTGTCTTGGTTGATTGGTTGTTTTGGGTGGGTTTTGGGGTGGGGTTTTTTGGGTGTTTTTGATTTTTGTTTGTTTTTCTTTTTGGCATTAGCTTCTCCTTTGTCATATGCAGAAAATAAGAAAGGTTTTTGAGATTGATCCATACCTGTTGGCATTTGAAGGAGAACCTACCCAGTTTTATAGGTGACATGGTGGGCTTTGTTGTACAGAAATTACTTAAAACATTAATTTGTTTTAGTTAAGAAGATCAAGAATGTTCAGGTTACACATTGTCTGATGAGAAATGCTTTCATTAGGCTAACTGGACCAGGATTACCTGTGAGGACTATGAAAAACACTGTGCCCTTTAGAATTTTCTCTGTAAAAAGGTACACGTTCATGAAACACAAAAAAACAGTCTGACCACATGAGAAAGTGGCAAGAACAAGCATTTGCTCCTGTTTGCATAGTGTCTACCATACCCCCTGGCCAGGCTCCGAATAGCATGCTGTGGCCATGGTAATTCAGATGAGAAATAAGCACAATTAATCTTCTTTCAAAACTTTGGTGTAAAGAATATTGAACTTTGTTCAACTAAGTGTAGAATTAAGAGGTGACTAAGTGTTATTCAAAACACTAGATTTCGGAAATCTTTGGAGATGATTTCTAGGAACACTGTCTAACTTAGGTACTGATGTTAGGCTTCTGTGCACTGCTTATTGCCTCCTGCATGTAATTACTTTTTGAAAAAGGTGATCATAAGAACACATATCTCCTCATTTAGATATTTCATTTAGGTGCATAACTGTGGGAAGCCTGTTCATATATGAGCACAGCTCCTAGGTAGCTGTTCTGGTGCATCACCATGGTTTGATATATAATGCTACCAAAAGTATAAAGGCATTTGAGCTGTGGACTAAATATACAGACAGTCTTTCCTTAATGGTTCCTACTTTGGCAACTTTCTTTTGACAAAACTAATTTACGAGATTATTTTTAAATTCAATAGCCTTCTACTGAAAAAGAGAATTCCTTTGTCATAATCAATGTGACTGAAAACTCCTCACCTATCTAGTGGGATTCTTCCATACCTGCTAGTATTATTTTGCTTCATCAAAAAAATAGATATTAAATAGTAAATCAGCTATGGAACAAGGAAAAAGTTGGATGAAAATACTTAATGAAAGCTAATTGCTGTTTATTTTATAGTGTAAAGTAAGCCTTAATAATAACCCTGTTAGGTGCTAACATTTAGTCTAACAAAAATGAAGTATTTCAATAGTACTATGATATTATATTGGTTGTGTTTATACTAGGGAATTACTAAATTTAGCCGAGAAGAACTCCATGCCCACTTTTACATGAGCTGCAAGCTCACTGCTTTTTGTGGTGGGTACGGTGTTAAGTGTTAAGCAGGAATATTATAAACTGATGTGAGAGTTTATGAGCCTATATCACATGAGGACTGACAATACAGGCCCTTCATTTAAGGAATGGAAAAACACTACAACTGCCTTGAAATTTGTAATAGCTGAAAACATCAGCCTAGTTCGTATTCCATGTTCCTTTTTGTCCTTTGACTGATTGTTAAATTAACTTTGAACCTACAAACATAAAACAGTAGCTAAAAAGTAACATGTTGCACTTTTTCCATAGCAAAATTATGATTAAAGACTGTTCACCTGGGAAAATTCAAATCTTCCTCATAAATATAATGGTGCTTCAAAGGGGAACTAATGATATAGTTTATGAATTTTAATTTCTGTTTTAAAAGTCAGCAAGTGCACTTTCTATAAATGTAAACCATCTGTTGGCACCTTCTAAAAGACTAGAATTCAGTTCACCCAACTATGAATTATTTATTTAGGATTTTTTTCCCTAAGTAAACTCAACATTTTCTTTTTTTCCTCTCTTCCATAATAAACCATGTTTCTGTGTTATGTGATCTTTTAAAATCAACACATTCATAATGGTGACATGCAATTTGAAGTGGTTTGAATTAGAATTACATCATAAAGGTAGTGGTAAAGGTTTTTTTTCTGTGAAAGCATATTTTTTAACCTGTCAAATTACACTGCTTTTGAAGGGCATTTTTGGCTTCGAGTAGCATTAATTTCAGGCAAAGGATAAGGCAATGGTGGAATTGCTATTGTAAGGTCTATCACAATGCCTTGGAGAAATATGTTGCTTACATAATGCTTACATTAAGCTGCAAGCTTAAGGAGAGCATATATCTGTGTAGGTTTGATGATTAATTTAACAAGAGCCAGAATAAAACTGTAGGAATACACTTCCAATATACATTTATGTTGAAACAGAAGTATGTTGATGACTCTTTCTTTCATAGGAATTCATAGCAAAGTGCAGCTCCAGATCCTAAAGAAGCACTGGCTGGCACTTGAGAGTTTTCATGACACTTGTATCTCACGTGGTTTATTTATTTATTTATTTCCTGGCAGATGTTCTTGATGAGATATATTTGGACACTCGGGAGAGGAAGCAGAAACAGATGATCTATCTTGTTGCACTTTGCTAATTAGAACAATTCCCAGTGACCTCCATCTGCATAGTTTCAATTTAGCCTTTGAATCATGAATCAACAAACATTTTTTCTATTTGATAACCCACTCACTGTTCCTGGTGAACAAATAGTACGTTAGCCTTGTCTTTATTTTCTTTTACAAAAAAATCCCTATTTGCTAGAAATTGACACTTATTGCAATGCAACCTGCAGAGACTTGTTTGGCAAAAAGAATGACCACATCATCAAGCATAAACCAGTTTTCTCACAGCACAAGGGGTGCTAACAGGCAATGATATAACTGCTTTTAAAAATCATCCTTATTACATACCTTATTTCCATTAGAGCTTTGGACCTGTCGTTCAGTTGCCTCTCACATTCAGTCTCCAACCATCTCTTGTCTTTTCTAAAGTTAGTCTCTTGATTGCTATTATTTTGCTGTTCTTTTACTAGATTAATGTGAAGTGTTTACTATCTCACAGATGTTTCTGACACTGCTGCTAATTGCTGCATCCAAAGGGAGGAGGGATTATGCTGGAAACGTAGATCAGTAAAAATTCCTTTTGGACGGAAAAAACATGTTTCCTCATCACCAGCTTCCAAAATCTGTGTGCCACTTAGCAGCGGTTCCTTCATATATCTTGTTTAAATTAATACAAGAGTTGTCTTCTCCTTTCTTTCCTGTTCTGTATCAGTATAAAAGTTGAACTGAGGTGTGATGAGCTGTGCCTTTTACTGATTGCATATTTGCTCATGTGGTGTAATGAGTTTTCTATGTGTTTGCAGACACCTTGTGTTTTCAGAATCAATAAGGGAAGGCTTGGGAAGTGAGAACTCATAAGTATTTAAGCACTTTGAGACTCAGACAGGGTCACCATCTGGGACTGCCCATTTCTCTCCATTTGTTGTAAAGAGGACCTGAAGTGGCAAACTGACTTCAGCTATTAAGTGCCTAAAAGCAACTGAAATGAAGGTGAACTTTCTCCTGCCTACTGGCCCCCTCTCCATCTCCCTACATTGACAGGTTTTGTTTCCTCAAAGTGTATATATGTTGTTTTAAATAATTATACAGGGCTGTTGTTCTCTTAAGTTCTTGAAGTACTTTCAAAATTATTTTTTCTAAGCAAATCAATTTTTAAAAGTCTTTTTTATATGATTTCAATTTCAAACCAGATTCAACCCAATGTGGATCTTCTTTTGGTTAGTTGCCTGTGTCCTTAGCTTTAAGAACACATCCCTGTTGCATTCTTTTCAATTTATGTTTCCTGGATTTGCACAGGTGCTAAATGATCTCATAAATATTTGCATCAGTTTCTCAGGTTGTGAGACCCCATCAATTCATTAATGCAATTTAAATGTTGAATAAGCTTTGTAGTTAGAGGTATATTATGGACATAAAACATGAAACTTCATTTAAATACATGTTATAAAAATATTTAAATAAGATTTTCAATGATAAAAAATCAATACAATAATTTTTACTCCCTTAGTGTATTTTAATAATGTCCAAATTTATTTATGGTATTTAAAATGCAATTTAAAAAAAACAACTGCGTTATTATTTGTATGATAAAACAGATTTGCCAGAATCAAAATAATATATTTCAATATTATTAAAGAAAAATATTTCCATTAGTTTAGAATAAATTTTGTAAGAATTTTAAGAAAATTTCAACATTTTGAAGTTTTATTCCAAAAGCACTGGAAACATTCTTGCCTACATGATGGAGTTATAAGCTGGCTACTAGCTTTTCAGTCTCTTCTTGTTTTGGATTTGGACTCCAGACAGGTAAAATTTATATTTCTTTCAGATGACAGTTGTGTTTTTCATCTTTGCTAGCATGCTTTGAGACCACGTTTGCACAGCAAACTCAATCTTTTAGACCAAGTAATTGAGAGAATGACCCAAATTCTGTTCAGTTCATTGGTGTGAGTAGTTTTACTTATTTCAGTACAACTGTTCAATGAGTGACAAAGATAAGCCAGCAAGCACAGAAGTTAAGCAGCTTTTATTTAAGTAATTTTGATCTTTCTTTGTTATTTCATTATCCTGCCCATTTCTCTGGAGAAGAAACAAAGTTGGTGGGGAAAGAGATTCACAATTTGAATTTTAAGGAATGATTCCACATGCTATATGTAGCAACCACAGAAACAAAATTCAGTATAATGTGCAGCATGGTTGCACAGGTTCAGAACGTCATTTAGATGGGAAGAGAGCTGCTCCACCCCCACTGAATTCAGGCCTGCTCTCCTTAGGCAGCAACAGAGCTTTGTGCACCTGTGTTGCTACATATTTGTCAGGATAACACATGCCTTCTGCCTTCACCTCCCTGCGTGCCCAGAGATGCTGCTGGCTGATGCAGAGGGCTGTGGGCCAGCAGAGCCAGAGCTCAGCCGTGTCTGCTCTGGGGGAACCAGGGAGTGTGTTTTCTCATGAGAGCTCTGTGTACAGTGGCATCTGTGATTATCCTAATCAAGTACCTACATAAACATAAAGTCAGAGGCAGCTTCCCAGTGCTATATAGGCATTTATCTTAAACATTTATCATTACATTATAGCAACTGCATGAGGCCAACATCTCCCAGTCTGGTTGGCTCAGGGGCTTGTTTTGTAACACTCCAAGAGCTGCCAGCTCTCAAGACATTTGGTGTTTTTCTTCAGTCCCCAAATCGTGGAATCATGTGACGCAGTAAGAATATCTTTCATTTATTCAAAAAAAAAAAAAAAAAAGCTCTGACATGAAAGATCATTTTTAGCCTCTTTGAACACAAAGGAACATTTGGAAATATTTCCTTCGTCAACACCTAAACCTGAACAAAAGGGCTCTTCTTCCAAGCTGCTTGTTTGTGTTTTTAAGAAAGTGTCATTCTGAGGGGACAGATGGATGATTTCTTGAACAACTGAGGATGTGTGTTTTACACTAGAGATACATTAGGTGTTCTTGGGATGGAGCCAGAAGACTTTTTCTTTTTCTTCTGTTTATTGAAGAGCTTTCATGTCTTTGGGTATGAGGTCTCCTTAAAATTTACTGTCCCTGACATTTCTATTGAATTTAGGAGGTCTTAACTTCATATTCAAACATTATTATTATTGATTTGGGAAGTCATAAGAGGAGTAGTTATATTTTAGGTATTAGCACTCTTCTAAGGTTGCCAATTACACTTTATGGAGAATAGTTTTCCTCTGTTCTGTTAGTGATGTAAGTTTTGAATAGTCATAAGTTATTTCTTAAAGGTTTATTTCACGTTTTAAGACATGAGGGGGTCTGGAATTCTGGGGAAAGCCGGACCTAGATTGCCTAAAATGAAAATTTGATAGGTTTCTGCCTTTTTTTGGAAATAATAACCCACACCTAAATAGAAAACCTGGGCACTGTAGATTTTACTCTTGGTTCTGAGTGGACAGCATCTGACTGAAAAAATGCAGCCAGACGTTGCAGCCAATAATCTGTACTGTGGAGGGATGAACATATTGAGCATGTAGCCTGAATTCTCTCTCTTCTAACGTGGTCTGGAGATCACTGCTAGGGCAGCGTAAGAACCATTTCTTACAACTGTTTTGGCTTGGATGATTTATTTAGCCTAATGTCCAAATCAGGATGCTTGGTAATTTACAGAAATATCATTTGTAGAAGATGGAGTCAAAGTTTGTATCTACCAGAGACTAGTAATAGCGAAGGAAAATTATGTCAGCCTGCAGGCAGGTCATTGACTGAATTAAATGAAATCTATTTAGTTTTTTGCCTGCTCTGAACTGGAGAACATAGATTTACCTTGCACTTGGGCTTTTATGTAAATGTGTGTGGAAATGTACAAATTACAAAAGTCAAATTATCTGTTGCAATTTGTTACATTTTTCTATCTTGTTATGTTACAGCTGCTACTGGGACAATACCCTGCCACACAGTACTTTATTTTTATTTCCTATTTTCCCTTTTTATAGTGCTCTTGAAGAAGAGCTTTTGACACACTCCTTCTCAAATATATGCTTTAGACTTCTCATCCTTTGTAAGTTATGTATGTGTGATGCCATGTGGTTGTTTTCTCAGACAATTAGTGAGTTTATTTTTCCTTAACGTTTTCTGAAACTGGAGAATTAGCTTGTGTGATAAGGTCTCCAATTCAATAATTAAATATATGCACATTCAGCTCAAAAATATTTTTTCTAGGAACATTTTAACACTAAAGTAGTGATTTGGTTTTTTTAGATGGAAAACACAAGAATCCAAGAAGAATAACTTCTATATAATCAGATGATGTCGCTTACTCATTGATCCAGTTCTCCTTTCTTTGAATAGCTACACTGGCAGCTTAACAGAGATGGCAAGAATTTCCACAAGATAAGCAGATAATACCTGAAAAGGAAGTTCCTTACCTCAAGCAAATCATAGTTGCTTTATATGTCTTGAGACAAAAAGTCTATACTACCCCTGAAACTGTAATCATAGCTCAGTTAATATTTCTATTTATCTTATTTATTTAAATTTGTTCCAGAATCCTCCCATAACATTTTCTGTTGTGGCTTTCAGTAGTTTATTTCATAAGTTTATTTCACAAGAAAGCTAGTGCTTTTTTAAAATTATTTTAAAATTTTGTCATCTTTTAGACAATCTTTACAATCTTAGACAATCTTTGATTGTTTCCATTTTCCTTTGTTATAAAACAGTATATCAGCCTAGTTAGGAAGCTGTGAATTCTTGTATTTGGAGGAAAAGCTGAGAACTGACGACAGAAAAAATAGGACAAAATTATGCTGATGTTCATATGAAGGAGATTTATAGTGGAGGGGCTGAAACATTTCTTTTGGGCTTAGTGATATTTATGTAAACTTCCCTTAAATCACTTTTTTACATGGAAAATTGTAGGTAAAAATGTAAAAAGGGGACAGTCTTTGTAAGGTTATCCTGTTTGGAGGAGCTCTGTTTTGTTGCCTTTATAGAGAAAAGCCAGATACCCTGTAAAGTATTTCATATTCCTTGACATCAGAAATCTGTTATGATTCCTGCATCTTGGATCCTAGGCATTTCTCATTTATCATGCCTTTGAGCCTAAAACTTTCTAGCTGACTGTTTTGAGCGTTACTTTTCTCTGGCATCAGCAATAACCTTGCCTAAGTTGTAAAAGCTTGGGGTTCAAGCTACATTTTATTTTATGTTCTCATACCCTTTCTTGGCTTGATTGCTTATATGTTTAAAAAATCCCTAGCAAGTTGGAAACAGAAGCTGCAAAAATTGTATGAAAAGGATGCAATGACTACTGCACCACTACACTATAGATGAATAATAGACTAGTATGTAAACAGATGCAAGCCAAAGATGAATGCAAAATGTGTGAGGGAAAGCAAAGAGAAAGAGAAGTTAGGAAAATAGGATTTGGGAATATTTTATCATTTTTCTGGGAAAATATTGTGCCAGTGGCATGCGAGATCTCTGTGGTACAGTCAGTCAAAATTTCAGAAGTATCTTTCTGCTTTGGGCATACATTTTTTTTTTTTTTTCAAAACAGGGATAAAATCTACATATGCCCTTACTGAACTTTTTTTGGGAGGGTTCAAAATTAACTATTCATCAGATATGTAGTTACAGGTTATCACTAGACCAAACAAGGTTCTGCTTTGTGAACAATAACAAATAAAAACATCTTACAGGAATCATGTCTGTAGTGAAAGTGAAAACCATTATCTTACGTTTTCATAATGAAAATATTGTTTAATTTAAATTTAGTACCATTACCCAAACATGAAAAAAGACAGAGAAAAGACATAGAAAGAGAAGGCAGACAAAGGAAAAATACTTACAGAGAAAATATGCAGAAAAATAACATTCTGGCGTCGAAAAACTGAGGTTTGTGTTATTTCTATTGTTCTAGTTTTGTTAATGTTGACTAGAAACAAACTGATATGGCTCACTTGCAGTGGTTGAGTTACACAGGATTCAGGAGAGAGGTTAAGTTGTTGACCTGAATGCCATTTTGTGACTATCGCAGGCAGAGGGGATTGAAAGTCATTCCAACCCCTAACACAAGGATAAGATGGAGCAAGAAGAAATATCTTGGTTTAGGTAATTTCAGTGTAAGGAAAAAGTGGTTTGAATTGCTCAGACTTTTAAGCCTTATGTTGTTTCTTTCAACTGAGGACTTCCAGGCTGGGAGAGTTCATCTAAGTAGGCACAGAGCATGAATGTAGAAATATTCCCTCATCAAAAGATATACTGTTGTGTATCTGTTCTTCCTAATCTCGATCTTCTTTTCAGCCTATAGAAATCTGTTCTGTATTAGTACTGAAAGAGTTAGTAGCTCTTTCTGTAAATCTCATGAGTACTCTGCTTTAGTACTGGGATAGTCTAGCAGCTGATTGATAAATCTGCCCTCAGCAGTATAATATTCAGCTATTTTTTATAATAAATCATATTATTTAATAACTGTATATTTCTCTTTTACTGTCACAGTAGATTTTTCACAATGTTAAGAAATAAGCTCTTTTTTGATATTTTGAAAAAAATTGTGCTCTGATGGGTATGTAGAGATTTGAACAATTAAAATCTCATTTTAATGATCTCTCACTGTCATCATTGGAGTTGGATAAGTATAGCAGCATTTGCTGCAGTGTTTCCACATGTGTATATTTCAGGCTGAAAAGTACAGTGCACAGTTGTTCAGGGGCCATAGCTACAATTAATTGACTCAGCATATTTGTCACCTTAATAATTTTGACACCAAGTTTTTATAAAATTAGCACCAATGTAAATTTAATGGGACTGACACTATAAGAGAAAAATAAAACAGGCAGTCTAGAAACATTTTTGTGCAATTTAGGCACATTTCTCATGTTTACTGTCATAAAATTTTATGACTGCATAGAGCAGTCAAATTATCTACAGGAAGCTAAAAATTAATAAATACCTCTTTAAGTATGCAAGAATAGATTAGGTCTTTTCATAAGGTGAGAGCAGCATTAGACAAAGGAATCTGCAGTCACACATGCACCTATCCATCTCATTCTGTTCCTGTTGAACCAGTGGAAATTTTCCTGTTTTCTGAAGTAGGTGCTGAATCAGAACTACAATCTAAATAAATACTTCAGTAATTCAGTTTTATCTTGTTATGGACCTTCTTACTTGTAAGAATACAAAATGGTAAGATGACCATGAAGCCTGAGGATATGTGTCTGTGCTGGGCAGGCCTCTCCCAGTGCTTCCACATGGCATAGAGTGAGCTGTAGGAGAACATGTGCAGGCAGCTGGTCACAGTGAACCTATCAGTCTTCTGGCCTCTCCTTTAGTCTCTGTATGAGCTGGGAGAATGTCCTCTGTGGTCTTTCCTATTGCACCATTACATGTGCTTTCAGAGAGGTTGTGAACACTTTTGAGAACTTATGGCATAAATATGACTTGTCTGCCTTTTAATTCAGACTGTTCATAGTAACAGAGGTTCACACAGGATGGTGTAAGCTATACAGAATTTTGTAGTGTTTTCAAAAAACATTTACTCATACCATTTCTATTCAGCAAGTGACCAAAAGTAATTTTCATTAAACGTAGTTTGCTTCCTGTGTCTCAAAGTGAGTGCTTATGCCAGTATGCAAGTTTGCATGAACACAGTATTTACTTACATAAACAGAAGTGCAAAGACACCGTTACTGCTGCTGTAGCCTAATTCAACATTAGGGTTTCTAAAAATCTTTCTACTCTTTGGATATGAAACTTGCTTACATGGAAACATTTGGGGACGAGTACTGCAGTAACCAGGCTGTCAATTGCTGCTGGGTACCTTGGTGCCTCTTAGCAGTTCTCCATCTGCTTTCATCTTTGCAACAATCTCTCAACATTCTTCTTCCGTTTGCATGGTCATTCTGTGTCTCCATAGCATGTCTCTAGCTATTTGTATGGCACAGCCCTCATTAATCTTCAGAAATTTTCCCAAGAATTTTAAATGACACAGTCTTTGGGATCTCCATTTTCTCCTCAAAAGAATTTGTAGAACTTGGCTCACTAGTTGACCTAGCTTAGCCTAGCTGCGTGATTCCTGTGTGATCATATAAAACCACAGACTAACAGAGCACAGGGAGTCACAGCCTTGCACTGTCCTCAGGTTTGACATTTCAGCAGTGGACATTCATAGAACTTGGATAAACTAATCAGGCTAATATTAAATCTATTTTCAGGCAAACTCTGATTTTTACCACCTTGGGTCTGCCTGTGAATACAGTGACTAAGTTGCCAATTTCAGTCATTTTCTTCACCTTTCTTCATGGGCCAGTATAGAAGTTTTTAACTACAAATTTTTGAACACACATCCTGCTTCCCATTCTAACTTGAGCATGCTGCCAATTCAGAGGCATTGGAAGGGAGAACTGGAGCTTCAGCTACCCAACATGCCAGTACTTTTTTATAGAGGTGAGTTTAGTGCCTTTTTTTCCTTTCCTGATAGCAGTTCTGTGTTCTCTTTCAGACAGTGGTTTTCTTTTGATTATTTTCCTTAAGCACAAAAATTATCTCTTGCGATTACAAACAAAATACAAAATCTGAATCATAAATTCCCGAAGTATCTTATGCTCTTTTAATATTTTCTGGTAATTATCACAATTTTTGTTTTTATGGGATTATACAGGTCTTTTACATTGGCATTACTGAAATATTGTGGAATGAAACAGAAAAGCAAAGTACTGTCATAATATGAATTGTGCAGACAGACAAGGGATACTCTTCAGAATCTGGTTTTGTGATCTGACTTGCTGACAATTTTTCAACTTGAAAGAAAAAAGGTTTGTATTCTCAAGTTTTTCATATATATTTCTTAAATCATTCCCCCAGAGTGAGAAAAAAAAAGAACAGCAAATGGGTCAGTTCATAGTAGCTAAATAGTTAGGGTTTTCTGGACTCACCGTTTGGCAGTATGATTCGTTTTGTACATTGGAAAAAGAATTTTGCACAAAGACGCATATTCAGTGTCTGGAAAGAGCCTGGCTTCATGTTCTTTGCACCCTCCCTTCAAGCATTTGTAGCAATTAATAAGAGCCCCTGGAGCCTTCTCTTCCCCAGGCTAGACATTCTCAGCTCTCTCAGCCTTTCCTCATAGGAGAGTTGCTTAATTGTCTGAATGGCCCCGCACTGGAACGTCTCCAGTGTGTCCATGTCCCTTGCACTGAAGAGCCCAGAACTGGACCCAGGACTCCAGGCACAGCCTTGCCAGTGCTGAGTATAGGGTAAGGATCACCTCTCTCCATCTGCTGGAATTGCTGTGTCTAATGAAGCCAGGATACCACTGGCCACCTTTGCAGGACGGACACATCGCTGCCTCATTTTCAACCTGGTGAACAACCCCAGGTGCTTTTCTGCCAAGTTGCTTTCAGCTAGGTGGCCCCCACGTTCTGCCGCCTGAGGTTGTTCCTGGAGTGTAGGACTTTGTACTTTGCCCTGATGAATTCCATGAGGTAATTTTACAGCTCCTAGGCTGTGGTTTGTGAAGGCTTCTCAGCATCTGGGCAAAGGATACACATTCTCTCATGGGGTGTCTAACAAGGGGGCTTTGCATGGTTATAGACCCATATAACCAACTTTCTACCTAAGCCACCCTAAAAAATGATGCCTAGGAAGTGGGAAGATCTAAATAGTCTGGTGTTGTATTTACAAAGTAAAACTAGCAGCCTGGAAGTGGCATAAGGGCTTTTTCTTGAGGTTTATTTTTAAGGTGGTAAGTAATAAGTGAACACCACATCCCAAAGGGTTAGTGACCGTAAAGTTCTCTAACATGAGAGGGTAACATCCTTAGTTACATTTATGTAAATTAAACAGAGGAAAGCTTCAAGCCCTGGCATATGTGTATTATGAAGACTACTGCCTGATGGAAACTAACTTTCCTAGATAATGTCTGGGTGCAGGCCAGGGACTGTTCCCGATAGGCAGTACTGACAAAGCTATACTGTTATCTGGGATGAGAGATTTAACTGTATGGAAGGAAGCCATTCTGTGCCAGTTAGCTTCAGGGTCAGAAAACCTGACCTTGTTTAGTTTAGCATTACAGATAGAATATTTTGACTGGAAGGCAAGAGGAGGATAAGACAAAATGCAGAAAACACAGGCAGTTAATCCGTGGCTGTAGGAGGAGGCATCATACTGTGTGTTTTCAACAGAAATGTTGAGATCCACTTGTGCAGATAATATCTATTCTCAGATGACCCAGTAATGCATGTATCTAGTGTTTTTATGATCACTTAAGCATTGTACCTCACATAATTACCATATTTACCTCATATTTACCATAATTACCTCACTTTTATGATCACCCTCAGATCCTAGAAGGCATTTCTTTAAAAGATTCTTGCACTGTTTGGAAAGCCTAAGAACAAATATGAAGACAGCTTCCAACTCCTTAAAGAAGGGGATCATCTGTTTTATATGTACATGGAGAACAGAACAAGTAATGGGATTAAATTCTATCAAGAGATTCAGATAGACTAGAAAAACTTGGTATTGAGAGTGAGGAGCTAGAATAGGCTTCCCGGGGAGATGAGGATATTTTTGGAGCAAGGTTGTGAGAATGACTGAGTGACATAGGGGCTCCTACAAGAGTCTGCTTTTTTTTTGGTCTGTGGGTCTTTACAGACATCTGTATTGGTAATTTTTAAGATTTATTGTAAAAGTGTTGGTTGCAAGGGAGTATCAGATTCCTCCTGCTGTTGTTGCTTGAAAACTGCATCTTAAAACCTGCTATCTAAGGTACAGTTCTGTAGCCCAAGGAGACCCCATCCAGTAGCTCACCAGTGGAAGCTGTGTGAAGACAAACTTCATTTGACACAAAGAAGGTATATCCATGCTCCTGTTTATACCATTCATCCACACAAACATACATTTCTTTAATGGCAATAGGCTCTACTCAATTCTGCTTTACTTCCTCCAGTTGAAGCACTGCACAAGAAAAGAATGGCTCATGTCAAGTCAATTCATTGCAGGGGGTAAAGAAGAGGGGCAACACAAATAATATTTGTGTCATTTGTTTCCTACATTTACACATTTCCTGCTCTGATTTGATTATATTTTTTTCCGTTGTGAATCGCTCATGTAGCTTCTGGTTTTCCAGTTATCTTGTGTTTTCTTTAGGAAGTCACAATTCTCATTCAGAGGGCAGGACCTCTCAGGGTAGGCATTAACTATTATAAGCTCAGTATATTTTTAGAAAGTTATTTGTGTTACTAGTCACAGCCCAAAACCAGTTTCCAGAATGTTTATATTACATTTAGTGTCTTTTCATATTAGAGATTTCAGTTTTTACTAAAAAAATAATGAGATTAAAAATTCACTATCATAATAGGCAGGTTCCTATGACTTCCACAGCAATCTATGGTATTAAAATGATAATAGCTGCATTTTATGAATTAATTCTGATCATGTGGCATTAGACAGTGACTGGTTTTGCCAGAGCTGTAGAGCAACAACTTAGCCTTTGTCCTTCAATGTTGTTAGCCTCCTCATTTACTTCCTTTAAATTGAGGAAATAATCAATAATACCAGCTGCAGCTGTTTCTGTCCTTTTGTCTGCCAGCCAATCAGTTTCAATGGCAAAATCAAAATCACAAAGAAGCCTGCAGTCATGGAATTAGTGAAGCCCAGAGACTTATGACATAATACAGTCTCTAAGCTTTTTAAACTAGAAATTCTGCAATGAGAGCTAGGTAAGTCCTTATACCTCTCTGCCTTCTTTCTCCCTTCATGCAAATGCACATATACCCACATATGAATGCATATACCCATATTTACATGTTTTTACTCTATCAAGCTAAAGTACATAATATTTGGAAGTTTGTTTGGGTGGGCTTTTTTGTTTTCTTTTGTTGTTCCTTCTTTGTTTTATTTTTTACAAGTTCAAAAGTATGTCTGCAGATGTAGATGATGTATAAAGGGTAATTATAATGATTTTGGGGTTCCAAATAAAGACTTCCAAAGCGGAGTTCCGTGACAGGATTCGTATGCTGGACCATTCTAGAATGAAGTCACTGTAACTTAAATCATATATGCATGCAGATATAGTTATCCCCCTGTTCTGGTCAGACATGAATAGTTGTAAGTTCCATGTTCTATACTGTCACTGTTAATTATGCTAATGTAGGACCACTTATATTCTTTTAATATATTCAACTTAATTTTTGAGACTTCATGGGTTTTTTCCTTCTGGTGTTGTGGTGCTCACTCCAAGAAGGTGAATCACTGTAGTTATGAGCTTAGTCATAAAAAGGACTGCTTCCTGTACTATAATACTAAAGGCTAATACTGGAACAGGTTTTTATGAAGGTTCCCATAACTTTCAATAGAGGCAAAAAGGTAGCCAGGATTCCCTAGATGTTAAGGTGTGGTTAAGTTCAGCAGACTGAAGAAGAAAATTGATGACTTATATGTCTTCATTAAAATGAAGCATATTCCCTCTTGAGAGAGAATATGCTCATTCCCCATGTGCTCAATATAAGTTTTCTTCCACTTCATTTGTTTCTTTAAGCAATTCAGTCTGACATAGACTGCCTTCTAAAATTAAAAACTTGATCCTAATTAGGACAGTATTTTAAAGAAATCATCAATAGCATACCCCAGTCCAAGAAATATGAATTCCATGCTTTGTTGTTCCTCTGCCAGAACTCACAGAACAGCTTTCGTGGTCATTTATGACATGCTTCTCTGACAGAGAGAACAGAGAAATCTGTGCTATAAAAGCTGTCCTAAATGCTCTCCTATCTCCTGGCAGTGCTCTGTAAAAGTACTCAGGAATCTCAGATCTGTACCAGGTGGGGAGCCATGAATCCCACACTGCCTGTACAAAGTTAAACTACATGAACTCTGCTGTTACCTGATTTTCTATTGAGTAAAGAGGTAGCAGGTGAAATGGCAGTATTCAGCTCTTTAAAATTATTTTCAGATATCTGAAAGTGAAAATCCAGTGATTTTTTTTTTTTCCATGTAGAATTAACAGTATTTGCAGCTGTTATTGCCAATTACTGTTGTGATACATTTACAAACTGTGGGAGGTTTTTTTGACTGATATAGTCCATACTGAGTTTTAATGGTTTGTTCTTTGCTAAAATCTTTGCTTGTCCTTACTTCAGTATGTTAGAAGCAATATAAAATTATAAATTATTAAAAATAAAACATACTATGTGCAGGTTTGTGATTTAATTCACCATGGTTCACTTTATTCAAATATTGAAATTGGAAATCCTCAATATAAAAGCCAAATAGGTCTGAATGCTATTGTTGTGTGAAAAATGGCATAGAAAAATGTATCCAAGTAGCTACAGTTAAAGTAACTTTTTTCTTTTTTTTTTTTTTTAGTTTGAATTGTGTTCTTTTAATATAGAGAATTTTTTAGAAAAGATCTTTGGGGGCACAAAATGAGTGAAAACATCATTACAAATCAATAATTATCTAAAAACTGTATAGAAATTATAATACTATATTATGAAAACTAGATAATTGAGGGGGATTATTTGAAATATTAAGTTGCAGTAAATGTGAAGAGGAACAATTTTTCCAGTATTTTCAGAAAAGTGTGAACTATCAAAAAACAACCTTTGGTTGCATTACTTTATCACTCTTTCAAAAACGTTTGACTTATGTTGGAGATTTATGTTTCAAAGTGGTAAAGATAACAACATGCCATATGTTTTTCTTCTAGCCAGATTGTTTGGGATTTGGTGGGGTTTTTGTTTGTTTTCTAAGTCATATACATCTGAATTGTGCAGATATTTCAAAAGGTAATACAGTAAAAATGCCTGTTTTAACTTTTTTGTTTGGGTAGAATAGAAACTAATAAAAATTAAAGCCACTGTAGAGCAACTGCAGAGTTTCTGACCAGAACCACACAAGTTTGGCTAGCCAAGCTAGCAAAGCAATTGCTGAGTTAAATCTCAGACAGATTCTTTTAATGTATCCAAGTCTTATACTTAATGTAGCCAAAATTCTGGAAACTGAGGTCCTTTAATCCCCATGACATTTGCTAAATGATGCTTTGTATGTTTGATTTTTCCCTGGGGGTGAAGAGGTGGAGGGGAGCACTCATATATGCACAATCTAATTCTGCAATTGCAAATGCAAGCTTACTTAAGCAAATCAGGAAGGGAGATCTGGCATGTTGATTATTTTAATTAAATTGTTTCCCTGGATCACTCAAGAGATCAGAGCTTGTTTATTTCTTTTTCTCAAATGTTTTTCTTTATGCAAGCATAGTATGACTATTTATGCTTTTACTTCTTCTCTGCCCCTCTTTTATATTACTTTTCTTCAGGTGGACAATTTCTCTAATTCTTTCTCCTGTGAAACTATAAACTGTGCTGCAAAAGCTTCATTTGTCCAGGTTTCTATCCCTATAAAATGCCTGTTCTTTAAAAACAGAGGTCTGTACGCTGTAGTTTGGAACATGTGTGTTATTGATTTTATTTATTTATTTATTATAGGTATTTTGTGTGTGGATTTACACATGGTTTTTCTTCTGAATGCATGATGCCAATCAATTTGGGGAGAGAAAAATTTAATACTAATACAGTATGTACTGAGGTAGAACTACTTTAGTCCTTATTGGACCCGAAGCACAGTATTAGTACATATTAGACACAGCAGCTACATAAAACATGCCATTTTTAAGCTATTACTTTGAATTCGCATGAAAACTGGTTTGCTGCCCACTACCAGGGTGTACTGTTTTCAAGCGTTATTCTTTGTGTCCCTTGGATTAATACAGTTTATTGTTTTCATCCAGTATTTGGTGAAGGTCTGGGGCTTTTTCCACCATGAGGTGCAGTGTTCTTTCAGATCAGTAGAGTACTATACTGTACTGTTAGAGAACAATTCAGTGTTTTCCTTACTCCTCCACAAATTTATAATCTAACTACAGAAATTCCCTTGGTCAAAATATGACACTCAGGGGTCTGAAGGACAAACAATATATTTTAACCTCATCCTAGTATTCAATTTGTGAAAGTGTAATAAGCACATATCACACTTTGATAATTTAATTATATTTCATTTAGTAACTTTAATTTTCAAGATAAAATTTGACACTCAAGAGGTTAAAGGCATAATATTTGGGCCTGGGAGATTGAAATTAATTGTGTATGCATTGCAGCATTTGGTAAGATCAACAGGAGAAAGTAGTCCAATCAGTTCTGTTAAATCAATTTTAATATCAAAATGTTAGTACTAATAAATAGATGGGATCCCATGAATCTAAATACCACTTAATTTGTGATTGAAGTGCCCAAAATCCATCTAAACCACAGACTTTCCAATACTTTCAACTTCTACCACTGTCCAAACCTTCCAGGCACTGAAATGCTTTAGGCTCTGCTCAGTTGCCTGAAGCTGCCTGCTTGGTTGGATACTGGTAGCAGCTGTGACTTCTGGCATTAATCTGGGGAGAGAGGAGTGTACTTCCTACCTCAAGCTCTGTTGTGACTCAGTTCAGACAGGGAGATACCAAAATGCTATACTAGTCAGGAGCACAGATAACTCTTTCTGGTCCTTGACTTTCTCACTATGGACTGCTAGTTAGTGGCCTCATCCAGGAAAGGTGTCTGGGTACTCTACTCTCACTTTGCATGAATCCATGCTCCTATTTTCAGGAATGCTTTTTCATGCTTTCCTCCTAATCCCATGAGAGTTATTGTTGTTCTTAAATATTATTGGTGGTCCTCCAACATGCTGTGAAAACTGTTAGGCACTCTTCTGTAGGGCTTAAAACCTGAGGGAATCACCTACTACCAGGAACTAATCAGTCAGTGCTGCTGTGGCTATAATTCCCTTTCCTAACAAAAGGAAACCTTCATTCATCACTGCCCATCTTGTAATCTAGTTAAAGGATCAGATCCTAAGTGAAAAGGAGTGTTTGACACTTGCTTCTTCCCTATGCAGCCAGTGAAGAGAGACTTGATGGATGTAGGTCTCTCTCTTGATCAGATGGGGAACTTAGGTGTGTATCCAACCTGTAGCAGGGTTGGGTACTCTCAGCATCTTCCTCCTTTAGCATCCCCTGCACAGGGAGGACTAGAGTATAGATATAATGGATTGCAATCTGTGATAATAGTGAATAAACCAGTTATGTTTAAGCAGAATTAGAATATACTATGTTTTAAAAGGAGATACTGTGACATTAAAAGAATCAGCATGCCAGTATCCAGTTAGCAGTGTTAGTAAGAGGTGGCAGGACATGGAAGATGGCATAGAATGAATGATATAATAATAAAGGCACAACAGATGGCTGTTCTGGTACTAGGAGTACAGGCATGGATCTCTGTAAGCTGAGAAAATGAAGGAATAAACAAGAAATTAAAAAAGAAAAAGACTAGGAAGTATATGTTATGAATGTTGCTAATGGAAGATACTAGGCTAGAAAATACTTGGACTTTGCAGAGAAAGGGAAAGGTGGTGATACAAGAAATCTGAACCAAATAGTAGACTATAGAAAAGGTAATGTATGCTTTACTGTGGGAAACAGTTATTGGTATTAAGGAGTTTGGGCTGGGAGAAGTTGCTTGGTCTTTCTGAATCTTTTTAACCTGTTTTTTGTTCTGTAAATTAGGGCTACCGTTGCATATCTGGTGCTTAAGAAAGTATTGGTGCTATTTGGATCATTTGCCTTGAGAGTAATTTATGGGCATGGAAGGAGAGGGGAAGGAGACAGCAAGTGTTCCACATTTCCTCATTTACTGGCAAATGTGGCTGTACCAGCTAAACAGGAACAATCACTTTTCTCTGATGGCATAACCATGCCTCTACATGCATTTAGCATGTGTTGGTACCAAGTAGCAGGGAACCTGCAGGTTTTTTTGTAACACTCATGAAGATTTGTTTTGAGGGTTTTGAAGGTTTTTTTTTTTTTCTTTCTTCCTCACCCCATCTTCAGGTTTGTTTGTTTTATGGTATGTCAACATAGAAGGCGAAAGAGTTAGCACTTAATGAAAATCTTCTGAAATGAGTGGTAAAAAAGTAAAATAATACCTAAAACCGAAAAATATATACAAAAATCAGTGGGAGCAGATGATGTTCAATCAAGGGTTCTTAAATAACTGTCAGAATAGATTGTGGATCCACTCGCCATAATTCTGACAAATCATTAGAACAGGTGATGTACCAGGGGTCTGAAGAAGAGCAAATGTTTTGCCAATTAGTTGTAAACTGGCAGATTGGACCACCTGGTCCAGCTGTATCTGAAATGTGTTTCCCTTAAAGTTTTTCCCCCAGATCTTTATTCCTAGGCTACTGGGTTCACACTTTGCAACAAAGGGAAATAATTGAAGATTTTTATATAACACAGGAAAAGGAAAGGATGCACAAACAAAAACAAGCCCACAAGCCTGATATGGTCTTTAAACCTCGTTGTATAGGTGGTACTTGTGAAGCTTGCTCTCTTCAGGTATTTTTTTCATTTTCAAAGGATCTTTTTATACCTTTTCTAACTTACTTGTGAGCCTCAGCTGTGCTTTCAGCACAGAATCAATTTGGAGAGATTTAAAAATATAAATGGTCAAAAAGACACTAATACCAATGATTGCTGTTGACCAAAAACAAAAAGATGAATAAAATGCCTTCAGTTTTTAAATAAGAAGGCAGTAAATATGGCAGATATTATACTACTGTTCATTTCTACAAGCAAGTGTTAACACTCATAATTTCAGTTGGAGTATCTCACATCAAATGTGAATTGAGACTGTAATGGTCACAATTTGGCTAAAACTGAGGAGGGTATTTAGACAAAGAAATATTATGACATAATGTCAAAATTTTAGAAACATTACAGTTAATTGTCTGTCTAATAATTCTTGGGGTTTTTTTTCCAATGGTCAAGACTGTTTTACATACTTCTAAAAGATATATTTAATTTGGTAAGGAAAAAAATTGTGTTGAGATGAAAAAAAATTGTATTAATCCAAACTTAATCTGTAGATTCATCAGTTCTTGTTCCATGTTATGAAAATAAGAATTCAGTGTTGGTCCAACATCCTTCTTTGTCTATTCAAGCATATACTTTAAAATGACCAGATAGAGGTTTCTATTTTTCTGTGAAAGCCACAAAATATTACACCAAACAGCTAAATGGACTTCTAATTTCTTATCATCATTTATACAAGAAACTATATGAAGTGATATATAAACATTAGTTTATATAAGTGCCAATTGAATATAGGAGGATTTTTTTTTTTTTTTAAATTACAAAAGCCATTTTTCTTTCTTGTGTATGGCAAAAAGCAATTGAAAAAAAAAAAAAAAAGAGAGCCTGGATGTCTGAGCAGCTGATGTTTGTAGCAAGAGAAAGAGCAAGGACAGGCTTAATTCTGCAACCAGTGTTCACATTGAGTAACATCTGTTCATGTGAATAGTCCTATTGAGCTGCAGACACACTCGCAAGCTCAGGGAAAAACCATGCTACTGTATACAAGTGGCTTTATGATGGTCAGCCTAGAAAGAGATCATTGGCATTGTTCAAATGAGCAAAGGCTAGTCAGCTTGAAAAAGATGAAGCCCGAATGCCCAAAGAATAACTGAATTTCAAGGTTTTCCTTTACACTGTGAATTTCTTTCATAACTGTCCTCATTCATGACTATTAAAATCCCTGTGGATGGAAAAATAGTTGTGAACAGTAAGCTGGCATTTGCAAGAGGGTTGAGTGACTGAGCTGAAGTGAGGAACACTCCTTAACTCAGCCAAGGAAAATAGAAAGTTAATCATCAGTCTGTGCTGGGGTGGAATTTCTGCTGAACTGAGGAGGGAGCACTGCTCAGTGACACTGCCTAGTGCACACACTCTTTGCCAAACCTCTCTTGGGAGTCAGCAATGCAAAGTGTGTGGTTTACATCTTAATCTCATAGATTAATTGTAGCAATTTTTTTTTTAATTGTCTCCTCTTGCTTATTATTTATGTATATTCCAGTACCTCCTAAGGAGCCTAATCAGATAGTGGAGTTACAGGGAACAGAGTTTTATGTTTTTTCACAAGCAAAAAAAGTGATCTGTGCCCTGGAGAGCTTTGGTGTTCTGTTGATGATCATGGCTGATCAGTGATTTCACATGTGAAACCACAGTATTGAAAAATTTGTAAGAATGTGTATAAATTAAGGTTTTCCTGTTCCCGTGAGATCCAGAAGAATCCAGACCTATAGCAACTCTAAACAATTCTTTTAATTCAATAGGTACAATTGGACCAGGGTTGTAAATGAGATATGATGGCTTTCCTTAAGTTACATAGCAGTTTTATGGATAAGCTGAATGGCATTCAAAATTCCTGACTTTTCTCCCTGTGTCTTTGTCACCCTGTGATTAATATATAGATAAAAACATAATTAAAGTGTTTAAGCAGTAATATCTTGCACAACTCATCTGATATCGTATCCATTTAGGAAGTTAAGATACCAAATACATGGTGGTTATTTTATTCCCACAGAACTGCCAGGCTTTGGAGCAGATCCCAAATAAAGATCTATACTTTGTATTATTAGCATTAGTCATGATTCCTGTGATACAACCTCAAAATATGGTCCTAGTTTGTGACACAGGAAAAGCAATAGGCAGTCTTTGTCTTAGCCTTTACAACTGAAATATTGCAGCAAGAAAATCTGTGTGATGGGGGCCTCAGCAAAATGTACTTTCAGTTTGATAAAGCTTTAGATAAATTTTTAACCAACATTTTTTGCCAATTCAAAGATTAAAAATTTAATTGAAAATAAATTACAAGTAATGGAATTAGATAGACAAAACAGTTTATATACATTTTTATATAAATTTTTATTGTATATGCATGTAGAAAATTCTGTAAATTTACTTTGTTTTTATGTTTTATTTACACTGAACATCAAAAGTAAGTTAGAAAAACAACCTGAAGGCTGCAGAGTTAGACCTCAAAACATAGAAAGTGCCAATATTCAGACAGTCAAACCTTAATTCAGTCCTCTTGTGAAGACCACAGTTTTCTGGACTTCATATAGTGTTGTACATTGTATTTTCCTTGGTAAGTGCCATGAACTTCAGTGTGTAAACTGTGCTTTGATGATATAAAAAACTGTTTAAGCACTGGGAATTAGCATTGGCAATGTTGTATTCCAGGATATTTTAGAAAAAAACATATGATGGAAAAAAAATATATCAAAACTTAGCAATGAACTCTGTTTTCCCTCTCTGCTATCCTTTTATCTTTGTTTTTGTTTGATTTTCATGCTATAACCAAAATAGCACTAATTAATTTTATTTTATTCTGAAAGGATACTTTTCCATTTATTCAACAGATATAGAACTGAGTCCTGTTCTCATTATATCTGAATATATGTTGAGTCAAACTTTTGTTGAACTTTCTCTAGGCTTGCTATTGAGAGGGAATACTAGTTCTTAGTTTGATTTTGTTTGATTTTTTTCCTTGCATAAATCAGGATGAGGAATCTTGGGGATTTTTCATATATTAACTGTATAAGGATGTTTCTGATCTTGCTTGTTTATTATTTTGTGTATCTGTTGAGTTTAACAATATGTTTCTATTAATTAAATTAAAATACCTGGAATGTTCAATTGGTATTAGGTTTTACAACAGCTTGGGGTTTTTTTTACAAATTCAAAAAGAAATAAAATATTTGAATTTAAAGCTCAGATTGACTTGGCAGTCTCCTTTATATTAATTGTGTACATATCAGTTTTTTACAAGTAGTCAAAACACTAATGTTTTTACTAAATGTTTTAACATTTAACACTAATGTTTTTTACTTGTACTTTTAAAGCCTTTTTAACTGAACGTTGCCAGCAATTACAAAAAGCTGATAACTGTCATGCTGCTACAGATGTTTCAGCTTCTGCAGTAGGAACTCAAACAATATTTTCAAGAACATTGATATTTTTAGCACTTTGTAACTCTAGTGACCATTATCGGATGTGAGAAATTAGATATCTTAAAAGTAGCAAATGGCAGCTTTTGCAGTTATTAAATAAAGGTTTGATTCATGTGGCTTGATGGAAAAATTGGAGCATGTTTAACTCAGCTCTTGAAATATCATTAACATAAGCTGATATTGTAGTTAAATATTTAGGTGATGCACGAGACATTTTTTCTCATGGATTCCTGACGTTGTCATTTTCTGGAAATATCGCAATTTGTATCACACATACCTATAAACCTGGATGAACATTCTTTTCCTTTAATTTCTACTATTCATATAGGGGAGGATTAAAATTATGCTAAATTTTTCATAAGTCTAATATCAATAAATGAATATTTAATGAAAGACAAAATAGGCATACAGAATAAACTAATTTCAACAGCTGTGAACAGGTTTTCATTTAGTGCATGACATACTTAGCTAGGATTCTCAAATCAAAGAAATTAGATATGTTATGAAGAGAACTATGACTACCAATGCTTTATACAGAAGTCATCTTTTTTTTTTTTCCTGTATAATCCATTAGTTGTGAGGTGTTCTTTCACAACCACTAAAGCATTGTTCCTTTTCATTTTAGTCAGCCAAAGCAGCTGGGTCTTTATAGCTGCAAAATGTTTGCTCATGGCCAACTGCTGGTTTGTACACCACTTTTCATCGCTAACAAATATTCTATTTTTCATTATTACTCCGTGCTTGTCATAACTTGTTGAGGAGTGGTGTTGTAATATGAATCCAATTAATCAATGACTCCTTTGTCTCTTGTGACCCGATTCCTCCCCTGGTGTATGCCTAGGGAGGTGCGCACTCTGCAGAAGATCCCCCAGACTAGCAAATGGGTCTGTGCAGACACAAAAATACATCTGTAGGACTCCAGCAACAGGATGATCTCCTCAGATCTTGACACATTTGTGGTAGTAGATTGAAAGTAATTGGCTGGTCAAAGTTATTCTAAAGACTTTTTGAAGTGTGACTGAGATGTCTCATTACAGGGACATCTGATCCACTTTTGAAATTGCTCTTGGAAAACCACAGCCATTTAGTTTATTTTAACCATCAGCCATATGGTTTGTAATCTGTTGCTGCAGATCTGTCAGGACCCTGAGGCTGTGATCCCATCCTCAGAGCAATGATTCTCATGAGTCTGTGGTGTTACCCTTGTCTACCAGCAGTAGCAATAATAATAATAATGCATACAAGAAATACAAATGGAACATATGGACATATGCATCTGATACTGTGTGACTGTGGAAGCTCATCAGGCTCATGACAGTCTAACACTAGATGTGAGACTGCTTGGGAATCCCAGGTCCTGCAGGCAGAAAAAAAAATCAGAGAACAGCATCAGAGCTCAGAAACTGAATGAAGTGAGTTTTGCTAATGTATAATAATACTTATTTATGAAAGATATTTTAAAGCAACCATCCAATTATTTAATTTATTTAGAGTTGCAACATGCTTCTGCCAGATGGTGTTTTATAGCAGGTCAAAAAATAATTAAGGAATTTGGCGTTAGAACTGAAGTAACAAGAAATGATGAGTGACTAGGGATTTAAAATTTTTACAGCTTTTTTTTTTTCCTTAAAATCAAGCTCCTGAAATGTTTTTCAAGTCTCTTCCCTGTGCATTTATTTGTATTTACTTCATTTTTGTCACACCTTATTAGAAGTTAGGAAAGATAATTTACAATGTGGTGAAACAAATGCCCAATTCCCAGAGAAGTGTAGACTTAAATAATTTGTCTTTTCCTTTTTAAGCTTATTTATTAGGCATATTCAAAAGGTTTTATCAGTGGCTGGGGATGGAAGGTGGTGATTTGTAATTGCCAGGAGAGAGAAACAGTTTTTTGAAGAAATTCCTTCAAAGCTCATTATGTCCTGTTTTACTATTGGCAATGTTTTGTTCTTGTCTTGATCAGAAATTTAGGTCTTGTTAGAAGCGCTGGACAAATAAAACCTGGAGAGAAGTGGTTCAGGCTCATTAACAGTGCATCAACACAAGTAGATTTTGTTATCCCAGAATACAAGAACTATTCTTATATTTCTTCTTTTTTTCTTTAATTTCTCCCCCCCAAGTCCTTTCTTGGAACAGTCTCAGCTTTCATTGGTGTCATGGTAGCAGTGAACAGGCTACTGACTTCTACTTGAACTAACATTGCCACTGGTAGTTTTTATAAGTTTTCATCTTTAAACAACAATTGATTCGTGAAATCTTTGCCTAATTAAGAAATAAAAGATTGAACCTGAGCCACTTAATAGAGGAGCTCATGGTCTCAATGGACTCTGTTGGAGTCTCAAATATTTCAAACATTATTAGGTTTGGACTTCAATGAGTGCATCACAAGTGACTGGTTTTGCATTTCCTACCAATCATCCAATCATTTCAGAGAGCTGTCTCATTCGTTCAAGTATTTTAAGTCTTCTACGAAATATTGCCAATATTTCTGTGAATCAGATATGTCACTTGTACTTGAAATACAAGTTTTATTTTGAAGATTGATTTTAAAAAGTGACTTTACATGAAAATCTAGAATCTCCTAGAAGAATGGGTATTCTCAGAGAAATGTGAAGTTTTAATCCAACTTCTTAGAGAGGAAAACTTTCTCTAAAGGCATTTTAAATATATCAAACGTATAGTTCTTGCTTTAATGGTTCTTTTTTTTTTTTTTTCCTGGGGAAAAATGCTCATTTTCCTCAATGATACATGTAGAACTTACTTGTGACTATGGCTTTATGCTCCTGTGAAAAGCTAGACCCAAATGAAAACAAGCCCTGTGGCTAAGATCTAGTAATTGAAGTATTGCAACCTGTCTTTTGGTAGGCTAGAATCTAAAGCCAGATGTATAATACAAATACTCTAGTGGACCATGAAGGTGAAAGCAGAGACAATGTGATGTATACAGATGCTAGCAGTCAAAGCCACTCAAGCTGTACTGAAATGTCCTTTGCACCTGGCAGTGGAGCTGTTAGTCATGCCAGTTCAGTCCCCCAACACAGACAGATGTTCTTGTTGTACCACTTCTTGTGTGTAACATTTAGGTTTCTGTTTAGCTTGGCATAGCATGCATAAATACTGTACTGCAAAGGCCACCCATTTATTAGTGCACCTGCATCTTCTGCTTTCTTTAATTCCCTTAGTATCTATCATTCCTCTTGTGCTGCTGATCCCAGTGCAAAGTAGTGTTATGGATAAGCAAATGCAGCTAGCATTACAATGATGAAAAATATTTTTCAAAATCAATCACACGTATTATACAAGTAAGGCTGAATTTTCAGATGCCTCAAATATGTAAATTCGAGCTTGCTTTTTGAACACAACCTTATTTTTGTTGCTTTATAATTAGTATTCTGAAAGCATGTACCATGAAATAGTTACCATAGCAATAGGCCTGTATAAACAGAGCACCTAACAGTCATGCTTGAAACATGCATGGAGTCCTTTTGATATCACACAATATTCATGCTTAAATGATTTTTTGGGATGAGACAAAAATTAAGGTCCTTTAAAAATTTGTCTCAGACTTTTATTAAAAGTAGCCTAGAAGGTCAAAATTGTGAAAATAGTCATGAAAAATCTGTCCTTCCAGGTGCATTTCCATATGTAAACAAAAAAGCAACCCTTCCCCCCTTACTTTCCAGTATGTAGCTTCTCCAGTTCATATGTGTCTGAACTGAAAAAGAGTAATCCTATATACGTACTGTTTCAGGTTTGGCCCTGATGCCTAGAAAATGAATTTAAACAAAGATATATATAATAAACATGAATTAGTGAAGTTAGAAAGCACATATAATTTCTTGAAGGTATCAACAATGCCAGTAAATAACTGTGAGGGTTGTCCACCTTCTGGATCTGTCTGAACATATCTCGTCAGTAATTACAGCAGAACTCCTTTCAGAAACTCAGATTTAAGGATTGCTATTGGGAGTAGGATTGCCATATTCACGTTTAGGATAGTCCAGTCTGAAAACAACTAAAATGCGTATGTTTTCATATATAACCCTGATCTCATTATCTGTTTTCCGTGTACTTTCTCTTACTCTCCATCCTTCAGGAAAAAAGTGAGAGTGAAAAATGAGAATGCAAATAAGATGAGGATAATCTCCCTGGTTTTCTAGGTCTCCTACTTTGCATTAAAATCCTTGAGAATGTATTTTTCTTACCATGTCAAATATCTCTAAAGGAAAATTCAGTAAGGCTTCACATTTTAGTATAGATTTTCAGCACAGGATCATGGAAGGAGTTAGGTCTGGGCAAGGACTTTGCTTCTGTATTTCTCACATACCTGGAACATCATGAGTGGTATTATGTCTGAATAGTGTGTGTTCAGGTAATTTTTTAGTGAAAGATTGTGGCTTTCCTTTCATGGCAGAATATTGTAAAAAATAAATTGTAATCAGATCCAGTTTTGGTTTTAAGTAGTCTTTTCTTGTTCGGAATGAAATAAAGTTTGGTTTTTTTCTGTGTGACACTGTTCAAGACTAGATCATTAAAAATAACTTGTCTTGCTAGTGTGATACTTGTGGATGACTCTTTTGTCCTTGAGAAGAAATTTGGAACTGTTCTGTACTTGATCACAGTTATGGAAATACCTTTTCATCCTATGTGTGTTGTGAATAACTGTTGAGAGAAGACATTGAAAAATATCTTGATGTCAGTCATTAATAGTTAAAATACTGGAAGTTATAATAAGATTTATTTTTGCTTTCTTTGTGGTCCTTTGAAATGTTGTTCCATGTAAAGCACATCAAAGACATTTTCTTGCAGTGCCATTAGAGGTAACTTTCCCCTTTGGTTTCTCCAATAAAAAACTGTTTCAGCATATCCTGGATCTGTCATCTTGTAAACCAGTAATAGTACAAAAAATATGGAATATTTAGCAACGTGTGTAGTTCAGATAGGAAGAAAAATATCTGCAATTGTCTGTAAGTAGCTAGATTAGATAGCAAAGACCAAAACCCCCAATGACAACTAATGAGAACAGAACAAATGCAAGGGAAATAAGACCTGGGAAGATCTGCTCACATACTTGGAGCTCAGTGGTAGCAAGCAAACTTGTCACCCACCAAACAAGGAGTAAGTAGAGGTTATATCACTTCTGCAGGCCTTAACCTCCACAAAGAAGTAACATGTGGTGACTTTGAGTGGTAGGTTTAGCAGAACTCCGAGATTAACCAAGCATGCTAACTTGTCTTCCAAGATTCTTCTTGGTGACCACAGAAATGTTGTATGCTTATCCAGAAAACCAGGTCTCTTAGACTATTCCTCTGAATCACTGTCAGGAGAAAACTCTAAGGTTTCTTTAATTCTCCGAGTTCCTAACACCATTAGAGTTCCTCTCAAGATACCGTCCTTTGATGTGCTTTTTCTGTTGCTTGGTTTGTCAGGCTTGTCAACCTGTTAGTAGTGTCCTGAAAATCCTAGGCCACCTCAGACAACACCAAATACATTTAGTTTTGTTGAGACTAAATGAAAGCTTCTTTAATTTCACTGTCTGTAGGAACTTCAGGAGGATTGATTGTTTTACTTAGGTATTACAAATACCTGCCCCAAGATTCACTGGATTTGACTTCATTCAATTGTGTGATGGTCTTTCTGTACAAGGAGAAGGTCTGAACAATGTTCGTAACTGAAACTGCAATCCAAAGTGTGATTGTAGCATTTATTTAATTAAAATATCCGAAGTACTGAAAGAGTGAGGACAAAGAAACTTAGGCGGCAAACCATTCACTGAGAACTTGGAGCCTCAGAAAGCTCAACAGACTATATTGAGCTGCTGTGTTTTCTTTCCTGTTAGTACCTATCCAAATAACCACCTTGAATATCTCTACCATGCTGAAGACTCCTTCCTCAGCTGCAGTAGAAATACATAAGTTTTAATGCTTTAACACAGGCATTTTGCATCATCATAGATGATTAGAAGTAATCTATGAGACATCTCACTGATGTTCAGAATACTTTCCTGAGTTAGGTTCTTGATTAATATGTAAATATTGCTGGTTTTCAAACCATTATCCATTCTGCAAAGTCTGATCTCCAAACACCATGGAATACTAGCATGGTAGAGGAAAGAAATGAAGCTGGTTCTCATGAAGAGAAAGGGAAATGAAGGTCATCTTTGAGGGTTTCTGAACTCTGGACCAAAATCACTACTACTTTAATCAAAAGGAGTTTTAACACTTGTGTAAATGGAATGAACATTTCTTCCTGGCAGATAACTAAAAAACTCTTTGGTGGATAAATACAGGGCTGATGCCATTACTGGAGTTTGCTACCCTTCAGAAAGGGAACATTTATCCCCCAGTAGTAGTCCTCCTAGAAATGTACAAATCAAAGCTTGTTTTCATTGATCAGATTTCTACATTTCCATCAATATCACTGTATTTTTCTTTTCTAGGCTGTGGCGTTTTTATAGGCTAATCAAATATCCAATATTACTAGGAGCCCTTTAAAGTGCATGCCAGAACTACTAAGGAGTAATTTGAGAATTAGATCTATTTTTGTTAGTTGAAATGATCTTGACTTGCTCATATTGTATTGTACCTGATGCTTAGTAATATGATAGTACTGATACAAATAGAAAGATATCCAGTTTGAAGTTCTTAAATATCTGTTAAAAGTGGTGAGCAGTCCAAGCACATTAAAATTCCATTTTCCCCCATAGAAGTGTTTGCTGCAGATGACCCCCACTGATCTTAAATATATTTCTGTATCTGTAACTGAATAGAGGTTTTCCGTACAGCATGTTCTAATGGTACTCTGGCCTTTAGCCAACAAGGCACTGAATAAGGCTATTTTTAAAATACAGAAACTGGGAACAGCTGCAGCAATCAAATTTGATAAAAACAGAGAGGAACTTTGCTGCCTTTTTTTTTTTTTTTTAAATGGTTTGTCCAAGTTTAGACTCCTTTCATAGAACAGCTTTTGTTCTGTTGGATGAAGAGGGTACAAGAGTAACACAGTGAAATCTTTTTGAACAAATAACTTTTAAAAGATTACAGTTTAAAATAATAGGGGGCTTTTTGGTGCAGCATGTTCAATGCAATTGTACCTCAAACTATTAAAAGAATAAATCCATTAAAAAAGAACACATTTTATCTGCCAAGTTTTAAAATAAAAGCTTGCACAAAACACTCTCCTAGACTGGAAGATGAAATCTCTTGTTTCAAATTTTGAACATCTAGACATTGGTGTTTGGGTTTCTATGTGGAAGTGATCTAATTTGAATGCTCTAGGGTGGGTTGGTTTTGGTTGTTGGTTTTTTTCTTTCCTTCTTTTGCCATTAATCAAAAAAGTTTCTATGAAAAACTTTCCTTCCCCCTGCTAGGCTGGGGGGAAAATAATGTTCACTTAAGGAAAATTTTACAAAGGCCTTCTGTGCACGTTAAAATAATGCTTCATTAAATATTTAATTATAAGGACTGATTCTTTCTTGTTTGTCCTTCTGTATTTTTGGGGAAAACTTGTCATTCTATGATTAATGAGAGTCAGGAGATGATTATGTAGACAGAAAAAATCCATTATGCAGTAGTAGGCTGAATTGTATCTGTTAAATGATTCCATCTGAGGGTAGAGTGTCTGTGCTAGAGTGATGCAAGACACAAGATACTGGGTAAAGTTCAGGTTCCACTGAAATCAGAAAGTTATGCCACTGAATTCAGCAGAGATAGGATTTTATTGATTGCATTCATTTTAAGTGTCAAAACTAGCACCCTTGCATTCTTACCCACTAGAACTATTTTGTGCACCGTCAATTCTGATGATGGAATTTCTCACATAATATGGGTATATATCATATGTGTGTATGTCCACAGAGGTATAAAATGTTTATGCATTTTTTTCTGTCTGTTTAGGTATATAAAATATCTGCTTAATTTATTATAACCATATCAGAGTATCCCTCCAGGGTGAGAATTACAGCAGTGTTATACTTTCCTTCAGGCTAAGAGGCAGGCTGAGCATGTCTTGTTTTGTTTTAAAAACAGGAAAACAAAATACAAAGAAAAGAATAAAACTAGAGAATTGATACTGGCATGAAATAGATGTATGGATCCACCTGAGATTTTTAATTTTTACAAGCAAACTCAGCAATGCAAAATACTCAAAACTGGGTCAAATACTGTGGATATAGAACTTGATGTATATCCTTGAAATCAACATTAAGAGGGAAAGCAGACTTTGGAAAACAGAAGGCTGATTTATTTCCTGTCTCTGCTACAAACTTCGTATGTGATCTTGGCCAGGTCAGTTCTGCAAACTCATGTGCTTAACTTTATGTGGTGGAAATCATATTAGGACTCTTGTGGGTCTACACCCAGTATATACAGCTGAATATGAGAACAAATATTTTGCAGGACCTAAACATATCTGTATACAATTTGCACTTTGTAAAATGGACATCATAATGTTTTTTTTTTCCCCCCAGTGCTTTGTCTGTTTTATTTGTCTATAAGTTCTTGGATAGGGGAGCTGTCTTTTGTATATGTCTGTGAATCAGTAAGAAAACAGAGCCTTGACATCATCTGGCCCTTGTACATTTCTGATATAAACAATTATAAATGTTGAGGCATGTGTTACTTCAGGTAGCTTCTCTAAAAGAAAACATAACAAACCCCAGGATGTACAGATCGCACGTGATTTAGTGATGTTTTGCCAGGAACTTAGAAGAAGGTGTTCATTTGAAACTGTGACATTAAACACATTTTTAGAATTTTTTGCAACAGTAGTCCCTGTCCTTGCATATGGAAGCAACCCCACATTCCTGCCTAAGGGGTAACTGGAGATTTAATCCATGCTGTGTTCTAGGAAGATAGTGAAGCATTCATGTGGTGCAGAACATTGAGCTTGGGAGTTTTTCAAGGATCCTCTGGCATGATACCAGCTTTCAAATTCTAGTCCAGTATTTTAACTGGAACCAAAAAATTTCCAGCATGATGATTACTAGGGTTTGATTACATTTAGTAAGCTATGGAGCCCCTTCTCTTCGAAGACGAACTGCTGCCAGAGACAGATTTACCACTGACCAACAGTGTTTTTATGCAAATGTGCCTGAGTGAGTGCCGTAACCCCAAATTATAATAGAGTCATTCAATCTCTTGCCAGGACAGCAATATTTATATATTGCAAAGATAAATTGGATATCAAAACCAGTTCCATTACAGAGGGAAAGTTCTGTATGTAAATCAGTGTTTCTAATCACATCATGATTCTTCCCACCCCTACCCCATTTTGCTTTCCTTGCTTTATCTTCATAGATGAATTCCAAATGTGTTTTACTCTTGTGTGTTCACTTTGAATATTGAAGCATTCAGCTAATGCCAAGCTAATGGATAACGTAAACTCCTCACTACAAAACTTTAAAGTCTCCAAGTGTGTTTCTTCATGCCTTGGGGAAGGGCTATAAAAGGCTTATAATTCACATACATTGTTTTGTCTGCCACTTGTGCAAGTTTCTGTTTGAACTTCTCTTTCTCCTGCTGCCTGATGGGAAGAAATGGGCAGTCAGCTCCCTAGTGACTTTATCTCCCCATCAGGAATAAAGTCACCCCATCAGGAATGAGTGCAAGGGGTCAGATGCCCCTGTGCATACTAGTCACTGTCTGCTGACAGCAGTGCTCCTCTGGGAGAGCTGGCTTTGTTTACTGACAGGGCTAATGTGAGGAGACACGTGAAGTACTTTGGTTTGTGGAAGAGGGCAGGAGAGGCATGGTGCTATGAAAACATTCCCACACACTCTAATGGCTCATTCACATAGAAAACAAGTGAGAGCCTTCAGCTCTTTCACAGAGCTCAAAGTAGAACAAACGGACTCAGGAACCCCAAGGCACCAGTCAAAAAAACACTTTCCTAATGGACTAATACTGAGATGCTGTCAGTGATAGCTTACCTACGAGACTTCAGCTCTCATTTAGGCAACTAAATGACTTAGCTAGAATGAAAAACTGCTCAGTAGCTGGTAGTTGCTTTTGTTCACTGTTAGGTGCTAAATTCTTCTTGAAAATCTAACCTTCAATTTCCTAAACCGAAACCTAAAACTAGTTATAGGAGGTGAAGCATGCACTGGAGAATTTTCATCAGTACAATCACCGATTATTTCCCTATAAAATAAAATTTAGGATGCAGAAGAAATGAACCATTCCTAAAAAGTGATACCTTTTCAGCTTTATAATTGCTAGGGACACAGATACACACAAGTGTGTGACTTCAGGATATAATCTGAGGATTGAAAAAAGTGACTTTCTAAGATCTCAAACACAAAAATAGGGATACATGTCATGGAAAAGTCCACATTATAAGTTGTTTGAGGTGATGAGTGATGTTTGGTGAACAGCAGCATTTGTTATTCTCCTCTAAAATTTACAAGACATATAAGAAGTCAACAAGAACAGTGATACTAGATCAACCCACAAGTTCGTGTAGCTCAGTATCTGACCTCTATTAGAAATAAGGCATAAAAGAGCAAATTTACAGTGAATTTTCTGTTAAGATATCCTACCGAATATGTAGCATTTTTTATTTATGGCATTTCAAAGTCTAGTATGGCATAGCAAAGTACTATGTAAGAAAAGGATTTCCTGCTTGCCTAGAAATGCAATGGAGCTCTTTGGTTCTTGCATTTGGCAAAATACTGAATTATAGAACTATCTTCACCTAGTCCATGGCACTTTTGATTTTTTCATCTTTCCTCCATTCATCGCTTTACTTCCTGGAGGCTACTAGTCTAATTTATTTTCATACAGAAGTTGCTCCATAATTGTTATCATGTTTTTTATTTGTTATTTCCAGTTATTTTATATCCTTTGAATTGCTGAGTGGACTGGAACTATACTTTATACTTTATGAGCATACCAGTTGTAATATTTGATGGCTGTAAATTGAGCATTGTGCTGATAGTTCCATAGAGCTAGCCACAGTAACTCCACAGTGTTATTTCCTGCATGATAATATAGATTGAAGTTCAGAAAAATAAACATATACAGACATGTATACATGGACACATACCATACCATATTTATTTCCAAAACTTATATATGTATATATGTAGTTGTCTGTTTCCCCTCATGAGCATTGTTGCATATATTGAACTTTCTGCCTTCATAAAGCTCCATTACTCAGTACTCTAAAATGCCTAAACTTTTTTTATAATTGGCTTTTGTCTTTCCTCTGTTGAATCCTCAGCAACTCACTGCCTAGTTCTATTTCCAGATTATTTAGGGGTATGTGTTGAGCAGTACAGAGGCCAGCATGAATCTTTCTGAGAAGTCAGTGATAAACTTCTGCCAGAATGAAGAATGACTTCCCCTTTCCTATCTTTTCATACAAGATCAGATCTCCTTTAAAAGAGCTTAGTCTCTTTCAGAGTCTTTGTGGAGACCTTTTAAGAACAAATGTCATTCATTCATTGATGTCTTGACCCTTTATATTCAACCAGTGTACTTATACCTATAGGCATATAACATCATTGGAAGAGTGGGACTAAAATAGGCACACTCCCTTTTCCACTTTTGTTCACTCTGGGTTCTATCAAAGTCAATATATCTCAAGGATTTGTTGAAATGGATATGACTGCTGAAAAGCATCAGGTCAAATATATTAGCAAGGGCAGGAGTATGAACTAACGCAGTCAATAATTGCATGTTACATTTGGTTTAGTTTTTACTGCTTCTGAAGCAAAGTTATGTCTAATTTAAGCTCAACTCTAAAAATATTAATATTTGGCCTAAAATAGCTCCACTTTGGGAATGTGCCATTTCAAATGTGAAGTTTTTGAAAAGGCTTCACTTTTTGGGTAGATGAGAGCATTGTTCAGTTCCATCTTCCAATGTTTAATATACCACTTTTTTTGAGAAGTGTGTTATAGATCAAAGAGCAGGATTTGGCCCTTAGTTACCTGCTGTTACTGGCACTAATCTCATAGCTATTGAAAAATGATGCATCAAATTTAAATCACTGCAAATGTCACTATTCTGAATCTTGCACATGTTGCCTGAGCTGTCAGAAATAAAAATCTGTTCTTAATTATTCTCCCATTTAAAAAAATAATAATTTTCTAATAACCCAGTGAATAGGAATTTGATGTTTTCTTTGGCTGGAAACATTTTAATGATTTAGTACATCTATAAAGTTCTGTGTGCTTTTATAGTATAGTAGCTTTTGAAAATGAGTAGGACTTTCCCATTTAAATCCCTGTGGCTACCAAGAAAAGCAGAAGTCATTTAAATCTCAGTTAAGTTTGAAAGTGAGTAAATTAAAGAAAACATTTCAAGAAAAAAAGAAAGCCAGATATACAAAATTGGGGGTACATGTGTTACAAGGATGCAAACTATAAAAATGTGTTGTTAGAATTAATCATATTGTATATTTTTATCTTTTGTCTATCTTATTGTTTTCCCTTAATAGGAAAGAGTAATGTTTTTTTCTTCACCAATTTTATATGGAACTGGTTTCACTGTGATGAGAAAATGAAAATAGCAGAGACTATCAAGAAAGTGTAAGAAGAAGAATGAAGGCTTTGGATGGTATCAGATTTTCTGGTTGGAAGCAGAATAATCCAGACCATAAATCCTATTTGCTTTTAATATTTTTTTCCCCCATCACAGTACTTCTTTCAGTTAATTACCTTCAATGAAAGCCCAAAGAAGTGAACAGAAAAGACTCCCATTGAAACTTTGGAATAACCTCATAGATATAATTGTTAGCATGAAATTCTACCTTCATTAAAGGTGGAAGGGTTGAAAATATGCAGAGTAACATGCTCTCCTTTATTGTTTTTTTCAATGTAATGATAGACTAACATTTTAGCTCATTGCTGTACTTCGCTGAATAACGTACCTTTTGGAAACACAAATATTAATGGCCAATTTGTAAAACACATATAAAAACACACAGCTAAAAAAGAAATGTTTCTTTTCCTTGTCCACTTGGTTTTGGCAGCATGTATTTACACAAGACATATAAAACATTTCATACAAAACACCCTAGTTGCTTCTGGATAATATTTCATTACCTTGCTTGATTCCTTCTCAAACCAGACTGTTATATTAGTGTTTAAGCTTCTGTTTGTACCTGACATTCTAGACAGAATTTGTCCTTGCTCCTTGAAGTCAAGCAAACTAATATTTGCCAGATATATATTTTATCAGATATATTATTTATTTAAATAGTTTTAGGAGTTTATTGCCAAAGTGCTATGTGGACAAAAAGCAGTGTGAAACCAAAATATATAAGTGAGTGAGTGCAAACAAGTGCTACAAAGTTCAGGAAGGTTAGGTGGGCAGTTACTGATACATGGTGTTTTTCTCCCTTGTTGCATTGCATCTGTGCACTGAGACACTGATCCAATCAAGAAAATAATAATCAGTCTAATAATAATAATGCATACACACAAAGGCTGAGTTAGAGTTGTACGTATCATCTGGAATGTATTGTGTATAAGAGAATTCAATAGGGTCTGGAGCGCTGACATTTTCTTTAGAGATTTTAAATATCTGTTGAAAGAATGAACAGTATGAATTTCTGAACTGCAAGCATGTCATTCTATGTATGTCAGGTAAACAAAACGAAGGAACCTCTCCTATTTTCTCATATAATGAGATTATTTGTGCAGTGTTTATGTATTAAAATAAACCATGGATATAATTATTGTATTTTAGAATAATTTTGGTCAGGATATTTTGGAATGGTGTGACAGCAGACCCAGTTGTGTCCAACCTTAAAGCTGTAATCACTTCTTAGGAGTAATCATTTTTGCCAGTTCTGTTCTCCACATCAGCTTGCCTTTGGAGAGTTCTTGCTAGTCAATATGACTGCTGTCAAAATGCTCTCTAGATAAAATGTGGGTTTTTTTCAACTTTTGCAGATCTGAGTGACCAGCTTATGGAAGTGGTTGGTCTGGAAGGAGCCATGGAGATGGGACAGATATACACAGGTCTGAAAAGTGCAGGAAGACGGCTTGCCCAGTGCTCATCTGTTGTCATCAGGTATTATTAAATGTGTTGGTATATCTGAACCACTGATGGTGGAGTACACTAATTTCATTGTGCTTTATCGTTTCTGATCTAAAAGTGGCCAGAAAATTCATAATTGAGTAAACTTGGCTTAGGGCACAAGGCAAAAAAATAATTATTCTAACTTTTGTATTAAATAAGGACTGGAAAAGAGAGAGGTGGTCCATTCTTTCTCAGTGAAGAATTCTTCAGGAAGAAATTTCCAAAATTTATTAAAACCATAGTTTCTACAATTATAAGCCTAAAATGAGCATAAAGGAGAAGAGCAGCAATAAAAACTTTAAGAAAATATGGAATTGCCAAAGTACCTGGCATATTTTTGAGGCTCTCCTCAAGGACCGAGTGGTATTGACTTCAAAAGTACTCTCCCATATGGATGCGAAAGAGAAATAAGATAGATCACAGAGGCATCCCGACCTTCACTAGATACCAAGAGGTAATGTTTATAATCCCACATCAGCAGGACTACAACTGCAAGAGGTTCAAACCTCGTCAGAACTATAAAGTGAGAGCTCATTAAACGTTGTTCCCTCCCTCCGTTTATGGCCATAGACAACAGCGGATAAATCCATGAACTGTTAGATGTTTTCATGTGACGTCCAAACCATTTGCATTGATCAACATGAGTGCTCAGTTGACTAATTTTTCCATTACTAGGTTTATCCACTCCATGTTATTTCTAATTGTCTTGTATGAAAACTACTATAATGCAGAAATACAGGGTTAAAAAAGACCAACGCAATAGGATTTTTTTTTTGTTCTCATTTTTCTATATTTCTCTTAATGTGGCATCCAGAACTAGGCAGAGAATACTGTCTGTATCTTTATGTTAAAATTAGTGCCACTTTACTATTCAAATTTATAGCATGATATAGACTCTGAATATAGTACAGCCTTCATTCTCTGTGAGTGTTCTAACTCATAGTCTGACACAATTAAGAAACATCTTTTATGGTTCGAAGTGGTGATGATAAATCTAAAATTTATTTTTTGTTTCGTTTATAGTATTACAATAATAGTATGATATATATACTCTATAGTAGTATACTGTAAAGTATAAAAAAATAGCAGAAATTCCTTTGTCTTTTCAGTTAATAAGGTTTATTCCTGAAGTTCTTGTGTAATTCACTCTTTATTTCACAAATTAGGCTCTTCTCCCATGAAAGAATAGCAAATTACCAGCAACATGTGTGACAGTTTGCCATGGTTTTGCTTTGTGTGTTGAAAATCATACTGAGCCTACTAAGTTAACAATGTTACTATTGCAAGCATGTTGGGTCATACTGGAAATTACATAGGAGTTTAGTAATAAATCAGGATTATATCTGTACACCATCACAGATGTGCCTTTTTAATAATTATCAATTTTCTCTGATTTCTTTGTCTTATATTATGAAATTTGTCCTTTCAGGACCAGCAAGTCTCTGCCTATGCAGATAGATGGGGAACCTTGGATGCAAACTCCTTGCACGGTAACTGCAACTATTTTTTTTTACTTTCTCTTCTTTTTCAATGATAGAAATAATTTGTTTATTTGTTTGTTTGTTTAAAAACCAACCATTTTCATCAGCATTAACTCAATTTACTTAAATGACATCTTCACACTCTGCTTTTATATACTTCAATACTCCCTGCATTTTCAATTTATCATTCTGGTTTTAACCAAAGGTTAGAATGGAATAAAAAGGCATTTCAGAAGTTTGGAAAATATTTGAAGGGTGCATTCTCAGCATCCCCTTAATGTAATCTTTTTGGTTTTGATAATGATGCGTCAGATTTAGAGTCTCTATTGCTGGGGAAAATTCTGTGGGTTTTTTGATGCTAAAATGTATAAAATAACTATTCTTAAAAATTTAGGAAGAGTTTCTATCGTGTTTTTAAGAACTAATGTCAAGGCATTTTTATTTAAATCTGAAGTGTTAACCATGCTGATTGAATTATACAGTAGAACTAAATTTTTTTAAGTCCTTACAGTTTAAAGGTGAAATAAAGGAAATTAATTAATTTCTTGTTTCAATGCTCAGACGTGGAAGTAAGGGCAGGTAAATATCCATCTGGATAGGTTAGGTTAAGATGGGACAGGATAGAAGCTTGCTCAGAAAAGGTTCTTTGAGTAACTGTTTACAGACAACACAAGAAAAGTTGTATCTGTAAGAACTCTCCGTTTTCATCTCTCTCCAATAAATCATAGAGGCTAACTAAGCATTTGGAGAAGATGTTGAAGAAATCCAAGCTCTTTACTGTTGTATGTAATCTTAATAACATGTCCTAATATACAGTTCTGCTAATTTTCTTTCCCTAAAGAAGATGTGTTTTTAAGTAGATCAATTTCTGTAGCTTTGCAGCTTCTAAGTATGACAAAACAGAAGAAGAGGAAGAAATCCCAATACAGATACCCATCTGTAATTATCGAAAAAAAGGGTACTGGATCACTTTCATAAGCTTTATATCTATAGTAGAATTAAAAGTTGCACAAAAAAGTAAAGGGAGCACCTTGAGTAAGGTACTAATGCAGCTGATAATATATGGGTTATGATGACAGAAAAGGGTCATGATAGTTCACCTTTACCAGATACAGCATAGTGTGCAGCTGGACAGTGTGAAGAAGGCCTGAACTCTCATTCTCTGTCAAAGTGCTCGCATTCTGCGATGTGAGGAGAACCATATGAACACATACCACGTGAAAGCAGAACAGTGGGGATTTTATTGCAGGAAACCTTTTGGAGTTAAGAGATCACTATCTTTACCTCTTCTACAGCAATGGCTCAGTGCAAAGCAACAGCACAAAACCCAGCAGTTACTTGTTCAAGAAAAAGACATGTAATTTTTCAATTGCCAGATTACAGAAGAGAACTTATGGAGGGATGCTGGCAATAACATGTGCTTTTTTTGTCTTGATTGCTTGCTCTGTGCAAAATCCCTGCTATCTGATTGATAATGCTAGCAGAAGCTGCCTGTGCGACTGAGGACAAACCTGGAAAAAGACACAGTTCTTACATTTCAATTACTGCCCTGAGGAAACAGTAAATTATAACTGGTAATTGCGGCTGTCCAGTTGAAGTACTGTTTTAAAGGGGATAGAAATGGCATATGCTTTTCTGTGGAACCCATTCTTTTTCCTATACCATTGTTAAGAGAATATACTTCGCATTGTGTAAGGAAACCATGCTACTGAATGTACCTATATTCTCTGAGGAGAAAATACGTGAACTATTTGGCTATACCAATGCACCTCTATGAATTTAGATATAGAAATAGTATATTGTGTTATATTATTCATTTCTCAGGATTTTTTTTCTCTGCTGAAGATCTTAATTACTTATTGCAATTGCTCCTTGCATAATTGTCCGTGTGCCACACTTTGTTTTCTACATCTTAAAAAGGAAAACAAAAGCACGTATGGTTCAATCTCTTCCCCTTTAACAAATTCTAACTACAGTAGAGTTTTTTCTTGAAGTTCTCTGCAAATAGCTACGAATTACACTTGGGACAATGACAAAAGTCGATATTATCTTTCTCTCAATCAAAGCTTAAGATTTGGTTTCTAAGTTTGCTTCATGGGGGTCTTTGTTGGAAGCCAAAGTGTACCTGATTACATAAATACCAGAGTGATACCTGTAATGCGGAGTATATAAAAAAAACCATAAAAACAAAACAAATATTTACATGTAGCCAACTACATAGTCGTGTATTTGAACCTGCTAGAGCTCACATTTCAGAAGGCAATATTGGAATGCCAATATAAGAATAATAGGTTTTGTCTTCTCTAGAGAAAAAATTGCAATGTTCTCCCAAAATTTCCAGGGGAGAGTGCCCTGCACCTTGTTCAGTTGCATAGATCACGTGCATCAGTCAGACACAGCATCTGAGCCTCACTGAGGTTTTTCTTTTATCATCTTAGCAACCTCAGTCAACTAAGTTCAGTAGTTTTAGGCTCTGACCTATATTACCAAGACTGAAGTGAGAAAGAAATTCATACAATCAGCAGATACTGAATCAATCCTCGCCCAGACTGCAAGTGTTTAAGCTCAGAAGTCTTTTTCTGGTTTGCTTCAGGTTCTGATACAAATGAGAGTATTTTGCAAATGACTCTTCAGTTCAACTTAATCAAAATCCTCTTGCTTCCCCATGATGCCTATTAAAGTAAACAAGTTCTGCATCAAATCCATAAAATGTATGGGATGCAGCCTGCACATGCAAGCTTGGAAATGTACTTCATGTTGAAGGAATCAAGAAGTTTGTCTTTGCTACTTCTCCTTTCTGACTGGAAAAAAGTTTCTTACAAATAACATGACTTCCTGACAGCTGTCCCTTCTCATGCATATAGAGACCATGCTCCCCCAAAACGACAGTGTGAGCTCTAAGAAAATATTGTGGGATGTGATAGATAATGCAGTGATTCCCTAGAAGCTGTGATCTTTTTTTTTTTTTCCTTCCTGTGTTCAGTTTTAGTACTAAAGAAATTGTTGTGTGCTTTTTTTAACATCTTTTATGATCTTCTATTGCTCATGCACCTAGCATCCCTAGATGGAGCATACTTAAAAGTGTCTCAGTCTAAAAATTTTTTATCCAAAATTATTCACTATGTTGACACAGACTGCAGTGTCTAACAAAGTCACTTTGCTCTGGTATAATAAGACACAGCATATGAGCATCAAATTGCATTGTTTTCACTGGCTTTTTCATAGAGGAGTCTTTGGGAAAAGGAAAGATGATAATGTTAATGTTATGTTAAACATTTTGTCTGATTAGCTGAAAAAGAAATTCTATCAGAGCTCTCCCAAACAAATATAGCAACATGAAAGATATCTGTGGTTTCACCTGGTCTCCAAACAGGTCATTAATAGTAATGAAACTTCAAAGACTCTCAAGTTAATTCAATAAACTCCTAGTTTTAGCTATCAGGATTTTTTAAAGAAAAGTAATCTTTCAATTTAGCTACATAAATTATTAGCATTGTTTTGAAAAAATCCATAAGAATGTTCCATCTTAATTTTCAGTTCTTTCATCTATTCCTGACTTGCCTGGCCTTGTATCTGAAAGAGTGTCAAGCTGTTAGAAACACTAGATTAAAAGTAGAAGACAGAGAGATCTATAGAAGATGCAAGAATATCGCCTAAATGAAAAAAAACGAAAATGAAAATCCATAGTCAGAACTCACCTAATGGATTGCCAGAAATACAGTTTCATGGACGTCTGAATCACATAACATTTTTAGAATTGCTTACTGATGGAAAAACTTGGATTAAGTCATTTAATAATGAAACTCAGAACTTGCATTTCAAGATACTATCATTTAAATGCACCTTAAAAATATATTTTGAATGAATGCTTTCTCTCTAGCTTTTCCTTTAGTCCCTAGAGATGTGATGAGCCGGGGCACAGAGATTCTACTATCCTATAGTTAAATCCAGAGAGAAACAAGAACTAAAGCCAAAATAAACCAAACCAAGCTTTTATTACTAATCACTATGCACCAGGCTAGGTGAGAAAACTGAAAGTCACGGATTTAAATTTATGTAGATCAATTGGCTCCAACATCCTACAGATCCCATGAAGAAGCTGCAGCTGTATTCTAGACTCTGTCTGTAAAGTATCCTCTTTGCATGCCTCTGGCTGTATTTTCTTATCAGTTGTTTATAATGGGAACATTTAAACTTCTGTGTCTGCTGCTTTAAAGCAAAAAGGATCTGAGTCCTAGTTATGGTGGGTGATTTCAATAGAATATTAGCCAATTACTACATAGGTAACCTATAAATGGAAGTCAGTCCCTAGGAAAGGGTTTTGGTGTTATAATAAAATGCCGTATTTTTTCCCTTTTGAGCAGTAGTGTGCATGCATTTTTTGTTTCAAGGCCAGATTGATTTACTGAGTTTGTTACATTTTATTTTGCAGCTGGGCATTATTTTCAGTGGTCACAGGTACACTGCACTTTAATTAGTTTTGTTTACCTATGCATATTTTTTTCTTAATTTCACAACAGTAGTTTTTGTAATTGACAAAGCAATTTACTGCATGTGTGCTTTCTGCACCCCAGACAAATACTCTTACATGTAATGCATCTTTCTTTCCAGTTCAGATTGTTAAGAAAAGAATTAGTTGTGACTAATTGCCAATTAATTTGCAGTGGTTTTAGGGAGGAGGGGGAAAAAACAATTGCACCTACTAATTAAAATTTAAAATATTCCAAAGTGTCATCTTTAGGTATCTGTGGAATACATAATTTCCATTTTAGTTCTGCACTGGATCTGTAACAACCCTGAGCTGACAGCTCTATTAATTTAAAACCTCAGCAATACCTATTAGTACAAAACATGAAAAAAATGCCATTAATCATTTATTTTAATTTTGCAGCTCTGTCATTTTCTCAGTATGTTTAAAAATTATGATGACACCATAATGTTTTCCAATCTACCTGTGTGAAGGGGAAACGGATCACACTACTTAGGAGAGAGACTAGAGTATATTATTAGAGCTTAATTAATGCCAAACTGATTAGATTTGATTGCACTTTGCACAATAATATTGTTTAGAAATTTATTTATGATGTGTTGCATAATGCTATATTTAAAACAACTAGTCTAGATCTGAGATTTTGTCCAAAATGCCACATAAGGCAAGTCACAGATTAATTTTGTTCAGCACTGCCTACATTCTGTAGGTCTTATTCATATCATGATACTGCATACAACTCTTGATCACGTACAGGACAATAAAAGTACTCCTGTGATATAGAGGTGTTGCATCCCTCCATTTCCTGTGAAGAGAGCAGCATTTAGGCATCTAGACTGTGGGAAAACGCATCTAAACCCTGCTAACATGGAAAAAAGTGATCGTAAAGGTCCAGCTGGATATGGTTTTTTTCTGACAGTGTTTTCCCTCTGTCCTTAAAATACAGTAATATGTTCTTTAACTGAAATATTATAAGCAGAGCTGATTATCTCTGTTTCCAGTTTTCTATTGTCAGTTAGCACAGCACTTTACTATCTGTATTTATAGCACCATGTTCTCTGAAATAGCAAATATTTAGATGTTCTGTGAAGCCGGGAGCATGAAGGTAACCAGCACATATTGTAGAAAACGGAATGTGAGAGCAAAACTGACTGACCTGAAAGATATCATTATTGCACTAACCTTACTGATGCTCACTGCATTTCGCTTAGTGGGTGCATTGTATTAATGTGGCTTCAGCGCATTTTTTGAAACTCTGACCAGCTCCTGAAACAAATTCATGCCTTCTTTGTGGATTTTTGAATATCTTTAGTATCAAAAGAATCAGGCTGTTTCTTTATCAGAAAATTTTCTGTTGACAAATAAGGAGAAATTATTCTCTCTTGTTTTGAGAACTATACTCTTTTAATTAGATTTTCTGTTCCTTCCCATGAATACACACTTTCTAATACTGGAAAGGTGATTTCAAAATTGCAAATGCAATATTTTTCTGCTAAACGTATTTACTACATATACCAGCCCTCATGGACTAAAAATCTCAGCTTCAATTAGTGAATGAGATGTTTGTCATTGGCTTCAACAATTTGAGTTTAGCCTAGAAAATTGTGTTTAAAAGAACAATCTGTGATCTGTTAGCAATTCATGTGGCTATTTGTTTACCCCCTAAATGGAATTTTGTGATTTCCTGATTTTGCCTATTTTTAAACATAAATTTGAGCCAAATAATCTTTTTTCTCTAGAAGCACTTAAGGCACTCCCCTAAATTTATGTTTAAAATGTCCTCTGTATGATATTCAAAGTATTATATATTGTCAATTAGTGATCTCAAAAACTATTTTTCAGAATTCCACAGTAATTTGTATGAGTATGTTTGTCAGTTCCTAAAAATATATTACGTTAAGATTTTAGCTTTCTGGATCTTTGAGGAACCTCTTTTTCTCCTTTGTGTTTGTATGTTTGTTTGTGTGACTCACAGATAAATCTAGGAAAACAAACAAAAAAATATTTTTAAAGCTTTTTTAAATGTGTTGCTACTAAAAAGTTATGAAGTTGCTTGCTGAATGAAAGAGAAATGGAATGGTAAAAGTCTTTAGACTCTCCATGTGTGCACACAGAATCTATATACATCTGTAAGTAGGGATTTTTAACTTAACGAAGTCTCAATTTCTTGAAAGTGAAGATTTCTCTTTCTTTTTTTTTTCTTTTCTCCTCCCATAGAACACTTTCAATATTCAGTCCTACTTTGACCTACAACACTGTTTGTCTGTCTGAGTTCCTCAGTGCTTCTTTCTGTCTCAAAGTGTGTACTGTCACTTGCCACTCAAACTCACAGCTCCAACTCTGGCAGTGCTGCCAGTATGAGAACAGAAGCAGAAGTGAGAGTCCAGGGCAGAAGTGCAGTGCCTGAGAGTCTTGAGAAACACAAAATTAGCCCCATTTCAGGCAAAACAGTGCAATGTTTTGCAAACATACTGATCTCTTTTTATCAGCCAAAGATAATACTTTTTTGTTTGTTTCGGGTTTTTTTCTCTTTTTTTTTTTCATTTTTTTTTCTTTTTTTTTTTGCAGTACGAAAGTAAGGAATTGATGGTCATCATTGTCAACCAATGCAATATTAACAGACCCTACCGTGTAAAAGTAAAAAAATACTCTTTAAGTTTACAGGGGTTTTTTTTTGTGTTTTCAGAGTGTAAAATATATTTTATGCCAATTTAACAGTTGAAAATATCTCTTGGAGAAATGCATATAGGATTCATCCCCATGCACGTGAGTGGTTAATCATGTTCAGGCATCTTAGCTGATCTCAGCTGATAGGAAGCAACATACTGAAGAGGTCATGGTCTCTGGAACAGATGGCTCAAGCCAAAAAAGAACATTACAAATGATAAACATTTACTGAATATGTAATTGGATTCATCCTGAGCAGCATTGAACAGCCCCAACATGACATGCAATCTGTACGGGGTCTCAGGATAATCTCATGTCTTCATACTAAAGCCATCCTTTGAGCTTTCCTCTTTTATTCATTTTATGATGGAATTACTATAATTTACCTCAGAGGAAACTCTGAAGGCATTCCTACTGCCACATCATGGACAAATCTTGCAGTAAGCTGAACCCTTATGACTCAAAAAATTCACTCACACCAGCTGCCGATTACTTCATGTATTGATCCTCAGGATGTCATCACTGTTCCTGAGCCCCAAAATATGTCTTATGAAGCATGTGAAAGTTACAAAAATCCTTGAGGCAATTTTCCAGGACCAGATCATCAGCTGGTACTATGTGACATCAATGGAATAATGCCCGTTTACCCCAACTATAGATTTGGCTTCCAAAGTGGTGCCTGAAGCACAATTTCATGTGAGAAAATATGTTGGTGCCAGTCTTTGAAAGCAAGAGTTATTATCCATGTGAAATTAATCTAGGTTGCCAAAAAAAACCCCATATGCTAAATTGATACTAATGAACAGTGTTGACAAAAAGAGGTCATGCTTGAAATTTAAGACTAATGAACTGAGGTGGCATGGAAATGAGCATTTGGAGAGTAAAGTAAAGGCTCTAATGGAGTTAAACCAAGCCACTCACTCTGTTGAGATTTTTATGTTTCTGTCTCCTTATATTGTAAAGTAAATCTCCACCCCAAGAAATGTCCTGATCTATATTTTAATGAGCCTCTCCACGTGACATACATTTTTTGTTTCATTACTATTAGTGAATGACAAGTGAAGGATATTCATTTTAACTTGAAAATGTCAGGTATGTACTTTAAGAGATATATTTTTCCAGTTTTTAATGAGGTGGTGTTTCTTTTTTGAAAGAAATGCCCATCTCTGATGTGGGTACTATGCAGGTGACAACTGATATTTAATAAGTGATGGTTCTTGTATTAGTCGTAGTTCACTAAAGAAAATGTCTCGGATTGCTTTTGAAAAACTCTTAACGTCACTAGCCCAAAGGCAAGATGTGACCTTTTTATTACATAATGAGAACCATTTATTATCTTACAATGTATCTTAAAGTCACAGACAAAATGCCACTTTGATAATTGCTTTCAATTAGCTTTGAGCATAGCATACATTCATAAAATGTCTTCTCTAATTTAGACTTGAATTAGAGAAAATTGCAGACATAATCTACTTTAAGGTTGTCTCATTTAAGGTGATTCGTAGTTTTATATCAAAGAAATCAAAACGGGTGGCTTTAGAGCAGTATTACAAAGTGTTTTAAATAGTCTTTTCAATATTTGAGTCTATTCTATTAACAATTAATTAACAATTTAGAATACAAGTTCATCTTTTTTGACCTTTATTGTCTATTAACTTTATACCTTTTTCATAATGGTTATTTTGAAATTAAGCAGTGTCCTGTGGTAAAAGAGAAGTGCAGCTTGATTAGATGTATAAATAATGTATATGAAGACATTGCTTATATCTTAATAATAGGCAACAGCTTGGTCTGCCAGCATGTATGTTTTTTCCAACTTCTAAATTCTTCCTCAACAGCAAGCAATAAATCCCACACTCAGAAATAAGGTTACATATTGGCAGGTATTTTGTTGCATATGATTTTTAATATTTATTGTGTATAATTGAAATTATTTGTGGAAACAATTATACATAGATTGGTTTACTGCATACATAATATTGTTCTTAAAAAAACCCAGGTATTTTCCTTTTGTCTTACACTAAATGAAGAAGGTTTGGAAGTCACATATAAAGGTAATTCAGGCATCTCAGATACTTGTAATTGAACTACCTCAAGGGATAATTCTGTTTTTCTTCTTTCTCCCTCCAGATAAAAATTACTCACAAGAACCAAGCTCCCATGTTGATGGGACCTCCTCCAAAAACCGGTCTTTTCTCTTCTATCCTCAAAAGAACAAGGAACCACAGCAAGGAATAAGCCTATGTAGTTTAGTTTTCAGAGAAACAATTAGCTTTGTTGGGCTTTGGAATATTTATGCTGGAAATCTTTCAAGAATTTTAGAATATCTTCTACTTGCAAAATCATGGATTTTGGTTTAACCGTTTCTGTAACTGAGCTAATGTAAAACTATGCTACTAGAAAAAATGTTGTCACAGTTTTGTAGGCATTTTGCATGATGAAAGCAGATGTTTACATAAAGTGATACAGCATATTTTTTGTTGCATGCATTACCATTTACTAATCTATGGACTAATTTGCCATGAAATATGGGAGGAGAATGTGACATGTAATTTGATTTTCTCTCTTTTCTGTTTCAACTTTTTCTACTACAGTGATCATATGCCATAGGTTCCATAGTATCTCTTGAATTAAACATCTTCACATCAATAACCAATTTGACCTGTTTCAGAGTAAAGTTTGTTACAGGTCTCATTAACCTGTATTTTTAGTTTACCATTTTTTCTACCCTGAGAATATTTTTATTCAACTAAGTATTGAAATCTTCTATCTTATTCTGATAACTTCTACATATACGAGTAACTGTACCTGCTGAAAAGATCTAAGAATATGTGCAGTATTCAAATGATCATGATTACTCTTGTGTAAGTTTTTCTTAACATTGGGAGCCAATGCAAGTTTTAGCAAAAACTATAAGCCTAAGGAAAATCGTACTAAGTGAAGATAATACTTGCAAAAGTAGCCATCAGTGTTGTTTGTTGAAACACTAGAATTATTTTCATGAGCAATACATCTCTGTAACATGGAAACCTTTAAATCATTCTGCATATTGACCAATAGCATAGTGCATATGCACACAAATAACCAAAGCTCATGCCTAATTAAAGTGCATTTCCCACCAAAGATTTAGTGAAGGATGCTTCAGAGAAATAGGTTAATGCATAATTAATCAAACTCACTGGAGTAGACTCACTTCTGAAAATTTACAGTTCTTTTGATTACATTGACAATGTCCATACAAATGTTGGTGTAGGAAAAAACACTAAATTAATTGCTAGTAAATACTCACTTTTCATTTGTTTCATAGGTTGATAGACATAGTCACATACGCTAAATATTGAGACATTGACATGAACTCTAAATATTAGAAAATTAAGATCTAATTTTTGTCATAATTATTTATAAATTTACTTCATCCATAACTTACTCATCCCTTAAGCTGATCTCTTAAGGAAAGGCTAAGCTGTTATCTATTCCCCTTTTGTAGTCTACTGTCTGGAATCAAAACATTTATTGTCACAAATTTTGGGGAGGCAGTTGCTCAGGTTTTAACTTTCTTAGCCCTCTGAGAGACTTCCTAACAGCTTAGAAATCATAGTACAGGGATTTGTCTGAGGTTTGCACAGCACTGTCTAATGTTGAAGGGAAGTCCAAGAAAGGCAACTTTTTTTCAGAGCTGCATATAAAGAATCTCAATCAAAACCTTTAGTGCAGTCTTAACATTGTTTTCTGTTCATAAGTGAGCTGCTTCTCAGCTCTGCATGTCTTAAGTTCTCAGAGATTTCATCAAAAAACAAGGAAAAAATACAACTGTGCTTGAAATGCATGATTTTCCACTTTTATCCAGACTTAAAAATGTTAATGGTTTATTAAATCTATTTTTCTATTGAGTCATTCATCCATTTTAAAAATAATACTTCATCATACTGTAGTGCACGGTACTGTGCATGTATTTAAATAAAGTTGCTATCATTTGTTCCTCAGTATAAGAATTCAACAGAGTCCTAATTTAAATAATATACACTGAGATAAAAGTCAGTATATAGCTGGTAAGGATTATGTCTTTGAAATATACAGTCTGTGTTCTGTAAACATTAGGAGGTAAATACCAATTAATGTTATGTTCAGCGTTAGGTAGAAAAATATGAAGGTGATTATTAGCTAAAATTAAGATCCTGTAATTCACCCTTCTTGGGTCCAGTGATGTTGACAATTACAGTTACTATAGGAGTAAACTAGTACTTTTCCTGTGCATTGCAAACACAAACACACACACAAAGAGAAGCATTTGATGCACTTAACTATGAACATACATAACTATAGAGCAAAAGTTATTTGCAAAAAGAAGGAATTTGCTGACATAATGTTACATAAAGTGTATATTGGTTTTATGAAATTATGGTTACAGGTGATAAATATTTTCACATAACTTGACATAGGATTTTCTACCAATGCTCTCAACTTTTTGTGGAAAAAACGTGTTTAACAATAATATATAATGTGCTCTCTATTATTATCTCATGAACATTGTAACTCTGAAAACAAATAAAAATAAACATAAGCTATTATTTAATAAAGTGTGCAATTTTAAATGTGCCAGTCTGTGATAGCAAGCTGTTCACAACACACTTTTTCATGTAAAGAAGGATAGATGGGCTCATTAAACACAATTACATACAATTCTGATTAGACATTAAAAGGTAAATCAGATCAGGTCAGTTGGTCAGTATGTATCAAATCTCACTGCAACAAAGTACAAGAGATCAGCCATCGTATCATGTTGACAGTTATCATAGCTGTGACCATCTTTCCATTAATCTTGGTTGGTTGGGTTTTTAATATGGCCTCTAATAATTTAAAACCATGCTCAGGTTGAAAGTATTGATGGTGAAGAGAAAATCTTAGGGTACATAAAACATACTATGAAAAGAAAATGGTTGATTTAATGAAAGAGATCTTCATAGGGAGCTACTTTTCACTTCAGTATGCACAGAACTAACATCATGAAATTATTCATTGGAGTAAGAAGTGAAGCAAAGAATATATGCATATATCTTCATACAGCTGAAATAGATCCACTGTTCTTACATTGACTGAAGAAGTATGTAAACCTTCTACTCTTTACAATGAAGCATTCTTTAAGGCTTTATTAATGACATTTGCAATGTAAATGGCAATTACAAATATGTAGGAATTAAATGTGACACTGGATTTGCAAATTTTTCATCTCCCTGCTAGAGCATGTCACCTGGGCAAATGTGCTAAGGAAAGAACATGATGTATCAGGAAAAAACTTCTGTTTCTGAAATTGGTCAGTCTTTTTCGCTTTGCATGAGTTCCTGTTAAAAAGAGATGGAAATAGTATTTCTTGCAGGGTCAAATAGAGAATTTCTGTTTCCAATACATGTAAGATATTTGCATGCATCTCATCAGGATTATTTAACGCTAGGGAGTGAGACCTCATGATTTTGGCTTATTGGTGTACATACATGTATGTGCATGCTAGATCAGGTAACATGCTGATAAGGTCAGGACTTTGATGAGCTAGGAAGTACTTGTTTCTGAAAACAGAAGTAGACGTTCTGTAATATTTTCTCTTATCACCTTCATAGTGTTGTAGTATATACATCACAACAATGATTAGCTAATATCCAAAATTATTTCAGGCAATTAAAGTTAGAGACTTCAACACCTTTCAAAATATCAGTGTAAGAAGTAATATAGTCAATTACGGTAGGAAAGGGAGAAAAAGACTTTTTTTCTATTTTTAAATCTAAAGGTTAATATTTGTTTGCTTAGATAATAGCTATTCAGTGATTATTAGTGGTTTAGGGTACTAGTGATATTCTGTAAGTTACTGCATTCAACCCCACGTGGCTTCTGGAGCTTTGTAATTCTGAGGTGGCCCATAGCAAGACCAAGACTTTCTGGGAAGCAGACCCCTCAGAGAAGTGTCATCTCTCTGGAGAACTGACTAGGGAGAATAGCTACAAAATTGGGAAAAAAGATCAGCAAGAATTATCTTTAGACAAGGACACAGAAGAAGAGCAGAGAACTCTGCTAGAGAATGACAAAACATGCTCAAAGTGAAGTTTGCTCCAAGGCAGTCTGGGAGGCCAGATGAAGGCACTCAGGGCTAATGAGCAGTGATGAGGGAAGGGATAAATTAGATTAATCTGGAGACCCCTTCCGTTTAAGGCTGAAGGACTGTGGTGGTGTTTCCTTCCTTTGTGAGGAGAAGGATTGAGAAGTTGGTCTCAAGATAAAACTGAGCCCTTCATGTGAAGTGAGAAGAACTTGCAAGAAAAGGGGAGATGAAGGGTGGTCAAAGGAAGGTAAAAGACTTCTCAGAGCTTTATTTATTTCTGAGTACTTTCATACCCTGGAAAAAAAAAAAAATGCCTTTGCAAAACAGCAGTTTGCCAAGCTACTAAGCAGTTAGTCTGAAAATAAATAAATAAATTTAGAAAACTGAGGTGGGCTAGAGAAACACTGCTCAATGTTTTATGCAAGAGCGGTGAAGAACGAGTCAGCCTCTTCTCAGCTAATCGCAACTCATCTCCAGCTCCATCAAGTCTGAAAGCATTGTTTTCTCTCCTCTGTCCATAAGGAAGGAAACTTCTTGTGGTCCTGGTGAGGTGAGTAAAAGCTTTACTGTAGCCTTGGCTGGAAAATGAATAAAACATGGGCAAGATCTGGAAGGTGTTAATGAGTTATAAAATAATAGGTTAAAATCTGTGGTATGTGAGTCTCTGAGGGTATGCTGTGCAGCAGTGTCTGGTTTAAAAATTGTCCTCAGGTCTGTCAAGGTTTGCTGGTGTCTGCCTAGCCTGGGTTTGTGCTATGGGGAGCCTGCTGGCTCTTGTTCCCCATTTTTGCTCAGACTATGGATTTTCAGTTGATTTTAAAATAAGGAGGTTTGACCTTTCTGTTAAGATTGTGTGTGTGGATGGAACTTTCCTGTTATCAGATTCTCTTAATTTTACAAATACCACTGAAGAAGAGAAACTTCTCTATGACAATTTACTTCCA
>JAWWMO010000083.1:27691531-27746232 GCA_035047845.1 Dendrocincla fuliginosa | reverse complement strand
CTGCTGGCTCTTGTTCCCCATTTTTGCTCAGACTATGGATTTTCAGTTGATTTTAAAATAAGGAGGTTTGACCTTTCCTGTTATCAGATTCTCTTAATTTTACAAATACCACTGAAGAAGAGAAACTTCTCTATGACAATTTACTTCCATTATGTGAAACTGCCCAACAGCTTGAAACTAGAAATAGGTGATTCTAGGCCTCTAGAATCTTGGAATGGTGATATTTCAAAGGCTTCTTTATTTCCTTTCTGATTCATAATTCAAAGAAACTCCATGAGATGCACCTCAGGGCTCTCTTTAAATATGACTCATACAAAGAGTAAGTGATAATCATTGGGCTTTGTTATTTATAGAAAGGTGGTAGCTGTGTTGATTGTAAAGAAGCAGCTTCATAGTGAGGTGCCCAGTTCTAATAAACAGCAAAAAACATTTGCTGGGTCTGAGTGAGAAGGAAAGATTTTGAAGTTTTCAGGTCAATTTTTATTCTAAGTTAGATGACCGAAAATGCTTAGCTGCTGATTGACCTATTTGAAATAAACCTGTGTTTGGTTGGTTGGTCTTTACCTGCAGTCAAATTCAGGTGCTGTGAAGGAACATAGCAATTTGCATTAAGTAGCTTTTTTTGGACAGGGAAGTGAACTTCTTACTCTTTTGGTGAAAATCATCTTTATGGGCCAACTTGTGCCTGCCAGTAAGAAAATACAAAGTGTCAACCTTCAGGGCTGTCAGTCTATTTACATTAAGTATACAAAAATAACCCAAACAAACAAACCACATAATAACAATTCTTCTTTTAAACTATTTGTACCTCCCTCAATGAGACAAAAAGACTTTGCAGCATAAGCATCAGCACTCTAATTTCTGCCCAGTCATGAGGTTGGTTGTTGCAAAGGCTGTGGTGTGGGGTTTTGAGTCTGATCAGTTGTTTTGTTGGGTTTTTTTAATAAGTATGAGTGACTTCTAAACATCTCTTTTTATCCTAGAATGATAAGAACTAGAACTTTGTTTCAGAAAGATATATGTTTATGGTAGACACATAAGTAAGCAAGCAAATGCAGGAAGAACTGTTCCACCTAAGCTGAACTTTACTTCTGTGTGTTTCGATTTAGTCCTACTACTAAAGGAAAAGACAGAAACTGGTTAATTTAGGCAGCTCAGGAGAATTTGGGAATGGGGGTGAATGTGTGTGGTGTGTTTTTCTCTTTGGTAGACCTTTTTACTACAATATATATACATATAAATGATGGAACTTTTGCCTCCTTTACATCAATCACAGTTTTTTGTGGCTATAATATGAACGGATTTTTTTTCCTTTTAGATGAGCTAAATCTCTCTTTTAATGGTTCAATATTACAACAACTTGTTTACAACAAGTTTTGAGAGATTTGGTCCAACTGCCGGATATAAAAAGCCAAGGCTTGGATTGAGATGCAAATTCAGGCCTTCATATTCTGTCAATGATACTAGTCAAAAATTCCTTAGCCTCTGTTCTATCAAAATACATGAAATTGTGGAGAGGAACCTCCCTCCTTAATTCCTCATTTTTTTCAAATTGAATTCATCTGGATTCCCATTTCAGATCAAAATCAGACTTTTTAAATGTCAAAATACATTGTGCTTGAATGTTAAAAGAAAAAGTAAAGTTTTACTTTGTTTCATTCATTAGTTCTGATTCCTTAATGTAGTGATTAACATTGTAGTATAAGTGACTTTTCACTTGAAAAAAACAAAAAGTGAAAAAAGATGGTATTATTAATTCAATATGACCATAATTCTTATTTCCTTTAGAAGAATTTCTAAGTTCTTGGATTTGTTCAAGATCCTGAAGTGAGACTTTCCGCCTTTGCACTGCTACAGCTGATACAAGGCTAAAAGCTTGCACATCAAATTCTTTGCTGTTATTCCAATAGGCACACAACTCCTATGAGTTATCTTCAAGGACTTGATACTCACAGTTCCGCCGTTTTCAGGTTAATTTGCCAGTACAAGTCTACCTTGTCACCAATAAAAAGCTGAAATAACGGAATCATGCTAAGCAAAAAAATTATTTCACATAGCCTAAAAGTTTACTAGAGATCCTGATAGTTCTTTCAAAAAAGAGCAGTGGACTCTGATTTTTCACTAAAAATAGAATGGGCAGATAGTTAAAGAAGGGAAATTCCATTATTAAATGATCCTGATTATTACAAAATAAGCAAATAACAGAACAATTTAGACTAGAAATTGTAAAATAATTTAATGCAAAGGCAGATATAAGGTTTGTGTGTCTAAGGTATAGAATATACTGTAATTCAATTAAAAATAAACATGCAATCACATTGATAAAGCATTTGTGAGTCACTGTACTTCTCAAAATCCTGCGGTCCTTAATGTGTCTCGCAATCTTTTGGGTGCATTATCAGCTAATACTGTGTGATAGCTAATCTGTGAACAGTTTTTACCTCACAGTTACCCAAAACATATATGCTATCTGAAGGTTTGCTATCGTCTTTGTGATCGTTGTACATTTATCACTAAGTACCATTAGAATGCCTATCCCAATTGATACTATGTTAAAATTCTTGCTGTGACAATCATCAGTCTTATTTTTATGATCTTGGGACAAGAGGTAAGTGGACTCACATGAGGTTAATGGGGCTTTAAGAAAATGTTATGTTTCTTTGGCACAAGATAAGGTTCCTTTCTTCCGATAGGAATCCTGTCACTTTATAAGATATAACAGCTTTCTTTGCCAAAGAGTTGAGATATTAGTCTGTGTGAAATGATTTATAGTTTTTTCTTGGCTTGCCTGCTGGATCTTGGACAAAAAAATAAATCTTATGGCAGATGCCAATTGTTCCCTTTTGCTTTGTGTGTAGAAATATGTACTACAAGAGCTAGTAAAAGCATTCAAATGCAATCGAGAGCAGAGCTGAATTCCTGGAGTCAGGCTCACACAGGCAGAATGTGAAATGTTCAGAAAAGGGTTAAACTTCCTTTACTCGTTTCTAGGGTGACTTCTGTCTAAAAATGTAGGAGTACAAGTAGGTATTAAATACGTCTGTAACTTGCCACTGCTAACACTCTTATGTCTGCGCAATATTTGTGCTATTTTCTTATCTCAGATATAGCACAAATGGTAATTTTTAACTATTTCTACTATGTGCTTCCTCCAAAAAACACAGTGAAATAGCATAACATAGAAAAGCATATTTTAATAGGCACAATAAAAGACACTTTAAGGAACCTGAGGTTGCCTCTGGTCCAACATAACAGGACAGAAAAGGGAAAAATAAAAACCAAAATGACACAATGCCAATTCCATCTCTTCTCAGTAGAAGTTTGCAGGAGAGGACTTCTGGCCAAATTGCAAGGTCGTTGATGGTTTTGGGTTGTTTTCCTTTTTCTAACTTGTTCATAAATGAATTTGGAGAGTTGCTATGGTATTGAACCGCATCAGAATATGCAGCCACAACCACATAAAGGAGGATTGAGAATACTTTGGCAGATCTGATTTGCATGCAGGACCTTGTCTGTAAATTTTCCTTAATTAGAAGTAGCCTGTTTGTAAGCTACAGAAACACATAAAGAGTAACTATTTGTTTAATTACCTTTAAGGTGTTAAAATATTTTTTTCCCCTTTTTGTAATTGCAGTTTTGCAATGACTACTGGGAATACTTTTTGGCAGGAATAACCAACACTGAAGGTGACTTGTATAGGAGACAGCACCATGCAATATAGATAATGTCATGCTATACCGGTGGGGATCCCCTTGAGAGAATTTGAAGTCCTAATGTAGAATGTGATATTAAGTCATAGCTTTGGAGATTATGATTAAAATATAATCTCCTTGCTTGAGACAATTAAAAGTGAAGGATGTGGATGTGAAATCCCACCTCCACTGAAATCATTAGTTTGCCACTGTAGCCACATAGGTTGGGTTTTATTCCTGCTGTCTTGTGGTAGGTCTCAGAACATCTTTCCTGCCCCAGTTAAATTGTCTGCAAAGAAGTTCAGGTAAAAGATTGAGAAGTTCTGTGCTTTTATACATCTGTAAAAACCTACTGAATGGTTGGACCTGGCAAGTTTCCCCACACTGTTGGCTCGAAACCAGGTCACTGGGTCTCATCACTTCAGCAGAGCAGTCATGTTTTTCTCACTTTGCATCCTTAGCAATTCTGTGTCTGTCTTCAAAAATATTAGCTTAAACATGTATTAGAATATGTTTTCACCTACATAGTTCTCTTGGTTGGTGGTTAGGCTGAGAGACAGAAATTTGAAGCTTCTCAGGTTAGGGAAGAAATCAAAGACTCCAGTTTTCTGGCAAACACTGTAAGTGCTATAACCGGTGTTATAAGTGAGTTAGTTAAGGACCTGCCTTAAATTCCACCTTCGAATCTCATGAGAATTTTCAAACTTCAACTATGTGGAGTTCACACAACACTGTTTTATTTTGCATTTGCCAATTCACGTGTAAATTTTCTGGATTCTGTGTGAATCTGTGCTGCTTCTTTAACCATTCAGAGCCTTAAAAGTCTACCATTAGTGTTTGAATCACCCTGCTGGGGTGATGTAACACCGAACTGGAGTACAAATAAATACTTGCTTTGAACCCAGCTTTTAGGACTTCAACAGAATCTTGACTTGGTAACAAATTGTGTGCTGTTACCTTAAGAGGCCCTGACGCAGTGCTGCACAACCATGTCTGTGTACAGCATAACACAACCCACTCCTAATTATTTCTGCCTAAAGTAGCTGCTGCTGTTGGATTTCTTGTCTTTTATGCTGAAAACAGCAGTGATGCAGTAGTGAGTCAGGCCTTTGCCAGTGCTTGAGTATCTAGTGCTAGATGCTATATAAAAACATTTAAATTTTTTTCTAAATGCTGGCATGCATATAAACCTTGATTAGGATGTCAGGTCTGAGGTATGCAAATGGTGCACAAAAGTGTACATCTTCAAGCTCCTGCACTCGCATATAGCTTTTTGTTGGTAGTGTCATCTAATATCTGTTTATTCTGACTGCTGTTTTGTCATTCCTGGCACCCATTGCACACCCTCAAGTTTTTACAGTCCTAATGTACAAAGCCAATCTCATAGCTCATTTGTTTCAGTGTTATTAGGTTGGTAATTAACAGTTAGCATATAGCACCATATTAAAACATAAAAACAAAGCATATTTTGTGGCGCTTTTCCTTCATAATTAAAAAAAATCCCAAAACTACTAGTCTTATTTCTTAGAAAAATGTTGCATGTAGAATTATAAAAATATTTTAAGTTAACTCTGCTGTAATCCAGTGGTGAAGAAGGATTGGAGTACTTATTTGAAGTAATCATTTAATTGTCATGTGGCAATACTGAATGTAGAGAAGGTGCAATGTTCTTGTCCTTATTTGGTTTCCATTATTTCTTAGTTTCATTGAGATATTCCCATATATGCCATTAGGCTGGACTGCTACTTTGCAGTTCTCTACTTCTGGCTCATCACTGTTGTATCTTTACCTTCAGTCATAAAATAATAACTGATTATCTTAATTCTCCTCATTCTTTGAAGTTTTTGTTTGTTTTCCCATCACTTTGGTTTCCATCTGCTAGTTTGCTTCCTTTGCTTTGTTCATCACTTCTAATTAAAGTACTTGTTATTTTGATCTCAGTCACAGCCCTTGTAAATTTTCTTTGGTATTCAGCTCCATTCAGAGTTCACCTCTAAAGGATTCCTGGTCTGTCAGTTCACAATTTTATCTTCTCTCAGGAACCCTTCTCAGAACACCCCACCCCCACAGCCCTGCCCTTCTGGTTACAGGCACAGGTTATTTGTCTTTACCTTGAGGCCTTTAGTGGCTTATGTCTACCTTAACAAAAGGTATTTTTGTGTTTATGCCTAAAATAGTTTCACGTTGAGGGCTCTAATTATGTGCAATCTGTTTGATACGAAGGCAAATGCTTATTTGTATGATCTGTGTCCAATCAAGCCATGATGACATCCTGTAGCCAGTAGTTTCAGATTTTAAAGCAAATATTTTGGGGGGTTTAGCATGTTTTGTATCTGATTAAAATTCCTATGGAAACATCTACAAAGCTACTTTCAAATGCTTCCTTCATGTAGATACAAAAAGACCATGTTGTAGATATTACCACAGAAATCAGAACCTGTTTTCTTTCTTATTCCCCCAGATCTGTACTTACCAGTTTTTAAATTACAAGCTTTCTTTTAGGGATGAGGAGAAGGGAACTCCATGTTCTGTGGTGTCAGAGCATTTAGCACAATAGGAGCTCTGATCCACAACTACATCATTTAAATGTTAGGCCAATAGAGATATATCTATGTAACTTTATGTTGGCAGATGGATTTATAGCCCACTGATGATTACATTGCATGTCCCATCTGTACATGATCTGCAGGGAGCATGAACCCAGCTAGACGATTTACTCTGTCACAGTTTTATGATATTTTTTTTGGTGGTTTTGGTTGTGGGGGTTTTGGGGTGTTTTTTGGTTTGATTTGTTGGTTTGGTTTTTTTTTTTGTTTGTTTGTGGTTTGGGTTTGGGTTTTTTAACAATTCTGAAACTCATTCATTCTCTCTTCTGTTGGTCAAACCAACAACTGTGACATATGGTGATTTCACTTCTTACAGCATTCTCCCCACTATTAGAAGAAACTGTAAGATCTTTGATCCACAAGGGCCCTGTGGATGTGCTTTTTAAAAACCCCAAACAGCCCCCTGCCTACAAAAACAAACCAAAACAAAAAATAAAAAAAACAAGGTGGTGTGGGTGGGTGGACAGACCCATGCAATCCCAGATCCAACAAACTTGGAGGCTTTTTAGAAAGATACTGGAAAGACCAAGTTCACATTCTTCCTTTGTCTACTGCATAACCTAGGGAAGCTGGCCTTGTGAAATTTTTTTTAACACTTGCATGATCCAGGATCAAAAGGAAAGATGCAAAAAAGTCTTGCAGTCTGGATTTTGATTTGAATTTCCCAGTAAAATACACTAACTGTGATATGGACTTGTGAGATTAGAGCTTGAAGGCTACAAATGACTACCTGAGGTCACAAAGAGAGATTCCTGGCTTAAAGTGCCTCCCTAGAGCCTATAGAATGGCACAGTAGAGAGGGAATGGATCACATACTCCTCTTTTTTTATATCCTTTATTTATTTCATCTACTATCTACCTTCTGTGGCTTGTTTGGTTTCCATTCCTCCAGTGAGAAGCTGCATTGCGAAAGCTCATTGCTAAACTTTAGTGGGGGAAGTTGCAAGAATAAAGAAGTATATGTATTAAAAATGAAGAGAAGTAACAAAATGCAGAGTTTGTCATAACTTCCAGTAAGTTACTTTAGCTTTGTTGCCCTCCCCCTGTTATTTCCCATTGGTGTTTGCCAGTTCAGGGATAAAAGAGAGAAAGTAGGATTACTAGGAGTCAGGGGAAATTAATGTGTTATTTGCAACAGAGCTGAAGTGCAGTGCATTGTATAGAAGGTAGCTTTAATTAAAACCTCTGCTTCAGAAATAAAAGAAAGAGGTTGAAGTCCAGGTGAAAGAAAGGGGGAAAGGGTTGCATTGTCTTGCATTTTTCTGTTTTAGAGGCTGCCTACAAGCTGAAGGCACTCTCTGCCAGGCTGTGCCTAGTTTGTCATGGGGTTTGCAGCCAGGTGAAGGGAACACTGGCTGGCTATGCCTTTCTGAGCTGCCTGCCCTAATAACAGCCTGGGTTTCTGCAACTTTCTCAGTCTGCTTTATGAAGAAAGCACTTTCTTAAATCTGCACAGCAGTGATGATTCCATCCCCCTCTCTAATGTGCTTTGATGGCCTGACACTTCTTAACAAAACCTAGTATTTAAGACTAGTTTAATGATTGTTTTTGGTATTTTATGCCTTTCCAGACAAATCTTTTCAGTGTGTTTTGCATATATAGGTGCAGTCCTTGCTTCTTTGTTTTTCTCGAAGCTCGTTCTTCTCCTAGACCCTCTTACCTTCTTAACATAGGAACTAAAATTTCAGAGAATTTACCATATAGTATTTCTTTACCATATATGTGTTTTTTGGCAGGGAAATGGATATGTTTCACCTTTCACTTGTTTGCTGACCAGGTACTATGCACAGAGAAAGCTTAGTACTACAACGATTAAATATGTTATTTCTCCCAAGATTCTCAAGGTATTTTTTTTTCCTCTTTGTTGCAGTCTGTTCCCTGAATGAAAGTATAGAGGAAATGTCTCTATTGCTGTCTTTGGTGACAGCAATCAGATAAATTTTTCTAGATTTTACATGAGATTATAACCCAACCTGGAAGGTTAGCTGAAGTAAAATCAGGATAAGGAATTGTTCTGAAAAGCATTTCAGACTCTATCTAGCCATCTGGATTGAGTGTACAGCCATCAATGTGTTTTGCAGAGATGACAAGGAATTCCAGATTCTGCTAGCTGTACAGACAATGGTGTTCTTACTGCCTTGAGTGGTCCTTCCTTTCAGCAGCAGAATGAATTGCAAAGTCTTGCTCCCATCCCCAAGGGAATCTGCCTGTTTTAAAAGAGATCTTTAGTCCAGCGAACCTGTCTTTAAGAGTCAAAACTTTTTCAACTCCATAGAGAATTATTTATCAGTTATGTCAGAAGTGCTTTAGTAAAGTGAAATGGTGTTGAATGCATGACTTGCATTTTTTAAAATAAATCGCTAGCTCTTACAAAAAGGTTTTCATCCTGTGTGTTGGAGCAATCTATTTAAACATGTAGTATTAAAGCCTTTAATATAAATTCAAGCAATTTTTTCATTTTTTAAAAAATTTTATTTACATTAATATTATTAAATTGATTGCCTTTTACTGTAGAAAATGAACTTTTGAGATATCTCTCAAATTCCTATTGCAAAATTGCTTAGGTCATGTGAGATGATGTTGTGATCTCATCACTGCTATGTTTGTAGTATTCAGTTTATTTTGAAGAGGAACTTCTTATTAGTCTACATAGGGCACAAGCTTATTGAAGTTTTGCTTAAGGAAGAGAGTCAAAAACTTGACTGAAGATTTTGAAACTTTACTTATAATTTTACAGAAAGGACATTATCAAGGCAACTGTTTTCATTGAATTGAACAAAAAAATATAGCCTGCAAAAGCCACAAGGGAAGTCTGATTTTGTCAATTAAACACCTACTTCACCACAGGCAGCTATGATTTGGGACCTAACTTGAGATGTGTGGCTTTGCTTGTTGTTTTACTCCCTGTGAGCATTTGTTCACTCACTGCCATGCAGATAATGCATTGCATTTCACAGCACAGCAAGTTTAATCAGGACATGTCATCATTAATTTGTACCGATATGCACTGATGGACAGGGTTTTCCAGGAGCACGACTAGCTGTTTATCAAATGATCACCAATTCTGAAGAAAAAAAATGGTGCAATCCCCCTGTTGTTTTACAGCATCTGCTTTATCATCTGCTCACAGGAGCACCTTTTTTCCCCTCCTTCTCTGGGTTTCCCTTTGTAGCTGTCACTTGTAGACAACTTAATTTATTTTTGCTGATTTCTAATTCCTTTAGGAGAGATGTCTAAAAGATGTGCTTGATTTATTGAAACATGTTGTAGCACTGAAATGGTTAATGATGGGAAGACAAGACTAAATACCACAATCTGCATGTGATTTCTGATGCTTTCCTGTTATTTACAAAGTATCTCTTTGAGTACCATAAATAATTTACAGATCAAAGTGAATACTTCTGAGTGCTAAAAAGCCAAATTCACATTTATTTCATTTGCTAATGTTTACAAATTAGAACACAAAGCAGACCCCCCCCCCCCCCATAATTTAACAAAGAGCTACTAGATTAGGGCAGAGACTCCAAAGGACTCTTACAACAGTAGGTAAGGGGAGGTATCTGTCGTTCAGTCTTGCAGTCCCTACTGTGGTAAAATTCTAACTCGAAACACAGAGAATTTTACCAGTCAAACGACACAAAGGTTAACCTTTTAGAATGCAAAATTTTTTATCTTGCAAGCGTATGGTTTTATTGCTTTGAGGAGTTGAACAGTGGAACTAGAACACATGACTTGCAAAAAAAAAAAAAAGAGCCACAGAAATCAAAATGTTTGTCACTGAAACACAATTATGCACATCAACTTTAAACAATTCTTTCTGTTCTTGTTACTCTCATATAGTCTAAGCCAAGTTAAGGGAACTTGTAGAAGCATTGACTAGTTGAACATTTCTACATTTTACCTGAAACACAGAAGTCTTTATTTTATAATTCTTTTTGAAGCCAAAGACTCCAAATGCTACTGGCAAAACAAAAGCAGAATAAAAAAAAAAGAAAGACAAAAAGAAAAAAAAACAAACCCCAAAGCAAACGCCACCCCCTGCAAGAAAAAAGAAAAGAGAAAAAGAAAACACAAAAAAAAACCAACAACAAAAAAAAAAACAATCAACTAAACAAAAAAAAAAAAAAAGAAAACCAAAACCTAACCATTAATGCCCTAGACATTAATCTTGGGGCAAAATGCAAAAAATGCTTGCTCTTTAAAAAAATGAACTTAATGTCTGTATAGTAATTATCCTATCTCAAGATAACTGAAAGATTTGCTGAAGGAGATCAAATCCCACCTCTCATTTTCAAGTCACAAGATAAATATAAGTTCTGTTCCATATATGCAGACCAATCAAATCACTCTAATGGATATCATAATTCAGGTGAAATGAGAGATGAGCTATATCTGAAAATTATATCTGTTTGGAATCTTGTATAATTTTGTTACTCTGGTATCAAATGTTGACCAGAAAAGATCATATATCTGCATAATTTTTCTAAAGAGAAGGAAGATGTTAATGATCTGTCTGTATTCAGTTTATTTGAACAAAATAGTCTTAGTATTGCTCACACTGATTGATGAAAAGCTTGGTCCGTCAGATGTATTTATTTGGTATTATTTGTATACCAGCTTTCTGTTCAGATTGACTGACATTTATTTTGCCCACCAAAGTCGATATAAAGGATTGCTACATTCCCAGTTAAAATTAGTCTCCAATGCTTAACATTGCCTAACAACTTCACACTGTAATGTAAAGGGGGAAGGGGAAAACAATGCCCAGAAGGAATTTTAGGGAAATAGATACTAACTCATCAGATCAACATTTCAGCACTGGGGACAGGCTCTTAGTTGAGGTAAATAGGAGTAGTTGCCTCAGAGTCAGTGGAGTTGATTTATTACCAGCTGAAAGACCAGCACTAGCCCGACAATGTCCCAGCCCCTGTGAAAGGACATGTGCTACTCTTGGTGAATACCAATGGGGTGGGCCTTTTGAACAGGCCTGAGTGGACGTTTTGTTTTCTGGAGCCTGAAACGATTTGCAAATTTGGAGGAAGAATACAACCAGAGGAAGGGAGGGGGAGAGAAAAAAAACCCCAAATGCTAAGATTTTTGGTAAATGAAACCATAAAGACAGGGTGTCTGTGCAACTCTTTTAACAGCTGAGATGGAGCTAAGGGCACTTCTATGGTGAGTGCCAGCCTCAAACCCTGCCTGCATTAAGGCACTTGTGCACTCATCCTCCAGTCTCAAAGAGAGCACTCTATCATGAGGCCCCCGTATACTGAAGTGGAAGATACCCTTTCCTCTCAAAACTGCATTTTAAATGTGCTTTGGAAAAGCCTAGGGTGTGTTTTTTTGGGAAGGAATCACATAGACTGTTTTATGGGGAATAACTGCCTCATGGCAAGGACTTGGATTTCTCTTTGAATTGACGGGGTTTCACTGAAGTTGTATTTGACAGCTGAAGAAATGATGAATTTTGTTGCAGGCTAAGAAGGTGCTTTGTACCAAGCCTCCAACTTTAACTCCCAGGGCCCTCCATTTCCTGCAGAATTGTAAAGGAAGAGGTGCAGGAGAGGAGCAAACCTTCTCCAAAGGTGGTGGTGCATTGGACCCCTAGATCCAAGTGCTCAGCCTAAGTTCAAGTACCCTAGTACAGAGAGTGAGATTCTTAAGTAGTATATTTGATGTAGCTATTGATAATCTTAATTTTTCCCAAGTGTATTTGATGCCATTGCCCTTCATAATACCTTAATTTAATAATAGAAACCACAGTTAGTTTCTTCAGCTTTTTAAATGAGTTGTTTGTCAGCATTTCACAAAAGATTTGAAGATTACTGAATCTGGCCCTTGTTTCAGCTGACAGCATTTAGCAAAAGAATAATGTGTTATGAAATATATATAGCTACACATATATACGCATACTTATGAACTGAAAACTGCTACAAATGTAGTACTTATAAGTTAACTGTACCTCTTAATTAGTTATTACATTTTCAATTAATAGAACTATTGGTTTGGTCTTTTAATCCAATTTTTTCTCTCTTTAAATTAATCTTTACCAAGTAGATAGTGTCTTTAGAACAAAGGATGCAAAGCATTTATCTTAAAAATAGCCAAACAACACTCTCCTCCCCCCTCCAAATGACAACAAAAACAACAACAAAAAAACATGCAAAAAAAGGCAAAACAAAACAAAAAATTCCCCCCAAAAAAGGAGAGGGACAGTGTAAAATGCCAGAAGTTAAAAAAATGTTCAAAATCTGAAATGTAGTTAGAACTTCAGGCAGCTTTAATGATGCTAATTGCCCCCGACCCTCCATCTCTGCTAACATTCAAATCCACTGTTTCTTCTGGATTTCATTTGGCAATTGCATCCCACTCAATATGAAGGCGTGTGAGAGAGAAAAATCAGTCTGCTAGCATACTATATTGGACCCAATTTCTTACTCATTTCATGGCACTAAGGCTTCTTTTATCTGCAGGAATGCCAGCTGAGAGAGCAAATGACAGATGAAGCGCTCACAACAGTTTGCTACAGAATTAGGGATACTTTTTTCCCCATTGTGAAATGCCTTTTGGTACTGGAGAAAAAAAAAAATATCCTAAGCTAACCCAACAACAAAAACAAACAAACAAAAAAAGAGTTTGAAAAATCAGCCACATTTTCAAAGGCACCCAAATGAGTTGGCATTCAAATCTCTATTACTTGTACCATTGCATGAGAACTCCACTTATATTTTTCCTAGATACACAAATTGTTGAAAGCCACCAACTACTGACTTGTTAAAGCACAGAGTGTCCTTAGTTTCTGAGAGGCTTGGGTTACTCCTGTTAACTGACAGGTTTTCTAGTTCACCAGCGTGTGGAATATCATGAGGATTGTACTGCAACATAGGGAAGACATGCGATTTTTTTAAAAGGTAGTAGAACTGTACTTTGATTTTTTTCATATCTTAAAATCTATTAATTTCATTCAAAAGGTCTCCTACTTAATGTTTTTGGGACTTCTGATCTTCTGTAAAAGAAATTGCTTATTGCAAAGCTTTCATGAGAAGCTTCCATTTTCATCTTTATTAGTAATTGCATTACTAATTAGTAATTAGTTCTTGCCAATTTTTGTGAAATATTCGTGTACAAAATCACAAATTAGAATCACAAATTGATTTAGATATATACTTCTCAAGATCATTGGGTCTTTGCCTCTTGCTTTAAACAGTCCTGTAGGCCTAATGTCTCTGAGGTAAGATAAGGGACTTGTCCAGTTGAATTTTAAATATCTTCAAGGGTAGCGATTCTACTGTTTCTCTGCTGCATTATCTAACCACCTTCTTGGGGAGTATCTCTTCCTAGTATCTAACTGGAAATTCCCTTCTTGCAAATTATGTCTATTGCCCCTTCTCTGCTACATGAATTAAACTGATCGCACTGCAGTTCCCTCGATCTGCCCCTCCTGAAAACAGGTGTTTCATCTGCCTGTCTCCAGGACACAGAGAGCTCCCACACATGGTAGTCCACTCAGAGAATGCAGAAGGGTATGTCTCAATGAAACTTGCTGGGTCCCTCAGCAGCCTCTAAAGATCGTTCAGTCTGGTCCAATGGATTTGCATGTCAAATTTGCTTTGAGTCTTTCACACTTCATATTAACACAAGTAATACATGTCCCAGCACTGTTTCCCAGGCATTAGAGGCAGACCTGAAAGAAGCCTTTGCAAGTTATAGCAAAGCAGACATGTTCCTTCTCGTTTTCTCATCTTCTGCCATTAACTTCTCTGCCCCATTCAGCAAAGGGTCTACTCGTATCTTTCTGTTTCTTTCAAGATAGCAATAAGTTCTTACTGGTTTTTTGGGGGGCTTTGTTTGTCCTTTTTTTTTTTTTTCCTTTTCCCTCTTGCCTTCTGGGCTTTGGTTTTCCTAATTTTACTACTGAATGCCTAGGAAATGTTTTTACAATGTTTTTGGGTAACCCAACATTGCTTTCAGTTTCTGTACAATTCCTTTCAGCATTTGATGTCAGTCAGGAGTTTCCCATTCAGCCAAGCTGCCTTCCTGTTCTTGGCTATTTGCACACTGGAATGGACAGTTTTTGTACTTTGAAGAGACCTGTTGAAGGTCCACCAGCAATCCTAGGTCTTTCTGTCCTTCAAGGCAGTTGCTCATGTGATTCTGCCTGTAAGTTTGACTTGGCTGTTTGACTTCCTCATGTGCCTGTCTTCTGCAAGTCTTCTGCTCAGTTCTGCCAAGGTTACCCTTGACTACTGCATTCCCAACCAGTTCGTTCTCATTTGTGAGTAGTGGCTATGCCAAGAAGACACACTCTTCCTGTATCTTCACTGGCCATGTAAAAAAAATTTCCCTGATGTGTTCCAAAAATTTTGTGAATTCTTTGTTCTGAGATGTCCTGGTTCCAGTAGATACCAGTATGGTTCAAGTCCTCCTTGACAAACAGGGCCTGCAGTTACAAGACTTTATCAAGCATTTTCAAGAAGGCTTTGTCCATTCTTATATCAAACGGTCTGTCACCCGTCTATTTTAGCCTTCCAGTCATGATCTCTTGTCATGTCAAAGTGCAATCTTTGACTACATCCATAACTTTTTTTTGTCACTGAAATTTAGAGCACAAATTATTTACTTACTTTTCTGTTTGTAATTTTACATTTATTACACTCAGAAAAAAAGCTTACTCAGATTGGGATTTGCTTTAAATATTAAAATCCATGCATTTCAATGTTTAAAACTTTGCTGTCTGGAATGCAGGTTAAACCACAATTTTTCTATGGTCTGAATGCCCTGAGTTTGCAGTAGAATGCAGTCTAAGCTTTTTAATGTTGATAATTCTCTAGCAAATCTCCAGTTTTTCACCAAAAAGACCTATACGTAACTAGTATGAGATGGTGGAATACCACATCTTATCTTGGAGAGCCACAGGATGCACTATGCTCATCAGTGAGCACAGGGACAATGACAACAGAGAAAATATGAAGTTACAGCTGGGCTCTTGCAGCAGCCTAGCCTGTGCTATCTGAGTTTCCAGTCAACAAATCATGCTATACAGGTAAAGCTTTTGTGTTTTGTAAAGTATGTCTTATGTCATGAAAACATAAGTTGTTAAGACATTTTGATTTGCTGAAATTTTTTCTTTATCTTCATGGTGAAACAAAAGAAACCTTACTTGAGTTTAGGTTTCACTAAACAAAATGAGACCAAAATGTTGCTTCTGCCTTGAAGGAATGAAGACTTTGATTCATCCATGCGCAGTAGAATAAACAAACTTTAAAGATATTAACCAACGGTCATTTAAAAATCCTGTGTTTATGTTCCTCTTACCTAATCTGTTGCTCAAAGATTTCATGTAGAAGTTCCTGAACATCTGGAAAAAACTTGAGTGATCTCTTGGTGTAGCAAAAAGTCAGTTACTCAATTACATTTCTAAGACCAGCAGTGATCCAAGGGCAAGGGCTGAGACTGCAAATCTTAATTACTCTAAGATTCACTTGTGAGTCTCTAAATATACAGACCTTGTATGTACGGTATATGATATATGGTATTTCCAGTAGATCTTTGAACTCAGGAAAGAGTCCTAACATTGACAGTGTCCTTGTCACTTTTCTGCATTGAGTGGAAAATTATGGTTCTTTTTGAACAAATTCCCCTTTTTGGGATTCTCTTTCTCTTAAATACTTCAAATAAAATGTTAAATACTTCCTCATCTTGCTAAAATTAGTGCAATCTTGTTGCTAGCTATGGAAATGGTAGCTTGGTAGAGGATTTAAAAAGATTTATGTATGTGAATGATTTCTTTAAAGACAATAGATCTATTAACATTCTTAAAGTTCAATATTTGTTCAGGTATTTTTTCTGTAAAGGGGTTCTTCCTTTTAGATAAATTTTGTGACCCAAATTTTTGTAAGTAATCAGAAGGTACTCAGCTACCGCAGATAAAAATGGCAATAATTCTTTCTTCCCCTTCTGTGGAGTAAATAGCTCAGTTAGCTATTTTTATTTGCTTGCTTGTATGTATGACAGAGTAGTTACCATCCATGTGGAAGTTAGATCCACTCGAGATAGTGAATCTAGTGGACTTCATCATCATCATCAAATGATACCTCCTTATCAATATCTCAAGCCAGATTTTAATGTCTGGAACTTACAGATTGTGAATTGTTGCTCAGGTTAATTTTGTCTTGAATTTTACAGATTTGAAGGACTCTCTGAGGGCTTTGTTTGGAAAGAAATTTTCTTATGTTTCAGCCAAGATAAAAAAAAGTCACCCGTTTTTTGTTCTTCTCACCTTTATCTCCATGGGTTAGGCATTCAGCATGAATAGGAACACACGTTAACCAGCTGAGCGAAGGAGTTAGTTTCTGTTAAGGGAGATCAAATGGGGTTCACAGACACAGATAGGAGAGATGGGTTCAATTCATCTCGCATCAGTCAAATGAAGCTGGAACCCAGGATGTTTATATGTTGATAAACCACTGTGGAGTGTGTGTTTGTGTGAGTTAATCATCAGAGGAATTTAACGTTCTTTCCACAATGCTATGTCTCTGACATAGGTCTTCCATTTACTACCTCTTTTATGTCACTGATGAGTTATTCCAGCCTATTTCTGACTTTGAACCAGAATGCATGTTGATTCAATCAGAAATGCAGGCAACAGCCAGCAAATTTTTGAATATGTATGGAAGGGACTTTTTTTTATTATTTTTTAATTTCTGAAACTGAAGCAAAATTGAATAGTGAGAAAAAGAGAAGAGAAGCCCATTTGGAAGCTCATATCATTAAAAAATTAAACTGGAGCAATAAGGCAAAGATCAGGGAGAAAACTGAGGCTTAGACTTTGTAAGGATAGGAACAAACTACTTGACTGTTCTTGGTCTCATTTCAATAGCTGCTTGTCTGCTGGCCTGTCTGGAACCCTTTAATTCACAAACATCTGACAATAAAACTTAGAGTTTTTTCATCACTTTCAGTCTCTGAGTCCCTAAGTCTCTCTGCTTCCTTGTCTTAAGAAGAATAAATCTAAGGCTTTTTGAAAATTTTTTCAAAAGTTCATGGAATTGGATTTCACTTTTGTTTAACAATACAGACATTTAATCTCTGCAAATGAGTTCCAGGTGTTATAATCTTCACTGCTTAGGCTCAAAATACCTTTCTGGAAGGAGTGCACCTCACTAAGTTTGTTCCTATGTAGAAATGTTCATTTCACCTCTCACCCCCAATCGATTGGCAGTAGCATTTAACTATTTTTATTTTTTCATCAAAAATGAAATAATATATGAATCTTACACTTTGAAAGGAGTTGAAATTATTTGAGAATACAAATCTAGAAAAATCGCAAAGTGAATAAATAACTGTTTTCTAATAGGAAAAAAATTCTTCCTGAAGATTTTTGGGTATTTGACCCAATATATGTATCTTTTAAAATGCAACAATCTTTTAAAATAGAAGCATTACAATTTTGGAAATGGGGGCATGTATCTTCTCTACTTCTTTTAATTGAGTCTTACACTACTGAATAAGAACATTCATCCTTAGAATTATCTGTTACTTATTCCATTCCTTTTGTTTCAGAATCAGCTGCAGATTACTCTTTTTCCCAAGGAAATTTTTAAGAACTGTGTTGATTAGCTTGTTTATTATATGACTCAGTATTGTTTCTGCTCTGAATTTTAGTAGTTTTCTTTGGTCGCTGGATGACCTTGTAGTGAAGTCCAGCTGCTGTCTCGCCATTTTGTACACTATATGCTCCACAAATAGAACACAGATTCTGAAAGGAGCAATGATTTGACGGACCTGATGGACTAGAATAGATTGAGGGTCTCTGAGATTTGATTCTCTTCAGTATAAATGAGATTGGGTGAGCATTTTTGTGGGGTATTTTGTTTCATTGGTTTGGGGAGGGGTTTAATCACTTTTCTAGATACAAATTGCAATTTGACCAGCATAAGGAGCATCTTAGGTCATAGCAAATTAGACAAGGTGCAGCCCATCATTTTTCTTCCTACTCCCCCAGTCATGAGGAGGGAAAACATTACATCACCTCTTGTAAAAGCAGGTTTCTCTCTGATTTACTTGGCTCACTACTCAAGGCAGTGAGAAGTGAAGCCAATGTCATTCCTTTTCTTTACTTCATTTGGTCCTTTCCTAGCTTTTTGTCACTGGAGTCACAAACCAAATGCTGCTGAGGGAGGGGAGTCCTATTTCCCTCGCGAAAGCAGTGACAGTCTCCCTCTCTGTAATCAAAAGTCAGTGGTCTTGCTCTCCCTTGCATTTGTAATTAGTCAATGAGAATCCAGGAAAGGACAGGAAAAGCGCTTGTGGAAACAAAGAACTTGGGGTTTGCCCTGAGATTCTGTCAGCTCAGAAGAATAAATAGGAGTACTTTAGTTGAAAGCACAATAAGAACAATACTCTGTTTTCTATTTGTTCTTTGAGATACACATACACTCATGCTTTTTACTTTTGAAATGTGCGTGTGTGGCATGTCTGGGGTGAGGGGACGTTGGAGCTTTTTCGGGGAGAAGAAGTATAAAGACAGCTTTTCTCTCAGTAAATAATTAGAAGTTTGACTGGTCACATTATGGGCTCGGGGAGAGGACAAGCACAGGTTCTGTGGGAGCAGTTATAGTGTGGCTGTGATAACAGACATAGATATGCTCAACCAGGTAGTGTTTATTAACCTGTTTTCTGGCATTCCAGTGGAATGTGCTTATCTGTTCAATTTACATCATATTGTGAGTAGCAAATAAATTTGTATTAGATTTCTCTTGGTTGGGTTTTTAATACACCACTGTTTCAGACATGTTGTTAATCTAATCTAACACCTATTATTGAATTTTCAGTTTCCTAATCTGACCTCCATTCTTTCTCAAACTTTTCCTTCAGCACATTTAATATACAAGAAAAACACATTTTCATTCATCTGTCTTAATTTAGAACACAGCGTACTTTTGATCTTGATTTGTTCCTTTAGGAACAAATTGTTCATTCTTTAGGAACAATTTGTTCATTTAGGAAAATGAGAATGGTAAAAGAGAACATTTTGTTCTCTTTTTCTGTTGGGTTTCTTTTTGGTTTGTTTGGTATAATTTTTCTGTTTGTTTGGTTTTTTTTTTATTTTTCTGGATTTTTATTCATCTGTCTGTAAGTGGTATTTTCCATTCTCATGACTTCATCATATTGCAATAGTATTTGTTTTCTGTCATCTCCTGTGTATGCATGTAGGGCTTGTGAAAGTGAAGGGTTTTGACAATCCATGAAACAGATACTTGAAAGGAGCAGCAGAAACCCTCATTCTATTGCATACCATTTAGGAATTAAATGTTGGGATATTTCTAAGGTTCTCCCTTGATATCTTTCTTGTGGACATCCGATTTACAAATGATGGCTGCTTTTACTCAGGCAAACTAATGTACTTGATTCATAGTTATAACAAAGTCTTACCCGTCAAAAGGATTTTTTGGGTTTTGTTATTTGGTTTTTTCATGCCAGTCAATGGATCTAAATTCATCGGGTGTAAATTCATTCAGCAGTTCAGGAAAAGATCATTAATTATCAATTCTATAAAAATTGCCTGTTGTGCTTCTTCTAATAGTTTCCACCTTAACTTTTTTTGTATTCCACAAAGTATTTCTAGTTCTCATATGAAGACAGTATTGCTGGCAGATTAGGTTCTTTGGGGATTTTAGGAGTTTTTTAAGTTTCCTGGGTTCTACTAGAGAAAGAGGAAGAAATGCCTATATGTGCTTCTTACACTCCAATATATGCACCTTGATAGATAATAGTGCAACCTACTGTCTAAGACGAAGAAGCAGTAAGAAATTGTAAGAGAAGGCAGCCAGCAGATTTAACCTGGAGTTAACGATGGATAATAAGTTGATGACAACACTGATAAAAGGATTTAAGTATTTTGCCATTCAATGAAATTAGAATTAAATACCAATTAGGCTTGTTTTATCTTTGTTATTTCCTTTGCAATCTAACTAAACCTCTCACATTTCTAAATTCTGCATTGCATTGCAGTATTCTGAATGATTTTTCTACAAACAGGAAATAAAATTATGTTTATTAGCAACTGACTAGAACTATTTGTAAAGATTTTTACTCCTTCAAACAGCATTATGATCACTATTTAACTTTTAGTTTGAGCATATACTGTTGGTTAAAATAAGCATGTGGAACTTAGGCAGTTATATATCTGCTTTGAATTAAACCGTTCAGAAAGGTTACACTTCTTAATGATAATTTCTGATCCTTTCTCAGGTTATTTTTTAGTAGATTCTACTATATTAAACTGAATTCCAATTCAACAGGTATATCAAATATATTTATTTACTCAGAATGTACCTATTAATTAATCAGTAGAGACCAAGGGACTGTTTTACTGTATTCATCATTTTTCAGTGGCATCAACTGGTTTTCTTCCACCTTTCTACATCAACAGAATGGGTCCAGTATAATTTTTACTTCTTTTCTTGCTGGCAATAACCAAGGAGGACTTTGGGTTTCTGTCTGATTATCTGGCATCTATTTTAGCTTGACTCAAGTACATTTGATGTGCAAAATGCTACACAAAAAAAGAACTTACTGAGAGCTTCAAAATCTTTAGGTTTCAGGCTTTAAATATAGATTCTCTCAGTTTAGGGTGAGATTTGTCATCCTGCTGAGAACAATAGCCATTCTAAGATGATAGCTCCTACCTAGCAGATCAGACAGAAGAAAGAACTTCCAAACTATAGCTCTTGTATTTAAGGTGGCTGAATCCTAATTATACTACTAATTTTTACTGGAGATGGGTTGGATTTATTGGGTTCCTTGTTTTGAAACAAGCACAAGGAAGAGCACTTTGACAGTGTGCAGACTCACCATTTTCTACTGTACATCTAGATCTCCTCTACAATTCAATTAGTAGATTCCACAGATCAAACTCGCATGTTCCTTGTGTACACAGGTCACACAATAGTAAACTCTGCTGTGGTCTGCCTTAGTTCAGGAATGTTACCCACTGGACTAGTATTTCTGAGAACAGAAGTTTACTGAGATTTTATCTTTTACTGGTCCCCTTAAACAGGGTCAGAACATGCCCTTGGACAGCAGAGTGGACTCTACTACCTGCTGTAGTGGGTCACTTAATGGTAAGGAAAATATAACAGTGCTGGTGTGACTGAAGGTGCAAGGTCCCTGGACACACGTACACACAAGTCTGTGCATGTCTCAGCACAGTAAGCACCCTTCCCACACAGTTCAGCTCTACTGCTTTTGTTAGTGAATCTGCTGCTACTGTTGGTTGCATATAATACATAAACCAGTTGAGGAGACTGTTCCTTAAGGCAGTATATCACGTGGGTTGTTTGTGTGTGGAGAATTTTGGAGAAGAGCTTGTGTTTCCTTTTTGAAAAGGAAAATATGCTCTCCCGAGATTTCTCTTGCAATGCATCAAACTGTACATAGACTTCAGTGAAAGTTTCAGGCACAAGATTTCTAGACGAACTACGGTATTGCCAATAAAGTTATTTCTGTTAAAAAAATTACCCATTAAATATAAGTTAAGTTGTCCTGATTATAAAAGTGCCACATAAATGGGTCACTCCTACAGCACAAGAACACAATGGACCCAGATACTTCATGTCCATAACAGTGTCTGCCTTAAAGTTTTTGACAGCATTTGGCAAATTTCATATTCCTAAAGCAGGCACAATAGGTATTGGTACTACTTCAGTTCAAGTTGTTTGTCTTGGAGAAAAACTGACCACTAACAGATGAATACTAAGCATGTCAAGACCCATGTTAATAGTGCCAGAGAAGACATAAAAATGTAATAAAAATTAAGCTTTTAAAGTAACTAAAAAACCCTCCCCAAGACCTTGGAAAGAAAAATTAAAATTGTGTTATCTTACTAGATGAAGAGTAGAATTTAAAAAAATACCTTTTTTTACTTAGATATTCCTCTAAGTAATTGTCCTCAGTGACTGGGAACTGTCTCAGTTCTAGTTTCTATATAATAAACTAAGAAAATTAGTTTTAAAGTAAATGAGTAAAGAAAAATTGCATACTTGTTTCATGTAATATGTATAATGGTTGCTACAGGCAGTTGCTGGGCTAAACTAAATACCTTCACAAGTATTTCAGTTTAGAATTCTGTGCATTTTGGATGTCTAAAAATGTATCTAAATACTTAAACAAGTTCTATATGAAGTTTACACTTAAATAGAATACCTAACAACAACTATGTGTGTCTGCCTGCAAGGCTTTTTTATGTCGTCAATATTTTTGTGAAGTTGGGTACTATTGAGCAGTGGGATGCCTGTACAGGACTGGAGGATGTGGCCAACAGAGCTTATCTAGTAACAATGAGAAAGCATGCTTTAAAAGCAAACTTTTAACTTACTTGCCATCAGACTGTGACATATACTTTAACTACATTTTTGTGAGCTGCCCAAATGTTTTGATTATTATCACCTAATGGTCAACATTTGATAGCTCAAAACAGAGGTAGAAATTGCTCACACCTCAGAATTATGTGCTATATGAAACTTCTGGTTCAAAAAGGCCTGTGATTTCTTTTTTTTCTTTATCTTTTAAACCTTACCACTTGTGCATGCACAACTTATTTCACTACTTGTGTAAGATTTATTTTGTTGAGTTAGAAACTTAGCAACAGGCTAGCATGACAGCTTTTTGCTTTTTTATTTCATGGGGTTTTTTTTGTTCAAAGATAAACATTTTTGACTTGACCCTCTTTTTTCACTGTGATACGGAAGAGGAATCCAGGTACCTTTTTTGTTCACATGGGTTTTGCAAAAGCAGAAGAGTCATTGTACTGTTGTCTGTATTTCATGACCTTTGAGCTTTCAACCTTTACCCTGTTGCAAATCAAGTTTCCGCTAGTACAAGCAGCTCCTGAAGCATCCACTTTGGTCATAGTCAGCTTACATGGGTTTCTTGAGGATGTTCACCCTGTGGTTTCACAGATTCTGAAACAGGAAGCAATTTAGTGACATCTATTCACTGAAAGAGTCAAATGCCCTCTGCTTAGAAAAAGACAACTGACCTAACATGCATTACCATCTGAGTAGAAATAACTTCTTGGCTTTGCTGCTCAGTTGCTTTTATTGTCTTTTTTTACAGAGTTAAACATGTTGTCTTGTTTTCTGCTGGTGCTTTACATTCTTCACACTACTCCTTTCAACAGGTGTATTATATGAACAAAGCTGAAATTTTTATTTAATATCTATACACTATTTATACTTAAATATGGACTGATCTGCACAATGCAGTAATTCTCTTGTTCTCTGTACACTGGGGAAAGGAGGTAGGGTAAATTAAGTATGCAATTAACAAGCTCGGGAGTCATAACTTTTGAATTGCTATTTAAACTATGTGAATGATGACAGTATACGATGACAGCTTTGAAAATAAGAGCAGTTGCTTTCAAAGTCATCTTTTTTTCCTATCACTGATGTGGGAATGAATAAAGCCTGAAGTTTTTTACAGAAACACATATATGCATTTTCCCTCTTCTAGATGCAGGAATGAAACTTGTAGAGGTTCATAACTATTGCTTCATCACTATACTTTTTAGTGAATAAATACTGCTCATCAATAAAACCTCAGGCAGACAATCAATAAGGGTGAATATTAGGTAAGGCTACAATGAATGTCTGCATAAATTTATAGGTTAATGGTAAAGTCAAGAGAAAACTATGAAGGCTAAAGAGAAGGGGTTTAAACATTCTGTAGAGATTAGAGCCAAATCATTCACAGGAAAGCAGGGTATCTTCTTATCCCTTTGGGAAACCTAAGTTATGTGGGATTTTAGTGTTAGCAGAGTTAAAGTACAGCTATGTCAGCAGCATTATCTTGTCCTAAAGAGTCTTGCTTAGGTCTATATACAATTTTACTTTTACTTAGTCCCACTGAAAAGCAAAATAAATGTTTGTTTGTTAGACACTTGTAATCAGTTACGCCTTGCACCAGAGGAAGTTTCTTGAAAAATTCCAAGTGTTACACATGGTACCTTACAGCTAGATATATGTGCCAAGCCATGCTTTAACAGGTTTTGAACCTAGTAAATCAGAAAGGAGGGTAACAGCAGAAGTCACTCTCTTAGAGGGTTTTAGACCACATAGAACCCCTTGTTTCTAATTCTGGGCTTTAAACTCAAAATATTTTCTTCTCTGTTTTTATTGGCCATACTTTATTTTTTATGACACCTAAGAGGCAGACTATCCACTTCTTTGTAGACCTGAGTTAAGACGATTTAAGGAAAAAAAATCTAGACTTACATTTTTTAAAATCTAGACAGAGAAGAGAATTTCTAATTTGTCCTCCTTATATATAAAGTTCACACATAAGGGCTTTGTTATCAGACTGGATTTTTCCTCTCCTCCTTTTGGGTTCAGAGACATTTGATCTGGCTGCCAAGAGTATTGGAGAATCCTTATTTATCCTTTGTCTGCAAGAGGTACAAAATGTAACATTGTATAGAGCTGATTTAATTCTTTCCTGGAAAGTTATCAGTGTAACAAATCTACTGCAGAACAGCTTTTCAGTCCATCTCTGAAATGTTTTCAGAAACTTTCATTGCTCACCTGTTTTGACTTCCTTCTCCGCAAATTCTGGACAGCAGAATATGAATTAGTGTTGGTTTGTGCCTGAGCAGCCTTCTTGACCGGTGCCCTTTATGATTCCATGACGAAGGTGTGAATGACTAATGTAAAACAGTATTTTCAAGTGTAGAAAGGTCCTAGAGTCTGTTCATACAGCAGCACCAAGCTAAAACTTTAACTCAGGTCCTGTAAAATGTATAAATCAAATCCACATTGTAGATTTATTTGTGATTGCCTTGTTCATTAAAAATTATTATGACCCTTGACTGATAGGCACCAGGATCTTTAAGATGTAAGGTATCATTCCTAGGAATAGCGTGAGAAAACAAGCACATGCTCACTTTTTTTTTTTCAAGTAGGAAAGGATTGTGTTAAATCTGAACCTATGTAATTAGAATATCCAAATATCATTTAGTCTTTAATTACTGGTGTCTTCATAAATATAAAGAAATGGAATCCTATTCATTACCATTCTCTGCTTTCATAATATTCAAGGGACTTAAAGGGTCTCTAGGTAGGGAGAAAGGTAGAGAGAAGATAACTGTTGTGTTAAACAGCAAGGATTTCCACTATTTGGAATGGGCCGTTTAAGAATGTAATGAGGCGGCTTTTATCTGTTTTGCACATCATTGTCAACCACTATTAATGAGCTTTTCTGTACATCTTTTTTAGGTGGGCCTAGACATCAGTCAATGAAATATATTCATATTCATTTTCTTGAATATGAGGGTATATTTTGCAAAGATATGAGTAGAGGTATCTACCTAAAAAATAGTGTAGGAAACATAGAAATGGCTATATTCTAGCACATAAAAGGCAGAGCAAAGATGAAGTTGGAGCTGAACTTGGCAACAGATGCAAAGAATAATCAGAGAGTATTCTATAAGGGTATATCAGTCAGAAAAGGAAGGTCAGAGAAAGTGTACCGCCTCAAAGAGCAAGGCTGGCAAACTGGCAACAACACATGAGGAGAAGGCTGAGATGCTCAGTAGCATTTCTGCCTCAGTCTTCAGTGGCAACCTCTATTTCCACCCCTCTTGAGTGGATGGACCGCAGGATGGGGACTGGGGGACCAAAAAGAGGGACCTGGACAAGCTTGAGAAGGGAGCCCAAAATAACCTCAATAAAGCCAAGTGCAAAGGGCAACTTCCATTATCAATACAGTCTGGGGCATGAATGGATGAAAAGCAGCCCTGCCAAGGAGGTCTTGTGGGTGCTCATGGATGAGAGGTTGGTCATGAGCTGGCTGGATATGAGCCAACCATATCTTGGGCTGCATCAAAATAAATGTGGCTAGCAGGTCAAGAAGAGGTAATTCTGTCCCTCTACTTCATTCTCATGACAACCCATCTAGAATGGGTCCAGCTCTGGCGACCTCAGCACAGGTTGAAGCACCTCTTCCATGAGGAAATGCTGAGAGAATTGAGACTGCACAACCTGGAGAAGGGAAGGTTTCAAAGGAAACCTTATTGCAGCTTTTAGTACCTGAAGATGGCCTAAAGAGAGCTGCTGTAGGGTTTTTTGCAAGAATATGTAGTATATAGGACAATAGGCTTCAAACTGAAAGAGAGTAGGTTTAGATTAGATATTTGGAAGAAATTCTTTACTGAGATTTGTGAGAGACTGGAACAGTTTGCTCAAAAGAGCTTCCCCATCCCTGGAAGCACTCAAGGCCAGGTTGCATGGAGCTTTGAGCAACCTGGTCTAATGGAAGGTATCCCTTGGAAGCAGATTATCTTTAAGGTCCAATCCAAAACCATTTCATGATTCCATTACAAAAATTATGACCTTTCTAGAGGTATCATTTTGGAGTCTGTCCACAAAGAGACAAAGAGAAACTCAAGTTTATTTGCAGTTGCAGAGGTAGATGTATCCTGTGTGGAGTAGATAAGAGTCTTATAGAAAATAGAAAACAAGAGGATGCTTGCAATTTCTCTCTCTCTTTCTCTTCTTCCTCAACTTCCCCTCCCCCACTTTGTGTTGCTGAAATGTAGCAATATATTATAGAATTTTCTGGTATAATGATGGTACTCTGAATCAATAAATGAAACCTCATGTTGCACAAAGGATACTGAGCAATTTTATTTTATAATAGGTTTCAGAAAGTGACCACACTTTGCATTTCCTGCCCTTATAGTGGTTTTTGGCTTTCAAAGTCTCCATCAATAGAAAGAAAGTAAGAGTCAAGTGAGATAAAACATGCAGTGAAGAGACATGAAAACTAATGATAAGGTAGGAAGCAGACAGATCTATACCAAAGTTCAGGTTACAGTCATACCTCTGTCTCCATGTATGTTGTCACACCACTCCCAAATGCTGGAGACTGCTGCATACTAAAGAAGCTATTACCATCTGAGAGACAGGTGCTCTGTCTGAAGAATAGCATTTGCAAGAGATCTCTATCGGGCCCTGCATTACCACATTGCATTTAATTAACTAGCAAAGCACCCTGAAGTAAAATTAAATTAAAGGTCTCGCTTAAGCCAAGGAAAGTGAAGAGTTTCAGAGTTAATTTGTCAAATGGTATTTCATTATTTCAAAGGTAATCTGTAGCTCTTACACAAAATCAGTTATGACCAGCTTAATCTTGAACATGGTAAAAGTCTTGAATGTGTCTGTGCCTTAAGCAGAATTTCTTCTTCTTTGAACAAAGGAAATTTATATTGTTTGCAGAGTTTGGGCAACAACTCCATATTGGCCGAGACGAATTACGCACAGTATTTTGGGAGCAGCAGACTCACTGTTTCTCTCTTTGATTGAATGGGTTAGGCAACAGTTGCGAAGTTCTTGTTCTTCCTTCACGCTTGGAAAAGTCTCAACAAAGATGTAGCTTCTTTGAAATGCAACAGGAAGTTTTTACTTACATTCTGTCTTTTCTTCATATAACTTTGTGTGTGTGTGTGTGCAATCCATACCACAGTCTGTTATTCAGAGTTTCTGCTACAGAAGCAAAAAACCCCAGTTTCTAGAAGAAAATTGGTATCAGCTATCTGTTCATAACTGACAGAATACATTGGAGATATAGGGTGAGTTTTCATAGTGAACTTCTCAATTTCTGTTGTTTAGATAGGCTAGTAAAATAACCTGTATGTGAGATACTCCCATTTAAACGTGGAAGTTGTCAAAACTGTTGCCAGTTTTCCTACTCTTTGCATTTCCCTTCATGGAAGAACTTATGCCTAGATAACTGTGGTCTCATTTCATTACTATCCTCAATGCATGACTGTAGGATATTCATATTAATATTGGAATTAGTACTATTTTATATTTCTATCTGCAGCACCTCCCCTCATGTACTATCCAGTTGCCTCTAATCTGTGAGCTAGAGGATGAATTGTGATCAAAGATGAAAGAATTGAGATAGTTTATTGTAGAAAAGTGAAAATTTTAGGGAAATGTTAGAGCTTCTATATATAAAAAAGTTGATGCTGAAAGAGAGAATAAGCTTTTTGTCTCTGGATAGGGCAAGAAGTGATGTGGTTAGTCTGACTGTCATGAACAACAATCTTGCTGGAAGGGACTGTTAACACTGGAGTAGTCTGCCTAGGGGAGATTGTGGAGTCTCTGTTGTTGGAGTTTCTTAGAAATTGGTTAGACAAATGTGTTAGGTGTGGTGTTTGTGCCACTTGTGACTTGAATCTGAGGATGGACTAGATGGCCTCCTGAAGTGTGTTCCAGCCCTACATTTGCCATTTTTTCTATAAAGCTTCCAGGACAGACTATATAAAAAATCTTTACTAAAAATCTGTTAAAACAATTACAATCACTTTACCCAGCAAAAGATTTCTTTTAATTTCTTTTTAAAGCTGGCTTATGTTTGTTGCGACCTGATAGGTTTTATTAAATTGATCCTTGTCATTTATCATTTGCTGTCTCTCCTAAGTGTTTGCATATTGATTCCTTTGTTACTTCAATCTGGCAGGGTAAGAAAAGAAAGTAGTCATCTTCCTCTGTTTACAGAGAAACAGGAAAAGGTAACCAACACCTGTAGCGTGCCCCCTTCCATTGTTATCGTGTTTTTATGTTGAATGCATTCAGCACTTTCCGTGGTCTAGTCCATGCTGGTTAGCTGGCCTGAGTAACCCCTCAGATCTCACCCTATGGAGTCCTTGTGCCATGCAGTTGGCATTAGATACCCTTGGCAGGAGTTACATAACCAGCACCATCTTTGAGAGGAAGTGTTTTCTTTTAGCTGCACTTGAAGCTCTTACAATATGACAAGTTTTATTCCCTCTTACAGGGACACGTCAGACAGACATTTGCTATCTCTAATGATAATACGAATGTCTTAAAACCAGAAATATTATATTGTAGAGTAATGTTATGAAAACTGGAAAGGGAGGAAAAGACAGGAACAATTTTTCTCAGCTAGCTACAAAAACTTGAAAATAGAAGAAAAATCTCAACTGAAATCTGTTGTAGATTTTAGAAACCATTGATTTGAAGAACATTCCTTTAGGATCCTTCATATCATCAGCTCTTTTTCTACATGGAGGCTGTGATAAGCATTTTACACTAAAAATGATGGCATCAAATTCTGTTTTGAAAAAAGGAACATATTTTAAAAGACAATTGAATAAGAACTTATGAGAATTTTATGACATTATTTAATTTTTGCATTCTTTGTTCTTCTTGTCTCTTACAGTTTGAGTGTCTGTTCTCTAAGACTGGCACTTTCAGTCCAGAAATGTAAAGTGTTTGTCCCATTAGAAAATCATGTTTTAAGTTTTTGCCTGAACTAGACACTTCTTGCATTTTTCAATAGCAGTATGTAATTAAGCTAGTAATATTTGCATTAGCAATAAAATTTCAGGGGTTAAGATTCTATTTTTTTACTTTAGAAACCAAACATTATCAGCCAGTAATGTACTTGAAAACTGAGTGCATTCCATTACAGATACTGTAAGGAATTAAAGAAGTTCTTATGGATTTGTTATTTACTATTAGTGAGTCCAGTTACCTTAAACAGGTATTTTACAGGTGTTTGATTGTTCTAATACAGCATGACACTCCTGGAAAACTTGTTCTTATGAATTGAATTACTGAAAGTTCAAATGTTAACTAATAAAGCGGTTAGCTTTAAAAATTACTATGGCACATTTCTATAGAGCCATTCATTACTGTGCATGATATCTATACAACAATCAACTCCATTTAATTTTCTTGTGTGCCACTATATTGCCTTTTTCTGAAGGAGCACTTTTGAAATAACTGTTGCAAAGCAGAAAAACGGAACATTGAGAACAGAGGCACTGAAATTTGCAATGAAGTGTATTGGCATAGTATATTGCGTAGCGTTCCTTAGTTTGCAACATCATGACACGGCCCTGGGATAAGAACATATGTGTCTACAACATTTAGGCAGTTTTCATGATACCACATTATTTTTGCAATGGAATCTGATTCGCTTTTCTCTACATATCCTCAGCAATTTATTATGAACATGTCTGGTGAAACTGAGAGTCAAGAGGGATTTGAAGCCATTTTGAAGGAGAGCATCTTGAGAGGCTCAACTTCTTCAGGTACCTCAGAGCCTGAGATTAGCTCAAAACTTCTCAAAATTACTTGACATCCCTTCATTTTAGCCCTGTACTCCAGGGAATCAGTAGTAAACTGGATTCTTACTGTGACTAGTTTATATGAAGCACTGTGAATTACTGGAAGCATATTTATAACATCATAAAAGCTCAGGCAGTAGAATATTCAAAGCTAATGCTTATGTTCTCTTCTTTGGCTTATGGGTTCTTTTAGATTTTGCAGGTGAGGGGACAAAACATAAGTGGCACAGTCTGAGACTTAGATTTTTCATCTACTGTTAATGCTAAATATTCTCAGGGAATATAGCTTCTGTTTCAATTAAGTTTAAAAGAAGCATCTCCCCACCTTTACCTGCCCAATACCACAAAATTAAAATTTAGTTATGGAGGCAAGTTTTACTCTATTTCACACCTTTTTATATGTGACAATATTCCCTAGAAAAGATGCAGTAGAAGAATGAAAAAAATTGGAATGTATTGTCATCACACTCTTCTGAAGTTAACAGAAATATTTCCACCAACTTAATACAGATTTACATATGGTCTAAGGGACACATCAAATACATAACTTGATAACTAAAAGTAAGCGTAAGTAGATTTGTTGCCAAAGTTGAAAATTAACAATTCCTATTTCTTTGCTCTGTTTCTCCAGAGGAAATCAACAGATTAAGCATAATTTTTTCTTTCTTCTTTTGAAGTTAGCTGGAATTTAGGTATAGGTGAATGTGTTGAATTGAAAGGACAGAGCAACTTGAAGAGTGACTGTGCTACAAAACTTAGCTAGCATCCATCAATTCTGTTTTTCTGACAAAGTAGCACCACGCAACCAGTTCAGTAAATCTTGTTAAGACTGAAGCAAATTAAAATGGTCTGAAGCACGCCATCTTCCATGTATTTGAAGATCGTTGTTGACTACAGTACTGAATTGCACTAATTTCTGAGGACTCTAGCCTTTTATAAAATTAGACTTGACATAGATATATTGATATTTTTGTTTCCAAAGGCAATATGCCAAAATTTTCCATGTGTCTGTGTGTCTGGTAGGTGCAATGAAGTCTTAGTCATCCTACAATGAACACTATTGGTATGCACCATGTAAATGTGGAAGTAGACTATCTGCTTCGTATGCTATTATTATGCAATTATTTTTAAGAAGTGCTTTAATGCTGAAGGTGAGAGGAGTTACACTTTCTCAAGTATTACACAATGACCTTTTTTCCAAGTCCTCTTAAGCCATCACTAGAGGGTTTGATGGTGCTCATGTAAAACACTCCATTATTGATTTTTAAGCACTTCTAAGATTCTCAAGATGCAGTTTATATGCTTGTATAGCTTAGAAGATGCACCGCAGCTCATGCTTTGAAAAAGATGCCAGATATTTATGATTGTATGTCACACATGACCTCCCAAGGAAGTACTCTTACAGCTGAAGTGCAGTCAAATCAAAAGAATAGAAAAAAGGGAAAAGCTTTAGCAATAATTAACAGTATCTAGAAACATCAGCCTTTAAAACCCAATAGCCATGACAACATGAAGCAAAGATGGTACTTTTCATTTAATCTCTTTTTTAAAGTATTTCTCAAAATCGTTAGAAATGGTGGCAGAAAATTCCCTTTAACTCATACATGTAGACGGATGTCTAAACAGAGAATGGTGTTTAGCCTGTAGCATACTGTGAAATGTTTTTGGTATTGTTATTGTTTTATTGGGGTGGGGGTGTTTTTAGGGTTGGGTTTTTTCCCTTGCATTAAGGAACTTTTTCAAGTAGGCCGTAGTGCTATAGATTAATGAGGCTCATATGTGATCTATTGGAAAATCCATAGGAAGGCCATTTTTACATACTTGAGCAGACATGGATTAAATTCCCCAAACAGGGAACACAATCTTGTTCACATCCATTGATAATAAAGTTTTCTTTCAAATTGTTGACATGTAATACTAGATTTATATTTGTCTTCAGGCTTCTGAATATGTCAGTAATGCATAGCCCCTGTTGATTTCAGTATGTGTTAGGATCTGCTTATCTATCTTCAGTCACCTTTCTGTCTGTCAAACTCATAGCTTTAACTCTTTGAATAGAAATTTTTTCCTTTCAAAAACATAGGAATTAAATAATTTTCTTAATAAGAATGAATGCTCTAAACCAAAAAATTATTTTTCATAAGTAAATACAGTTCTAAATAAAGTACTTCTCAGCTTAATTTTTAGATTGAAGACTAGGAAGATGAACTTATAATAATTTCTATTTTGTGAAAAAATTTTTAAAAACTGTCATTTATATGACAATGCATAAAGTGTACTTATTAATACTATTTTCAGTTTCTGTTTGTAGTATGCTTTCCAAAATATTTTTATAATTTTCTATTTGTTTGTTAACAATGAAATCCCTAAAAGAATTTTAGAGTTAAATGTAATTTGTGATGTTAGAATCACAGACAGGATTGAGGTGAAATCTTTTACTTATCAATTTTACTTTTATCATTAATGAGCATTTTAAAATGATGCTAACAGTTCTGTAGATTTCTATAAAACAAAATTTGTGGGCTAACTTCAAGATGGTTATTATTAGTATAAAATATCCTACTTCTGTTAGAAAATTTTCAAAGTCCCAATTGTCAGTTTTCATCAATGAATTATACTAATGTTTTATAGACATTTTCATACACAATTATTTTTAGATTGCTTCTTTTTGGCAGAGAATGGGCTGCGTAATATATCCACATAAATAAAGAGTATGGCTCAAGGACAGATAATCCGATTTTACATGTCCAGATGCAATAGTCCATTAAAATCCATACATGTATAAAACTGAATGTCTCTTCAGAGATTTCAAGTGGAAAAAAACCAGCCATATGTGTGATTTCGCTACTGGGAAATTTCCCTAGGAAGGCTCTTTATCTGCCTTGTTTCTCCGTAGCATCTATGTTGCAATCTCTTAAAAGTCATGTAGTTTGGAAAACGGTTACTCTTGTGCTTTGGCTGTATACTGAGTGGAGAAACCTTCTGGATGAAAGGGGAGTTTAGTTCTTTCCCAGGAGTAAGGGATCATGCATAGCTGGCAAAACTTTCTGGGGTGCAGCTTGGAGTATCTGAAGTGCTCACTTAAATATTACTTATTCCAAAAATCCCCACCTTTAAAATGTAAAGCTTTTAATTTTCAAAGAGAAATGAAAAGCACTCACTTCAATGAGAAATTGCAGCAAGTTCCCTTTAAGATATTGGCAAAGTTGGGGTGTCATTGTGCAGATAAATAACAGACCATTTTGTCATATACCATCTTACAGCTGACTGCAATTTAAAATGTTGTTCTACTGCTTAAAGGTATTACTTAAAAATATATCTTACTGAAGTTTTCTTATAGATTAAAAAAAAAAAACATACAAAAAAACCCCAAACAAACAAACAAAAAAACCCTCCACACATTTAGTTGCAAAGAAGGCAGACTGAATATCTGTATGCTGCTACCAAGGACTGATCTGTGCTCTTAGGGATGAACATGGCTGCAGTGTTGGAAAGCAGAGGGAGATATGCTATGTAGTACCCCAACTGTTGTCTTATTTTGTGACAAGGAGAATGTACAATTCTGAATAGTATTGTTGGGCATGGGTGACATTCTTATCACCCTCCTACTTTTATGTCATCTGTCCCTAGTAAGTCCCTCTCTAATCTGTATTAGAGATCCAAGATTTACAGCGTTGTTGAATCTGTGTGGTGTACTGGTTTATCACCTACAAAAATGAAGTACTGGCTCAAGTGGAGATTATAACTGAATGAAGTGGATGGTTGTTAAAAGTCTCTATTATGTGCTATTGCTGTTTCATAGCAGAGAATGGATGGATTAAAAATGTGTGCTGATTACTATACAGCTGGGACTTTTTAACAAAACGGCTGCATACTTGTGGTATGCCAAAGAGCTAAACTGTGTTCTCAGAAGCACTTAAATTGTGAATCTATGAGGACTCTTACTTTGCAGGGATGAGGTCCCAGCTTCAGTCCCTCAGCATGCTGGGCTATGTTCCTTGTGTGGGTGATGTTTCTGGGAAGCATGGAAAAGTTCTGGAAGTCTCTTTAGTTTGATATGATCAAGAAGACTACAATGCACCCTGCTGCTTTTTGTTTCTTTGTTGCTTCACACCCGCTTGCCCTGTTCAACTACAGTAACAGCAAAGTACACAGTATTGCATAAAAACTTCACAAATATTTGAATTGCATTCTCTATAAGGACTTCATTTACATGAAATACTAGATAAACTAGGTGAATTGGAGCTTACAATTAACCCAGCTTACGAAGCCAAACTGCTCCCAAATCTAAATAGTCATTGCTACCACCCTGTCAGTAGTGTGTGCTGTGTGGACGGAGATCTAACAACAAAATTCATTTTTACTTAAAATGTGAGAATAGGTTTTTCATGACATCTCCATCAACATTCTACAAAATTTTTCACAGAAATTATGAAGTCTACATGAGAAGTCTTAAACAAAATTTCTGATTGTAAAAATGTCAATTGCCTGTTACTTGTCTCCGCCCATTTCTTGTTTGTCTAGTGTTGACGTGATGATTTTATTTTTACTGCATATGCTCTTTTTTCACTATCTCCCTCAAGAAAAAAAAAGTTATACAATTCCTGTAAATGAGACTTCTCAGGTGATATTCTACATCTCCCCTCCCTCTGTTCTTCCTCTTCCCAGTTTCATTGAACATAAAGGCTGTAGATAATGTGAAGAATGGCCTTCCATTCTTTAGTATAAAATGAGATAATTGCATATGAACAGTTTGCGCTTTCCTAGTCCCATATCAAGACCTCTAGACTTGACTAGTATTAGTTACACTGGACATTACCCAGGGAAGCCTTTTAGTTATCATACTAGACAAAATAGTCCTGAGCTCATTCTGCATAATTGCCAGCTCTATGGAATTTTTGGTCAGAACAAGAAAATTAATATGAGTTAGGCTAGCAAATCAGACTAGTATCAATAATTAAATGAAAACAGGAACTCCTGTATAAAATTTGTATTGATAAGGTAAATTTTGATTTAGAAATAGTGAAATATCGTCTGTTCCAAGGGTAACTCACCAAACTTGATCAAGGTTTTTTAGGCTTTTTTCTCCTCTTAAATTCTGATTTTGTTAAAAATCTTTTAAATTGATTTATTATGTTTATAAAAAGGAATCTGAGGCCATCCTCCCAGGTCATGTCAAAAGTCAGTCAGCTGACTATGGAGTGGATTAGTCAGTTCTTACGGTTTTTCATATCTCATCTTCAGGGCTGCTAGATGTGGCTTGTTTGAAATTTAACACTTATGATAGCTTTCTCTTTTACTGTAACAGTTACTATTCTACTGTTAAAAAAAACCCCTGCTATTAATAAACAGCATATGACAGGAGCATCATCAGTCTAAGTAAGCAAGCAAGCTACTTTTTTTTTTCCTTCTTGTCATTCTGATATTTACTAATTTATCTTAACAGTGATAAATAGGATGAATGTGGTTTTGTATTCATGATGAGGTGAGTTATGTTTACTGTTTCACTCTAAAGTGGTGTGTAATAATTTTACAAGACTTGCTTCCGGAGATATTTGTACATATAAGAAACAGCTTCTGAACATGTTTCTGTATACATATATTGCACCATTAAACATTCAGAACAGCAGATGATATCCATATGGAAGGCATGAAAAATATAAGAAATGCTATATTCAGACAGAAAAAATAAATTGTGTTTGGTGGTTTTGCAAAAGCACCACTACAGGTGGTGACAATACTTTTCGTGTTGACAGTCTTTGCTCAGAAGCCTAAGCCTAAATGCTCATCAAGATTCAACTGCCCTCTTTGCCATAGACGTGTTCCCCTCGGAAAAGCTGAAGGATGTTTGTCAGATGGTACTGGCAGCACAGATTTCTTTGCTATATTAAACCTAATATAAACTGCTACTTTTTAAATGCACAGTGTGGATACTTCTTCAAGTTGCCATTGCAGCATTTTCCCAAAGTGCTCAGTTCCCTACGAGATGATGTGGTGTTTTTTTTTTTTTTTTTTTTTTTTTTTTTTAGTAAATGCCAGAAGCATTTGGTCTCCCTTAGCTCTGATCAGGGGGTGCCTGTGCTTTCAGGAGAAAACTCTGAATTTAAGCTCTGATAAGGGCTTTCTGAGTGAGCTTGCAAAATTTGATAGACTGCACATCCCTGTAAGTTACATTTAGCTGACTGCATCATATGTAATAAAAGACCTATTGCTAGAAAGAGCCACAGAATAAATTAGAAACCTTTAGATGTTATAATAAATTATCTCTAATAGTCTTGACTTACTATGCTGTTGCAGCAAAGTGGCATGGAAAGACTACTGAAGAGCCTAAGCTAGTTTATGCGGAAACTACTTCTGTATCATCAGGTGCCTTCTGGAGAATCAAAAACCTTTAGGAAGCAACCATTAGTTGAAAAATGGTGAAATCATATCCCTTTTATAAAGCTGTCAAAGGAATTTTACAAACACTGGCTCATTTTTTTTATGACCTGAGCTCCAAAAAAAATCAGTGCAGGCTACAGTTGCTCTTTTCTAGTAAGGAGGAAAGCTAAAACAATTAGAGAAACACTAGTTCAGTCATCCTTTGTTACTGTACTAGTTACTACTAGAAATTAGGTCAGCATCCCTCTTTCTTTGTAGTCACTCATCACTCCATATTAAAACTATGTGAATAATTGACTTTTCTTGGGGCAGTTACAAAAATCTGAATAGTGAATCTGTCTCAGAACAGCTAAATGTTTTTTCAAAACTCTGTCATCAAAAATACCTATAAATTTTAATTCCCTCTGTTGCCTACTGTTTTTGGACATTTTAAAAAGTGTCAAGGAAATATCTAAAGAAGCCTAGTATTTTTTAAGTGCCAAATCAAAAATGTTTTGATTTGTTCAGACATGGGTGATGTGGGTTTTTTGCTCCTTATTGGTTTTGTTTGTTTAAGGTTTTTTACTGGGCAGAAATTTGCAAATACTTGAAAAACAAACAGAGACATATTTTGCTATACCTGAAACTGGAATTCTTGGCTGAAAAACAGAAAAACCCAACCCAAATATCTAATAAATTTTACCAAGAACCAGTACAGCAAAATACTTCTGGTGAAACTAGAAAAACTTGATGTGGAGAGCACCAGAATGTCTGCTACATGGAATATCCAATCTACCGCCTTTAAAAGTAGAGCTGCAGCTTAATCATACATCCAATAGTTTCCATTGGTTTACTTATTATAAAATATGTGACAGTACACAGGAAATGTACGATTTTGTGAGGGATGAGTTAAAGGTTTTCAAAGCTGTGATTATAACTAGGAGAATTTCACAGATTAATTACTACTAGAGAAGAGAGAGGCTCATACTTACAGCCCAGGGACTGAGTGGCTGTAATAGCCCCCAGTTCTCCAGAGTATAAAATACACTGTGATACAGAGAAAAAAGTGCACTAATAAAAACCAGACTAAAGCAGTAGTAGAAGTGATATGCATGGGCCAAGGTCTCAAATGCTTTTCAAGTTCATGCTAAGGAGTTGTCCCATATCCAACAAATAAAACAATACAGGGCTAGAGATGCCAAGCAGTCCTGTTGAAACTATTAAAGCAAATGAGAGCACGTTTCTCAATGTTTGGCATTATTCTTAGATAATCTATCCAACTTTTTTCAGTAACTGGTAAAACCCAGGGCCAAGTAAATGGTCTGCAGGCAATTCTCAACACCTTGTAACATGCTCTGATCATGGAGGTAGCCACAGCAGGAAAACAAGCACTGCTCCTTCCTTGATCTATCACAGAAATAAAAGCCTAGAGATGACAATAGAACTGGAAAAATTAGCCAGAACCAAAAAAATAAAGCTTTGGGAAATCTGCAACCTTTATTAACAAAATATCTTTATATACCTGGGGAGTTCCCTGTGAGAACTTCCAATTGTTTGTTTTTTTTTTTATATTAAAAAAGAAAATAAAAGGCAGTCACTCATTTCTCAACTTGTCATAGCTTTTTCCCCCCTTATATTTTTCTGATTTATTCTAGATGAGGAAATTAGACTTTATGTGCATAATCCTAATAAAGGAACAGTGAAAGAAGAATGCCTTGGCAAATCTGGCTTCCATGCACCAAAACGGAAGGCGGAAGGGGAGGATTTATAGCGCCCTTTTTAAACTAGGGATGGTTTTCTAGGATCCTGATATAGCCCTGTTAAGTAATAACTGTTTATAAATGTCTTTTTGAACTTGCCTTTTAGTCAATTTTAAATCTCTGATTTATTTGGAGAAGTAAAGTTTCAGTTAAGTCTTCAAGTTGAGTTAGAAATAATAATTCTGAAACCAAATCTAGTCAGAGTTCCCTACAAAAAAGACTATATGCATAGAATGATGATTCCAGTAGACCAACAGATTCTCTCATGAACCTCTTTCAACTGTGAGAGGAAATATGTTTTTAACCACCTAGTGCAAGAGACTTTAAAATATAGACAAAATTATAGTCACATCAGTGGAAATAAGCACAAATACTTGAGCCTCTCAGGTGCCTAGGAGATATCGCGTAGGTGAATAGAAAACATTTGATTTGATCTGTAAAGGTTTCTGTAGTGGAAGTTTCCTTAAAGAGGACACTGAGCTGGTGCTTAGTTAGCAATACCTGGCTGAGGAAAAGTTACTCTTTCTATGATGAAGGCATTTTTTACTTACTCAAAACCAGACTTTTTGCAGAGTGCGGATTCATCTTGATTTTGATCAAGGTAAGAGAAGATCAGAATAAATCACATAAATTATAAATATAGATTTGAATGACCTCATAGTGAATCATGGTAACTGTTACTAATATTTTGCCATAGGTTTGTGGGATTGTGGGGAAAAACAGGGGAAAAGAGTCCTTTTAATTATGGGTTTTATAAGCAGACCTTGCTTGGAAAGTTCAAAAATTGCTTTTGCAGAATCTAATAAGAAATAAATCTCATGGCATGTATTGCAATGTTGCTGACTGATCAATCTTTGAGGGAACAAAGTATTTTTATGTCTGAAATGATAGAATCTATGGAATTTGTTTTCTTGAGCCTAAACAACAGATGGGTGTCTTTTTTTTTTTTTTAATTTTCTATGGTATGTTTGAAATAGAAATGCTCTTAAATTGTTCACCTGTTTTTGAACACCCAGAATTTTCAAACATTTGCTTTCCTGTTTTCTTAGGCTGGTCTTCTTTTCCCTCTTTTATTCTGTGAAGATATATAGAGTACAAATCAGGAAATCTTAATTGCAGATACATTTATTCTAGTTCTTTATGGGAAACCTTCAGTTCCATTGAATAATAAAAAGTTCTTTATGCATTTGTCTGAATAAATATGGGAAGATGTTAGAGGAGGGAGGGAAGGGAGCATTTTGCCCTGCTTTTGTAGGAAACATTTTTCTGACATTGATTTGTTTGTGAAAGGCGACACCTATTTTAGAAAAATAATTTCTAATTTCACCTTCTTTAATTTTTCCAGCCCTCCACTTCAAGGCTTAGTTTACTCTCTGCATTTGCTGGTGTGGATTCAATATTTATCTCTACAATATAGATATGTACTTAATGGTCATCCATATTTTTACTGTATGATTCAGCCAAAATACTTGAATATTTTGTCATTTTACCACTGAAATTTGTTGATGGCATTTTTAACTAATTTGACTTATATATATAACCCTGGCATGCTTGTGGTCAAGATTGAGTTGAGTTGCATTATGTAGAGCTCTAACAATTCACTCACTGCTTTAGCTTTTGAGCATTGTCCAAGAAAATCCTAACAACCAGTATATGTCAAGTACACCCTTTTTTGCTATCCTAAGGGTAGAACTCTGAATGGACTATTTAGGTCTTGAATAATTTTAGGTTTGTCTGTGTGTGTAGGTGCTTCTTTGTTTATATTATTGCTTCTTTGCATCTATGTCATCCAAGAAACTTGTACCAAAGACAGCATCTATATGGTCATGACGTGAACTTCCCTGTCAAAGGTAATTTTCATCCTGTATCTTTTAGTTTTTAAAATTAATATTTTGACACCCTGTGAAGAGAACTTGAGAGTAAAGGATGGCATCATGCCCAGACAATAAGGCAACAGAAGTACTACTTCAATATAGAAGGCTGAAAGTCCTTCTTGGAAGATTTGCTTTGACTTGCAGTGTAGTGCTAGCCCTCAAAAATATGGTACGTTTTTGCCATGAATTGCATTTACAAAATTAAATTTAGTAATCAGAGCTGAGAAAACAAATTAGCATAAGGAGAAAACAAGCAAGAAAGTTCTGTAATTCAGGTGTGTTTTCATTTGTATCTTCCTTGTGTGGAGAGAAAAAAAAAATCAGTGACTCAGGGGACTGTGCTTAGTAAATTTGAGCTTTCTTTGTGAGATGTGAATAGAAAACAGCTTTCTTCCTTAGGCTATCATCAAAACCACAGTGACGATAATAGAAAGAATCAACAGTTTGCAACAGGGACAACAGGAATAAAGTACTAGATTGCAGAGATTCTAACCTTAGATATAAGAAGTCTTACATCCTTATGTTTTGTCTGAGGCAAATCTACAATCTGAGGACTTCTACTGTTGTTCTGTGCTTCTGTTCTTATCTCCCCTGGATTCTAACTGAATGAGAAGTTTTTGGTTTTTTTTAAATGTAGCCCGGCCCTGTTCACAATGGGATTCCAACACTTCTTGTTAGAATGTGATTTACTAGGAATTTAATTAATCTTCAGTTCAAAATGTACTGCAGGCCTCTAAAATTAAAAAGAAAAATAAACATAGCAATTAACACTGAAAGAGAGCTAAACTTAGCACTTGAAACTAAAACAACAATAAAGATGAACCCAAACCAGAACTGGAAAAAATTAATGCCAGTCAAGCCTGTTATGTTCAAAGGCCAAATATGATTTCTATACTTTAAGTCTTAGGTTAAGAATGGTAAAATGTAATTAGATAATGTGAGTCCTATCAAACATAAACTGCACCTTTTATGTTGCTGTTTTTCTTAGAGATGTTTATTTCTTCTGGTTCCCTCTTTCTCAACCAAGATGTGATTTCGAAACACAAGCAAATAAATGTCAAATCCTTCTGCCTCTGTTATGCCACTCTGTTTTTGAAAGTCTGCCAGACTGAAAATTTCCATTCAAACTGACTGGCATTTGTTGAAGTGGTCTTTAAAAAAAACCCAACCAAACAAAAAAAAAAAAAACAACAACACAAAAAAACCAAACCAAAACAAAAAAACAACCAAAAACCCCCAAACCAACAACGATAATTATTTTTGTTGTTTGATTTTAACACTCTTTTTTTCAAAAGTAGTGGAAATTTTGTGCAACCCTTGCTGGGCCTATGCATGACATTTTAAAAGCAGCTGCTTCTGTGGATTTTTTTTCACAATAGTACATTTTTTTACTGCAGACACTCTGAAAACCCTTTACAAATAAACCTTCAGTTAAGTCTTAGTGTATGGTATTTCCAAAATTCTATGTAGTGTAGGTACCATCTAATTTAATACTATGCCTACCTAAGAAATACAGAGACTAAATAAAAAGCTACAGTAAAAGGCAAACAAGATAAGGGGAAGATTTGTTAAAATCTCTACCCCCTTCTCATCTTTTAAAACAAAATAGGAGATTGTACTGAGTTTGTCTTCAAAATCTCTGCTCTACTTCTCTCTTACACTCCTTTTGTGATAAAAATTACTAGATAGAATAATAGGCACAAGGAAAATGGATGGAGCAGAATGGCTTATGAGGGTTTCCTTAAGTAAAGAGGGTTTTTCACATTCACAGAAGAGTAATTTCTTCAGCCTGCTAAGAAATTACTCTAAGAAACACACTAAGAAATGTGTTAGAATGAAACATAAGACCATGAAATGTCACTAAGCTCCAAGAGTCCTTCTTGCTCTTTCTAGATGGTACACATGCTGTTTGCTTATTAAAGCAGCAGGCAGTTCTCAGAAGATGTATTACTTTAGTCATAGAACCAATATTTTTTAATATACAACAATGGAAAGTCACAAATTCTATGATTGTACAGACCTGAAGAGAATTCACAGCAATATAATTCAGCACCAGAGCTGGGCAGCTTCCTGCAGTCATCCTGTCTTGTTTGCTTCCCTATGATGAACCTGTAGTTGTAACAGCAGCAGTTGCAGGTGGGACTAGATCATGTTTTCCCCATTTGGCCCTTGTCACATATATCAGGGTTTTAATTTCACCCCATTTTCAGTTCTTTTTTTTTTTTTTTTTTTTTTTTTTTTTTTTTTTTTGGTTGGTTGAATGCAGGACATTTTAAATTTATTCCTCAAAACAGGCAAAAAAACCCCAAACCTTTGACAAAACAAAATCCAATAAGAACCAGTAACTTAATGTCCTATTAAAACATGATACTTTCAATAATGAAAATCCTAACATTCAAAGATGTGTGTGTTCTTCCCTTCTCCTCTCTTTTTCAAATACTGAAAGCTAATGAATTGCAAAGTTGGGAATGATAGTAACCTTGTGCACTCTATGTGGAAGAAGCCTCTAACATCAGAGCTGAGTTTGGTGACCCAATATAGCTAGGTCAAAGAAGCAATGAAGTCCTTGAATATTACTGAAAACCTCCCAGCATGCAACATTTGTCCTTCTAATTAATCCTTGGTATACTCGCAAGAGCCTCATTTTCCTTTTTGAAAAACAGGTATAAATATTCTTTCCTATCTTGTGAACAGATTTTGGGAGGTGCAAATGGAAGTTTTTAAGCCCATTAAACTCACTGAATGAAAAGATTGCTTCCTGCTTCTAAATGTTCTGCGTTTTATAATTCTAAGGGTTCAAATGTTACTGTGTTGGTATATCCTTTGTAGCATTTAATATTTCTGTGAAGACTTGCACAATTCGTTTGGGGGACTCTGGCCTGCAGTTCCTGTACATCCTATTCCTTCTCTACATGTAATTTTAGTCTCCATTTTTAGTTGATTTCTTCCCACTTGAAATTTCCTCACAATGAGGAATTTACTTACCACATGACTCAATATAGTTGTTTAGTCCTCAATTTAGATCTTGCAAACATTAGCTTTTCCCAGTCACTGCCTTCCTACAATTTTCTCATATCTGAACTTTGCGTTCTCTTTTGGCATCTCTCCCTGTGTGTGGCATGTAGTGCTACCAGGACTAGTACTTTGTATTGCAATCCTCTCCTGATTTCCATGCTGTCCTCAACCACCTTTCATAGATGCACCCTGTCTTTGGCTCTCTGCAATACAGTTTAAGTAACTGTGACACTGTCTACACTAGGTAGCTGTCTAACAGCCGTAATAGCCATGAAAGAAGCCTGCAGTGCCCCACATTTTCTACTTACTTTTTGCTTTGTATGGGAAGAGTTCCCACTAAAAACTCAGGAACCTTATAGAGTGCGTTCTTTCAAATGCTGCCTTAAAACCTCTGATTTAAAATGCTTCTGGCTTGGCACAGATAGAAGCCATACCTGCCTGCTGTCTATTTTGTTACCTCTGCCTCTCATGGATACTGGTTTGGTGTGGAAAGGAGAACAAATTTTAATTTCTCTTTTGATGAACAAACAGCTATGCTCTGTAGGGCAGAGACTACCATCTTTATTCAGTAACTTCTTATGCACAGCAAAGCTTCACTGCAAGGCTGGCATTCTCAGCAAATAAAAATAAAGAACATATTAAATACGGCAAATCTGAACACAGTGCATATGATCTCATTAGCCTCACAGAAGTTAACAGTCTGCTTCTCCTACATTAGCTACTCTATAACGAAATACATGCTCCCTACTGCAAATGGACACACACAAACAAAAATTTAATTCCTCACCTGAGCACAAATGGCAATACATACCTCTCACCCTCTTGATAGCAAAGCTGCTTCCTAATTAGCTGGAGGTTGGGGTTGGGTTTGTCTCTGAAACAGTATTTACAACAATGTGCTCTTCAACTAATGTCTTGATTTATCTAGACATTTTTATTTGTCTTTAGCAGGCCTTTACTACTTATAAACCACCCTAAGAAATACTGTTCACTGTTTTAACTTTTTCTTTCTGTAAGTAATCTGTATCTGCTTTTCAGTATATGTTATTTTATATGCATGGAGCTGTGCTTCAATCTTGTCCTTTTTCTTTGACTGCAGCATTTTTTGTCTTGGGATACTCAGGTGTTGCATGCAGACATGTGGGTTTAAGGATGGTAGGCAAGTAGGGTGGCTAGGTCTTAATGGTTATATGTGTTTATGATTTCACATGTGTATAAATATCAGTATAGCCATTGCCTGCTAACAGGAATAGTTTTGATTATTGCTGTAACTTCCAGAATTCCTAAATGAACAATTTGAGAGAGAGGTTGTATTTTTCACTCGCCCAGCTGATGCAGCTGCTAAAAAACAGAGCAGAGAAGCTTAAGGCCCTTTTACTCCAGAAGCTTGTTTGGTTTCTTGTCATTATATCTACTTGTTTGATAAATGGTATTGCTTCTTCCTACAGACCTCTTGCTGCTATGTTAATGTCTGTGCCTAAGCTCTGGGCATGTCTAGCAGTGATCTTGAGTGAGAGTCTGTAATTCTGAAAGGGCACGTTGTGTCATCATTGTGTCTTCTGGGTTTCAAGAGGGCTTAAATGATGACCAAAGCCATGTACTGTGTACTGCACAACTTCTAAAGGACAGATTTTCCAGCAAATTTAGTAAACACAATCTTTAAGCATTTATCTTCCTTTCCCTTCCTTCATATCTGCCTTAGACTATAACTTCATCAGGAGATCTGACATTTTCTACAACCTCTATGAATTACAGTAGGGCAGAAATCTCACATAAAGTATGTGAAGAATTCTGAAGTGTATCCATACAGGAAGACATGCAAATTAAAACCATCTTTGAGATTAGGGATTATGCACAAATTCTTTTACTGTCCTGAAATTCGAGTGACTTCTAGGCTACTTCATTATCATTTAATCATGGCTGGCCATTTCATGAATGTAATTGCAAAGAGTGACAGTTGGAAACTTCACTGACCCTGTAAGAATCTATTACAATTTACATTTACATGTTTTAACTTGGTTTGTTCTTCTGGTGATTCATCTGTTGCTATATTAGATCCTAAACTAGTATAATTTTTATTTTATTTTGATTTGCTCAGTTGGTCAGGAAATGGTAATCATTGTGATGGGATAATGATGTTTTATACAAGTCAATCAAACTGTCATTTAACTTGTTCTCTGGTACTTTGTGGTAGAGGGCTCCTTATTGCTTTGGTTGTGATGGTACGCAGAGCTTAGCATTCTTCCTGATCATGGATTCACAGTTCTAGCTGATTCACTCCTGCTTTGTAGCAACTGCCATTGAAATTAATACATATGTGTAGTATGATTTTTGTCCTTCAAATATTCAGAAGGAAATAAGACTGATAACCCAAGGAGCTAGGGGTGGCCAGTGTCTCCACAGTCAATAGTACTTCTCAAGTTAAGAACTCAGTGCTCAGTGTCTCATTTTATAGGCATAAAAACCTCCTAGAGAGATGACAGGGTTTGCCTGCGTAGGAATTACTCAGAACAGTACTAGGAGAGCCGGACCAATACTGAGGTTACTTTGCTCCAAGAAATGGGACAGTGCTCTAAGAGAGTTGCCAGGCATTCCCTTTTCTAAAACTTTTATAGTTTGAAGTCTTAGTTATAATGAAGGCTGAAAATACTATTAAACTAAATTTACATCTTTCATAGAATGGTTTGGTTGGAATGGGCCTTTGAGGTCATCTAGTTTCAACTCCCCCTGCCATGAGCCGGCTTCTGCTCAGAGTTCCATCTAACCTGGTCTTGAACACTTCCAGGGATGGGGCATCCACAACTTCTCTGGCAACCTGTTCTACTGCCTCATCACTCTCATAGTAAACAGTTTCTTCCTAATAGCTAATCTAAATCAGCTGTCTTTCAGTTTAAAACTGTTTCCACCTTGTCCTACCTGCCCTTGTAAAAACTTCCTCTCCAGCTCTCCCATAGGTCCCCTTTAGGTACAGGAAGGTCTCCCTGGAGCCTTCAAATCTTCTCCAGGTTGAACAACCCCAACTCTCTCAGGCTGTCTTCCTAGGAGAGGTTTTCCAGTCCTTTGATCAACTTAGTGGCCCTTTCCACGAGGCCCATGTCCTTTTAATGTTGGGGGACCCAGAGATGGATGCAGTACTCCAGGTGAGTACTCCCTATTCTCCCCCAAAAATAGAGTAGAAGGGGAAAATCCCCCTTGACCTGCGAGGCATGCTTCTTTTGGTGCACTCCAGGATATGGGGGGCACACATTGCAATAAAAGATTTGTTTGGGCTTTTGGTTTCTTGCACTGTTCTTAAAATATCTTCAATTTTCCTGTCTAGCATAATTTTATACTAGATATATGTTTACTGAAAATGGCCCTGCATTGCACTATCAAGTTAACAGACATAGAAATGCAGTTGCTTATGGAGCAACTATGTTTGTGCAATGCTGTATGCAATGTGCTATTAATTCATGCAGTCACATAGGGATTACTTTTTCATTTTCTTTCCTTCTTTCCTTGAAGATACTTGTTTACATGTACTTTTAATTCCAGACCTGATAGTTTACCATATGGATATAATCACGTGTTTTCTTCCTACTGGTACCTTTCTTTTTTCTTGATTTAAGTTTTAGTACTCAACGCTGCATTTGAAACATGGGCTTTACAAAAAGCCATGCTGTTGAACAAGTATCTGCCCTATCAATTTCCCTTGGTTTTTGGGGGGTTTGAGGTTTTGTTTTGTTTTGTTTTTTGTTTTTTTTTCTTTTTTTTTAAATTTTGCTGTTATATACTACTTTGTTGTATGCCACTAGCATCATGATAAAATAAGGACTGTTAACCTGCTGAAAGAGTCAGCATCAGGAGGTTAAAATGTGGTCAAGGGTTAATTTACCAGACAGAAATCTCATTAGGTTTTCATGGTTTTGCTGTAGTCAGCCACATACTTAGTTGTTATTTTATTGAGCCTGCTATAGACTGTGTTTTAGCAGTTGCTGCTCAAAAGCTGTTTGGATGGAGGGCATCCTTTTTGTTGTCTATCTACAAGTCTACCCACAAGTAGGTCAAAGTTTGCTGGGGAAATACCAGGAACAATGGATAAGCTAAACAATTTCAGAAAAACAAGTATGATTTTTTTTAACTTAATGCTGTTTTGAAATTTACCTGCCTATTATGTTTTGTGACTATCCTTTTGCTGAAGGACTTTCTTTGGTATAAGCATAACTTTATGAAGGTGGCCAAAAGGGGGCTTTTTTCAGCATAAAGTATTTTTGAGTGTATTTCTCTGTCTTATTATCAAGTCAGTTAATATTCTTCTTTTTTTTTTTTTTATCTTGAACTTAGATTTTATCATACTGGATTATGATCGTTTACTTCTTTATTTGAAAACATGGTAAAATTTTTCTCACATTTTCCAGAAGAAACTGGTGCTTATTAAATCTTCTCTTTGCTCCACCTGGATTTACTTTTATGTTACAGCAATTATTTGTAGCTCCATAGTGTGTCACATTGAGCAAGAAATGTGTATTTTATTGTCTTCAGATAAATGTGTGAAGTATATATTGCCATTAAGAAATGGAAATAATATATAATTTTCAATATATAGTGAAGCTTTATAGTATACGTGAACATAGCTGTTTTTAAAACAAAACAAGTATCTTGCTTATAAAGCAGTATCTTCAGAAAAGTTGATATTTTTAAAGCAAGCTATTATAGTAAAATGAATTCAGCACATTTTTTTCAGAATATCTTCAATCTGGTGAAAACCTCATCTTTTCAAGTAAAAATTAAGGTGATTTTGAGGTTAATTTTCAATTTTCTAGAAGGATTATTTTAAAAAAAAAGATGTTTAAGAGTACTGTTTATAAAAAGAGTAGTTAAAACATGAAACTTTTTTTAAAAAAAACCTGAACAAATATGCAAAATTAAAAAAAAAATAATTACTATGGCTCCACCAGTTTGCATATAAAACAGTTATGACTGGTAATGGCACAAGACTGCAGTTCAGCACACAGAACTACATCTACAGCATCTTCCTCTTAATAGTTAGTGAAGTTTTCCTGAGTACAACTCAGCACAGTGGATGAACAAAGATGAGGATAAAGGCAGCTTCAAAATAGCTTTACTCTTCCTTTCCTCGCCAGCATGTGACAGGGCCAGCGAGAGGGAGGGGGGACGGAAGAGCTGTGCGGCATGAAGAGGAACAGCAAACAATACAGTGCTTCTCCTGCCACGATGCATGTATTGCACAGCTCCTCTTGGAGTTATAGCCCAACTGGGACCACAGAGAGCACGGCTGTTGCAGAGTGCTGACCACCTACAGCTCCATAACGCAGGATGCCAAACCTGTCCACATGGAGCAGGAGGGGGGTGCTGGAAGGTGGCCATGGTGCTGTGCCAGACTTTGTGAGGTGCAAGTTGTGGTGTAGAGAAGTGCAAGACGGGATCCAGCAGTGCAAATTTCACAGGTGATACATGATGACCCTGAGATAACTTTGGCAACTTCAGCAGTTAAATTAGCTTGTCTGACTGACACACCAAAAATTTTTAGTGCACCGTTTAAAGGTAAAAAAATTCCTTGGTGATTTTGGTTTGGTGATGGTTCACTGATACATGGTCACATCTAGTACTTTGGGAACTGTTTGATGGGTGGCTCAGACATCCATCCAGCAGGGTGGGATGGACAAATGGAGGAGGGGCACATTTGTAGCCACAGCCTTCCCACAAGCACGGCAGCTGCTCTAGTCTGGGTATGGGTCTAAGTAAGAAAATCGTAGTCTCATTAGAGAAGCTGTGGATGCCCCATCCCTGGCAGTGTTCAAGGCCAGGTTGGACGGGGCTTTGAGCAAGCGGGTCTAGTGAGAGATGCTCGTGGCATGGATGGGACTAGGTGATCTTTAAGGTCCCTTCCAACCAAAACTGTTCTATGATTATCCAGGAAACATCATTTATACTGGACTATGGGGTAGAATTTAATTTTCCTATTTTATCACAGAAATGGCTTACAGGAACAGCAACTAAAAGACTTGGCTAGAGAACACAATAAAATTATTATAGGTTTATACAACATTGAGAATAACACTACTCTCTTGTAATTCCAGGTGTGCTGGGGTGGGTGTTTAAAAACAGAAGGAATAAGAACATAAAAACAAGTTTGCTGGTGGTGGATATTTTTCCCTGAGAAGGCAGTATGGGAAGGACAGAAGTAGAAGGAAAATGGTGCTTCGCTCTTCCTTGGCTGGGCAGGACAAGTGTCAAGTGAATACGAATAGTGAGATCAGAAAGGAGGTGAATGAAAACTTTGTGGCAGAAAGTAATATGCTCCAGAATAGAGTGTAATAGAACAACTGCAATTTTCAAAATAAAGTAGTACAGAGGGAGTAACTGAATATTGTTAAACCCACCACAAGCAAATTATGCAAAACCAGGTTTCTTTAGTTTTCTTTATACCCTTAAAGACAGCCCTCTGAAAGTGTTGAGGGCGAAGCAGGACTTGATAACTTGGGGCTCTACTTGTTAATTGTTGGACTACATCAGATCATAGAAATCTGAAACTTCCTATCTCACAGCAAGGCAGCATCATGAATTCCTAAATTTATCACCTGATTCCTGTGATACCTGGAATTTACTGCTCAAAGAGAGGACAAATATAGCTCTTACAAAACTACACCAGTCTGCTTTGGTGGATTTTGGCCGTTCAGAACGGGGAGGGTTTAGACACAGCCCACCAACAGCCACTCTGTCCAAAGAACACAAAAAGCTCACTTTGTTGTCCTTAGTCCTTATAATTCCTGACACTACTGCACCAAAAAGTCTCCTAGATCTGGTGTCTGGATGCTGCCAAATTCTGTCCACAAAACCTAGAAATTATGTCATCCTAGTGGAAATAAAAATTGCTTTCTATGATTCAACTAAAAAAAGAACCCACAAAATAGGAAAAAAAAAAAATAAAACCCAAAAAACCCCAACCAACCAAAAAAACCAAACCTACCAAAAAAAATAAAAAAAACAAAACCCACAAATGCCCCAAACCCAGAACAGAACACAAACCGCTAACCAGAATCCCCCCCTCCTCCCCCCCGAGAAAAGCGAACCCAGCGCCCCCCGGGCCGCCCCCCGTTCCGGGCAGAGCGGTGCCGAGCCCTCTCGCCGCGCTCGGGCGGCCCGCGGCGCTTCGCGGGCAGCGCTGCCCCCGGCAAGGGCGCGCGTGTGCGCGGGGCTGTGCTTGGCTCTACCGAGGCGGGGAGGCGAAACTTTTCCAAAACAATTTTTTGATAGAAAGCTATTTCAGCGGACTTTTAAATCCATAATATGATCATAGTAATAGATTTCCTAGCAAAGCCCTCTTTATACATATACAGATTTGTGTTTATGAGTCAAGGGAATAAGACTCAAGAGTTCATTAATGTATATTTGCATTAAACTATGTTGTTTCATAATAGTATTTGTTTAATAAAATTATTGTACCAAGAAGTATATAATCAACTGCAACACATGCAGTGCACTCAGCAAGCTTAAATTCGTGCTGTTTGATGGGTGCTTCAATACCAGTGAATAAGTTGTCAGTATTAAACTACAAATTAAACCAGTTCCTTCAGTAAACTTTTCCAAAGTCCTTGAGGTTCAAGAAATACAGACTGTCTAATTCTTACAAAAGCAATAACAGCCTGATGCTTTTCATCCCATCAGTGAAAGGGGAGAGATTGGTAGTTCATCTACTTAGTCTGGCATAGGGTACATACAAAAATCTAACTCTTGCTGGAATTTCTCATAGACAACTATAATTGTACCACTCAACTGATGCCTAGTATTCTCAGTTACTTCCAAACTTCACATAAACTAAATAATGAAACAGCTAAATGACAACAGCTTTCATCTGCATGATAATGAAGTGTCCTCCTGTGTCAATATAAAGCTTTGATTATTTTCAGGCTGCAATACCTGTCACCTTTAACAGAAGTTGGTCAGTCAGAGAGAGTTGCAACATGTGCCTGATCTGGCAATGGCATATCAGCAATTTATCCCAAGATCTGTGTAATTTCAGGACACAAGTAAGGTTTGTTCCTAAAACAAATTTCCAAATAACTTCCACAATAGATTCCTTTCTACAAATATTAAAAATTTAAACATGGAAAACTTTCTCTGTTAAAAACATGCACTTATGAGAAGGAACTGCACGTTCCACCTTGGAACATCAACAGCCTTGTGCACTTACAGCAAGAAAACAAAATTACAGCTTAAAAAAAAAATCCCACAAACATTTTGTAGATAAAACAGACTTCACCACGTTTAGAAATAATACTGAGTCAGTTCCAACTTGGGCTGAAGCCTGCTGCACGTGGTCTGGAAGGTAAGAATGTGTAGCATGTGTCAGGAGGCCAAGCAGAGTAGTCCTCACAAAGGAATGCTGAAAATAAAGGTAAGACATGGAAAATAGAATAGAAGACATGGAAGAGGATAGAATCAGGGACATACTGTTGCAACTATCAACCTAGATTCTGCTCCTGTTTAAAAAGGTAAAAAATAAAATAAGACATGAATTATGGGATCATAATCCCCCCATTTTTTACATGTGCAAAAAAAAAAGAAAAGATAAGACTCTTCATCTAAACTGCGGTATCACTTCAAATCCTAGACATTCCTCTCACTGTTTTTCATTCTTCTTTATGCCACCATTCTCATTGGTCATACACAGATCTTTGAACATAGAAATATTATATTTTTAAAATATAATTTTTGGTGGCTGATATAATGAAAGTGCAACAGCAGGGAAAAAAAGAGATTGTAACTGTAGGCATATGTACATAGGTATCTGCAGTTAAGCACCAATAAAATCCACAGTACTGGATTTATTCCAGTACTATTTATTCCAGCCTATTCATGAAATTTTCTGCAGCTCTTAAAACACAAATTTACCATTTAAACTCAGAGTCCCCTGGAGCACTGGACAATCATATTTCTGTGATAGTACATTTCACATTTCAGGTAGCATATTTCTGGCACTACATACAGTGCTGTACAGACATAAAAAGTAGTTGTAACTCAACACATGGGCAGGAATACCTCCTAAGCATGCTGTGTTCACCTGAGAATCTGGCAAATAACTGCTAACATGCAATTTCTCACAGACAGTAAATAGATATGCTTCAAAATATAATCTATTTTACACACATTGAACCCATTTCACACAATAGCATCACAAATTTATTTTTTCTAATGATCCATTATTTTTAAAAACATCATTAAAAAAAAATCCATACTGTAGAGAGAAGGGGGAGGAGGTTGCTAGTTCATCATTTTGATAGGTGTAAGAGATAAAAATGTACAAAATCTGGACACAACTTTGCAGTGCCATATTGCAGAGCCCAAGATAGCTAAATTGCTTATCTCTGTCCATACAAGCATTCCATATATTGACAAAATTTTCACCCACTGTGAAACTGGCACTGTAGAAACTCAGTAGCATAACTAAAAAATACTGTCCTTTTATAAAATTTAAGACATCTTTAGCAATAGTATGCAAGATTCCAGAAACTAACCTTAGAAAATCTTATGCATACATTTATATTCAGTTAAAATTATTAAGGCAAGGTTCTCAGAAAACAATATCACAGCAAGAGGAAACATTCCATCTTTTTACTCCAACAGAGATATGTAAACCAACGGCCTCAACTCTGAAAGTCAATATAAAGAATTTTTTTTATTATTTTGATTCTTGTTTTCATATCACCAGCTTTTTTTTTTTTGGCAGTTTATTTCATATGCGTGAATAAGAAATCCAAACTTCTGAAATAATTCCCCCACTCTTCTGCTTACCTAATGCTATACTAAGCTACATATCTTAGCTTTTCTGGCTTTCTTGATGGCACAGCTTCCTAGATTCTGTGTACTTTGAACCTCTGTGCTTTGAAAAACTTGCACCCTTTAGTGCTTCATAAATAGAGAGAAATGTTTAGAAATACAGCTTCTTATTTGAGTTTTTGCCTGCTCCTGTTTACTAAACCAGCCAACTAATTAACGTCTTTCCTGCACTATCAACCCTTGTGGCAGACTCGTAACCTTTGACCACCTACTAAATAACATACACCTTCAAACACATCTTCTGCCGCTACTGTGCAGTTCAAAATTGCAGTTTCTCACACCTCTAATGAGAGGATGCTTGCAATGTTATTTCTGAGTTGCCTGGGTGAGGTTATTAATGACCTTTTGATTCCATAGCAGTGAGAAATGAATTCTTACAGCAGAAGTAGATTTTATTTTTGTTGTTAATAATGCTGGATGTCTGTGATTGTGTCTGTAAAAGAACACAAAAAAATTGTTTTGATGAGACTTCTGTAAGCAAGCTTTTATTAGCTATTCTGAGTTCCAACACTCAAACTTTTCACCTGAGTTGTAACTGCAAACTTTTCACCTTCACCCAAGCTAGGACAAACTGCACAATTCTTTCCCTTGATTATTTCCTCTCTGAAAACACTTCTGTATCAGGAGTGTTTATTTTATAGCCCCAGAAGGAGCTGACTGGAGGAGGGAGTCATGTGCTGTCATGGACACAAAAGGACAGAATGGAGTGCAAATGCTTGAAGCAATTGCCAGTATCCTTGACACACAACATGGGGTACTCACCAATGCAATGGTAATAAGAATGTCTTAGCAAATTGTTGTCTACTACAGGATAATTCAGGAGTTGTTGCACCACCATTTTTTCATTTCCTCTCTCCAGTTCATGTTCCAGGAAGTAAGAATAGCATATTGAAAAAACTGAAACAACCCCGGCAATGCCTATAGCTTCCATAGTTCCTTCAGGCTTTTTAGACTGAAAAAGATACAAAGATTGTGATGCTCATTCTCCTTGTAATGCAACTGTTTTCTTTCTGGTTTACCAACTGTCTTCAGAATATGTTCACATGAAACCCCAGCTGGAGTGCTGCAGCCAGGTCTGCACTTCTCTGCACAGAAATGACATTGACCTGTTTGGGTGAGTCCAGAGGAGGCCACCAAGTTGATTAGAGGGATGGAGCACCTCTCATATGAGAAAAGGCCAAGAGAATTGGAATTGTTCAGCCTGGAAAAGAGAAGGCTTTCGGGTGACCTAGCTGAAGCCTTCCAGTACAAGAAGGGAGCCTAGAAGGAAGATGGAGGGGGACTTACAAAGACATTTAGGGACAGGAGAACAAAGAATGGTTTTAAAATGAAAGAGGGTAGACTTAAGTTGGATATTAGCAAGAAATTTTTTACTGTGAGGCTGGTGAGGCACTGGA
>JAWWMO010000083.1:27567123-27691431 GCA_035047845.1 Dendrocincla fuliginosa | reverse complement strand
GTGCGCGGCCAGCCCCGCGTTCGCCATTACGCGGCGAGCAGGCGGTCGGAGCGCGGCGCTGCCGGGGGCGCGGATCGCCCGCGGGCGCTGTAAATAAACCCGCCGCTCGGGGCTTGTGCTCCGCGCTTGGCTGGCAGGAGCGCGTAACCCAGGTGAAAGCAGAGAAGGGAGGGTTGTTTTTATGAATGGGACTCTTTGAGGTTAATTAGCTATGCAAATGCAAGCAGTTCATTCATACTGCCCTTTTTTTTTTTTTTTTTTTTAATCTAAAAGCCATCTTGTATTCCCCTCTAGGCTGATCGGAGTCCAGATCCCGAGGAAATCTCCAGATCAAATGCCCAGTAAATAAAACCCTGAGCTAAGACTCGTGGAAGAGCTACAGAATGGATGGATTTTATGACCAGCAAGTGCCTTACATGGTCACCAATGTGAGTGATCAGTTCAAAGTTGGTGTTTATAAACTTGACTCCGACTTATTTCTGTGGGGGAGTTTTGCAGACACAGTCTCTGCTTTGTTACCGCTGTAGGGGCGACTCTTCATCTGGGAGCTTTGCCTGCAAGATGAGCCTGTCTTCTTAGTTATTGCAATAAAGCATCGTGTTCTTTTAAAGACAGTTTTGGGATGATTAAAAAAATCATGCACATGATTAGCGGATGAGAGAGGCGAGAGCAGCAGCAGCTGCATTCAAAGTTTCTGGCTCTGTTTGCCTCCAACGTTCAGAAGAATGAAGTTGAGGCAAACATTAATCTTTTTTTTTTTCCCTTTTTTATCTTTTAGGACTTTGCAAACAATTTTACAACTAATGCAGGGAAACAAAGCAGTCTATTATAATTTCATATCTAGGTTCTGCATAGCATATGCAGAGGGGATTTATGGGCTATTGTGTAGGTTTGTATAATTTAGATGCTAAAAATACACGATTGGTATTGTGTTGCAGCTTGAGCACATTATATATGTATCTGTACAAATAGATGTCTACATAGATAGATAAAAATGTGTTGCATTTAGCCACAGGAATCTTGTGGAGGATGTTAGGTGCTCAGCAGTATCTTTTGTTAGAAATTGAAGGCTGCAAGACAATCATTTCCCAGTTTGAAAATGTGAAGAATTTATGCCAACTCTGAGTATGCTTGATTAAATTAAAAAAAAACCAAACAACAACACAAGACCAACCAAAACCCAAACCTTAGATTTCTAAAGTAACTGATCTTTCCTGTTTATAGAATCCGCGTGGGAGAAACTGTAATGAGAGACCGACAAATGTCAGGAAAAGAAAATTCATTAACAGAGACCTGGCTCATGATTCGGAAGGTGAGGGCTTGTTGTCCCCCCCCACCCTTCCCCTCTCCCTTTCTTACTAATGCAGAGAAGCTTTTTGAGAGCTATTTATTTATTTATTTTGGAGATAAATATATATAGATCAATCTGAATAAACTGGACAAGAAAACTGCTTTTACTACTGCAGAATAAACTGGTAAAGGCAATAAATTGATAAAGTTGATACTCTTTCTTTGACTTACCCTGTTGGGTTTTTTGCATGTGTCACACGCGTGTCATGCACTGAGGCCAAGCCTTTGCAGCATCTGACACAAGTCATGGCACCTGGCTTTTTCACCATCAGGCCTCTGGAGATTTAAGGCTTTTTTCATTCCTCCTGTCTTTCAACATCCTTGACCATGGAATGTCTTCACTGTTGGTAGCAGGAGTGAGAGAATGTGGATGTGGAGACTGTTGATTTTCACTCTAACTTACTGTAGAGCTAGTAGTCAGGCTTCTGCTGTCTGCTGTCCTGTTTCTGTTGTTGTGTAACACTAATAGGGTTAAAAATCCAGGGAACTTTGGTTAAGGAAGCCTAAAACGGAGAAAGTTTTGGAGGGCCAAAGGTTTATAACTTAGTCACATCAGCAGCCACTCTTGTTTGTAGCTTGAGAACTGTAGGTTAGTAATAGCTGTTAAGACTTATTTAGGTTACAAGGTCTGTATATATGCTACGTCTACACCCTTGTAAGTGCGTAAGACGTACAGGAAGGCATGTAAGGACCTATGACTTACCCCTGTATAAATCTTATCAGGGTGAGGACATATTGATACACTTTTCAAAGTCCCTACTTGTCTGGAAAAGTAGATTGAAAAGAAAGCAACTTTTTGATTTTCAGTTAAGTCGTTTCCCAGTGTGAACGTGGGGTATCAGTCCACAGGATAGATGAATAGCCTCTGTCATTTAAGTGTATGTGAATAGTTATCTGTCAGCATTCATAAGAGAGGAAGTCTCTCTCAAAATTCAGTAAATTAAAAATAAACCACTTTTTGAGTTCAAATATTCTACTTAGTAAACAGAATTTTCATAACTGAGTTTCTGTGGTTCCCAACTATGTTAAATGCTGCTCTGGTTTACACCCATCATAAGCAACTAATTTCAGTGAATTGCAAAAGAAGATAAGCTGCTGCAAAACTCAGTCCATGAAAAAAGTGATTTAACTTTAAAGAAGTACAGCATAGAGGAAATAGTGGTGATTTTCTTGTCATACGAAGTAAAACATAAGGGGAAGTACAAATGATTTCCCATTTCTGTTTGCTGTTGAAGCATCTCAGGTCATGGCTTCAGAATTTTTAAATGGTAGCTGTGACTCTCCTATTAATACTCACTTATTGCTCAGGCAGAACCGTTGGAAGACCAAGCAGGTTGTATCTGGGGCAGATATTGCAGGAGGAGGCCTGAATTGTATAAGGAGAAATAGCTTACCTATAAGAAAGATGAAAATGTTAAATTTTTCTGTGTATTGCTGAATAAGTATTTTATGCTACAGAGCTTCATTAAGGTTCTGGTTATTATTTCAAGAGTTGATAGTACAGTAAGTGCTTTTTTTTTTATTAATAGGTGTATAAAAATCATTAACTGATACCCTAAAATACTTACTTTGTCTCTACATTTGACTGCCAAAATAGAATTCATGTATATTGTTCTTAGGGAAAAATATATTTTTGAACATACTTTAATCTTATGAAAAGATTAAATGTGTGAGTCTTTTATCTGTGTCTTCATCTTTTTGCAGAACTCTTTCAAGATCTGAGCCAATTACAGGAGACGTGGCTTGCTGAAGGTAAGGGAAAAAACTGCTTGTAAAAAGAGGAAAAACAACTCTGGAGGGGAAAAAAAAGAAAGTCCTGAACTTGCTGTCTTAATGTTCAGCCCAATTAATTGAGCTCTAAAAGAGCCACCTCATGTGTCATGCATACATTAGAGCCTCTGATGAGTTTGTCTTTGGGGACTCTGGGGCTGCTCTACCCAGTGTCATCACAAATTACCAGGAGAAATTGCTTCCAGCTCACAATCACATCTGCTTTTGGCAAGAACTAATGCACCAAGACTTCAAGTTCTAAGCCTCTGTTCAGATTTTAATTGCAATTGATCAGGTTTATATTATTGTACCTCGAGAGACTACATACAGCCAGAACTGGGCTTGCTGTTTCCTTTTCAGCAGCACATATAATTATTTGGTGTTCTGGTGGAGTACTTTTCTGATGGCAGAAATTAGTTTCTCTGGGTTCATCGGGACGGGATGCTTCAAGATTTAAGTGCAAGTGTCTTCTTTCCACCTTGTTCACAACACAGAACATTAGGTGTGTATGAAATGCTTAAACAGTACTTTATTGCCTTTTATTTTTTTCCTAGAAACCTTTAACTATTTTGCATGTTGTTTTTGTCTTTGTAGTTGTGAGATTGTGTACTGGATGATTAGAAAATCATCACTGGTCTGTTTTACACATGCATGTTCTTTAAAGTATTTCAAATAATCTTGCCGAGCACGTTCTAGTGAAGAGAAAAGATTTAAGAACAATAATGTACAAATCTGAATTTAGAGTAGTTGCTCAGAGATTAATTTAACAATAACAAAAATGTGCTGCTGCAGAACTTTAACAAGTTGCAAGGTAGCTTTCTGCTTGTTGAAGTCTGTTCTTTTCAGCAATATTTTCTGATTTTTTTTCCTTTTGTATTTACAATACTGTTTATTTGAAGCATAAAGATTTTTGTGCATTGCCTGTTCTAAATATTTCTGGTCGACATTTCTATGTAAACTTCTGCATCTGAAATAGACATGAATTTGATGGAAGTTAAAATAATCTCTCCAAATTTATCCTGATTTAAATGAATGTGAGTATTCACATATGTTTAATTTTTATCATATACAGGACTATGCACAGCTGTTTATAGAAGAGATGTTCTGGTTTTGTTGTTTTTTTTTCTTGAAAGGAGGAAAGTTGGGGTGAAATGCTTGCTGTTGGTTTTCATAGAAAGAGAGAAATATTGCTGATGACTACTTGCCTACATACTAATCCTATTTTAACAGCTTTATGTGTAGTTAGTCAAATCCTTTACCTACAAGTAAGTTGTGTGGTATCGTTTATTTTGATGACATTCTAGCATTATTTTTAGTATATGGCTATTCTGTATATAATTAAAAAGCCCTCTTAAATTATTGGAACAAAGTATTTATTTTTATGAATTAATATGATGCTTTCCTAATAATTGAAAACAGGATGTACTGTACTAAGACAATTTTTGACAACTGTAGCTGTCTCCCTGTGGTAATTTTCCTAGGGAACACTTTATGTTGTATGATCTCATTCATGCTAGCAAGGCAGAAGTATGTTAAAATACTACTCAAAATATACTATTTTTCTCTGGAGAGCATAACTTTGATTTTTTTCACTGGCATGGATGGTTTTTTTTCTGAAAAAATGGTAAGATTTCTTTGATCCTAGGGCAGAAAATACAGGCATATTCATAATGCAGATACAGGCATATTCATAATGCATGTGCAGATAATAATGGGAATTTGAAAATTAATACAGAAATTAAAACTAATTTAATGATTTCTGTCAGTACATATATTAATGTAGTGGCAATTTTTATTCTGGAGACATTGCTTATTTTAGACTAGAATGAATTGTTTGAGAGCCTTTTTACCTCTTTATCATAGTGTATTTCACTGAATAAATTTAGGTAGGTTTTAAGAGGAAAAGGTGTCTAGTCCAGTGTCAGCTGAGTCGAGGAACCTTTTTAAAGGCAGATAAAGTGATCTGGTAAATATTTAAAAATAATTTAAAAAAAAAAGATTTTTTTTTCACTTAGCAGAGGGTAATAAAGCTAAATAATGCTATTTGTCTACAGTATGTTACAGGGTTTTCAGTGTTCTAGAAATACTCTAAGAGGTCTCTGTGTTTTGGCCCAAGCCATGGTTTTAACTGCTTCATAAAATGCAAACTTTGCACAGCTTCTCTAAAGGCTAAACTAAAACTGAAATAAAAAGTTAAGATGAGAACATCAAATACTGAGCTATTAACTTGATCACAAAGTTTTATTAAAAAAACCCTCACCCTAAACAACTTTTGGTAGCCTTTGTAATATACTAGTGTTTGAAGATACTGTAGCTGCACTCAAATGTCTACATGGATGAGCCGGGAAACAGATTTTGAAATCAGACTTGTTTACCCATTGCTAGATGTGTCCATTTATGTTCTTCTGGACCTTCATAGGCTAGAAGTCTGCCAATTTGGCGGCATCAGTAGTGTTTACATATTTCTTTTCATAAAACTCTGGAGCCAGGGAAATGACCATGAAATTTTAAAACATCTTGACCCTTTTTAAGAAAAGCAGTGGCAGCTGACCAGGTTTCTCCCACGAGTTCAGATCCCTGCTGGGGAGTAACCAGGTCAAAAATCTACTTATTAATTAGGAGAACAAAGTGAGTTGCATTTTATGACACACAAAAATAACGCTTGTGGATTTTTGTTGCTGTTTTGCTCTTTCTTGAGCTCTCCTTACTACAGCATGCATTCTTAACCTGGAGATTTTTACAGTTAGTCTCACCTGTGACAAGTTGGTGGTAAAAAGTAAACAGAAAAGAAATGTGTTCTTTTCCTGCTGGAAATGGTGGGTGGTTCACATGTATTAAAGAATTAATCCGAAAGTAAACAATTCAGTGACCTCTTTAATATTTTGTTACTACATAATTAACAAGCTGAATACCACTTACAGAAAGCTTACAAATGTATTCCACTAGCTGCACATTAGATTTTTATGGAAATGAGTTTTGGTTTTTACTCTGTGTAGTATTATATATATAAGAAAGAATCTAAATTGTTCTGATGTAAAACTTACTCTGAATAAGATTCCCTTGTGTCAATTGTTAGGAGAGACAGAAGACAGAGTATTACTGTTTTCTGATGCCGGAAATTGAAAATGGGAAGCCTTTAATATTTTCAGTGTTCAACCTTGAAATAGTTAAACTTACCTATTGGTAATCAATACAGATATTATTCAGGTATTGTCTTTTGTTTTATATTTAAATAACTCAGTGGCAACATTATGTCGTGATATACTATAAAATTACTTTATTGATTCTATATGGTTCAAATATTAATCGGATGTTATCATGGTAGCTCTTCCTTCTTTTGGAATAAAACAAAGAGAGAACAAATTCTTAGTGATTGAGTGGCTCCTTTATGTGGGGAAAGGACATGGTTTTGGGGAATAATAGATTAACAAAACAGAGATTTTTATTTACGATTGCTCAGATACTAATTTCTCCTACAGCTTGTTAAAGATGCATAAAAGGCATCCCAAGCAAAGACAAATAACATATGCACTAGATCTGCTTCTTAGAGCAATAGGCTTCTCAGATGGTAATATACTGAAAAATAAAATAGAATGTTCTTTGAGTGATTTGAAAAAATACAAAAATACTATGTGCACAGTAAGTGGTTTGAAATTATAGCTACAGGTAACGGGTCCATGCCTCTGTTGCAACTCAGCTAAGTCAAGTGGATGGCTTCTACTAGTATTCAGTAAGTAATTTCTCTCAAAAAATTAATACCCAGCTTAGGAATGAACTTTACAAAAGAAGTTTCTGCCCTCTGCTCCTAACCTGAAGGGTCCCACCAGCGTCACCGTGATGTCTAAGAGTGTTGATTTCTAGTTTATTACTTAAATGAGTAGGTATGAAATTAAGTGGCTTCTAGTTCTCAAAGCATTATTTTTATTAAAAGTACTACGTCTTCAAATAGTGCTCTAGTTAGAGTGACTTCATTTAATCTGGCTATTTTTTTTTCTGCCAAAAAGTTGTACAGTTTACCGAGTGTAAGACAAATACGACAGAGCCATATTCAAGAATGATCCACGTATTTGTAGTAGCAATAATAGTCAAGAGTTGATAACTTAATACCTCCATGGCTGAAATCTGCCTAACGGGGACAAACAGTCTTAAAAGCACTGAAAAGACTGTCAGTTTCTAGTACAGAGAATATCTTCTTTTTTCCTCTTCCTTTTTTCGTGGATTCTAGTGTTCTGACAGGTTTGATTTTCTAATACTCATAACTCATGAGCTTGAATATCTGTACAAAGAAAAGAAGAGTTAGATCAGGCAAAATGTGAAGGGATACTGTAAAAAAAAAGAAAAAAAAAGAAGAAATACAATGAAATAAATTGACCGAAGTCTGCAAGTCTGAAAGTCTGTAAGTAGTAATAGTCTGAAAGTAGTAAAAAGATTTTTCATGTGTTTCTTGTATGCTGGAAAAGTAAATAACTTTTGCTCAAAATAATTTTCGAAGGCGTAGTGGGGTTTGCTAGCCATGAGGCATGTAGCGAAATGTTAAATGTGAGTGCTCCTTCTAAGCTAGCTTTTTTTCTCATTTTTAGTATAGCAGCAAATGAAGAGCAGATTCAGCAAACCCATCTCATATTCCTAGGGATTATTCACATAAGGAAGAATTTTGAGATCTGGAGCTAGTTTTGAACTGCATTTAAGTTTATTAGTCAGATCATCTCACGTTATGTAAAAAGGGGTTTGGATTGTTTTGACAGCAAATGCAGTGCTTATGGGAAATAATATTTTTTGCCATCTTGAAATTTGTCACTGTTTTGCCTTCTGAATGCTTCTTTGTTAGAGACAGTTGTTCCCGTGGAAGAAGAACAACCATCAACCAGCACACCCCACCGCCCCCCAGTCCTTTCAGGAATACTTACAATTTAGCCAATCTTTCAGATACTCAGAAGTGACAATGAATCAAAGAAAACTCAATAGACCCATTACTGCTGAGGCCTGAAGTCTTATTTTAGCTGAAGCCAAAATACTACTGTTCATATAGAATTTCCTGTCAATTTCAATTTCTTTTGCCACTTTGAATAACTGATGGATATTTTAAAACTAATTGCTCTTAGCTCTAAAAGTGAAGCATGAGGTCAGAGCACACAGTACCGCAGGAAGTGTTCTGCTACCCAAAATAAAGCTTTGAGTGAAGCATTTGCAGCTTCTTGTTTTTCTGGAACGTTTCCGTTTTCTTTTTTAACAGGAGCACCTTTCCCTGGAGTGCAGCTGAGCTTTTGGAAGCAGTTTGTGACCGGGAGAAGAAAGAGTTAAATTTAAGCCCTCTATAGTTTGCTTAACTTTTCATTTATTAAATAATGTTCCTTAGCAGGTCTGTGCTGCATCTTGAGACAAAGCAGTGAAATCAGTGTGTTTATGCCTAAAGTTCAAGTTTACTTTGCTGTAACTTTCTGGAAGGGTGTGACATGAAAAGCTTGTGGTTGGGGCCACATGGTTCACGCTGGACTGTGTTTTTGTGAATGGAGGCAGAACTCCAGTTCTGACTGCTTGTCTTGAGGAATTGCTTCGGAGATCAGCTGTCTCATTCACTGGCAGAAAGAATGACTCATACATCTTCTGCCTTGTTTGGCTCCAGGTCATTGTTGCAGTGGATAGAGCTGGTTTTAATTAAATATTAACTCCTTTTGTCCTGGATGCTTGTTAATGGGGACTTTTTGTTTACTTGCAATGAAGGCAAGCTAATGGGCCCTAGTTCTAAACTTTTTTTCCCCCCACAGTTGCTTTTTCTTTGCAAAATGAGCGGTCAGTTTGACTTTTCAAAGACTGTTTAAAGCTCTAAAAACTACAAATAAGTATGAAGTATTTTTTGTGCTGTGAGTGTTTGCATTTGGCAAACTGCTTTTAACTTAGTAGGTAGTGAAACTGTAAAACCTAAACATCTTGAAGATCATCATTAACATTTCTGTACACTTTCCAAATCCTCTGGAGACATTATAGCATAGTCAAAAGAAAAAGAAAACTTTTCATAATGTTCTAGGCTGAACTGGATAGTTTATGCTGCAGATGTTGTCTGCTTCAGGAGTCTGAGACTTGATGGCTCTGAATGTGGAATGAAATAATGTAGCTGCTTCTGCTATTAGCAGTAAAAGCCACGTGCTTAATATCCTTCAAAACCTTTTATTAGTCTTTTGGAATACACTTGCCTTCTCAAACCCTCAGAAGTAAGTAGCTCAGGGAAATATTCTCATTCAGTTAGGTGATCTTTTCAGATATCTTTTTCAATTTTCTTCTGAATGCCAAAGTAAAAAAAAAAAAAGTTTTTGTGATTTATGCATTGTGCCTTGTATATGTTAACAGAAGACCAATGGAGATTTTATGTCAGCCTTGCTGAGTTGCAGTATTTGTGAATAAGAGGAAATGAATGTCTGCACATATATAAATGTTCAGACAGTTGCAACACTGCAAGTTACATTTTCCTTTTGGGGACATTCATGTTGAAGTGTCTTTACCAATTTATTTAATTTTCTACAAAGTCTGCCTGTAATTATTCAAACTCCAGGTACAAAAGCCCTTTTCTGTTTGAGTAATGGGATGATGTATCCCAATGATTTGCCCTCTCACAGCGAGACGCTGGTAGAAATCTCTAGGTATGATGATGATTGCTTGCATTTCAGCAATATGATCATGTGCAAGTTTCAGTTCTTCTATTTTAAAAATAATACTAGAATAAACGAAAGAATAATTTAGGTTCTAATATCTACCAGTTAGCAGGTCCTTTTAATTTTTCCGCATAGTCTTTTGGGCTCATTTCTAAGGTACTGATGCTACTAAAATTAGATTCCAATAGGAAATGCTTCTGGGTTGAACGTTTTGGATGTTATTTGTTTTGTTTCTGTTTGGCAGGGTTTTAAATACTTCTTAACGTGATGTGTTCCTTTCTCTACCAAGGCTTTTAAGGCTATGTTAATACTGTATTTAAATCTTGACAGTGCAGTCTCCACCTGTTTCTAGAGTACTGATGTGCTTTGATCTCTATTGGATATGTCTTCATAAATTTTGGGGATCCATGAATGAAGTACATTTTTCTTGTTAACTCCATGAGCAAGAGCAAATCAGGGGTAATAGCAGTAATCTAGTGATTTCCGTGAGAGTTCAACCATATATATTTTTTTTCTTACTCTATGGCAGGGGAAAAACAAAAAGGACCTTATTTACTGATTTATATATACATAAATCTCTACAACAGATGTGTTCTACACTGTCATATTAAACTTACAAAACCAGAGTAAAGCACTGGTGAAGATGTCTGGTGCGCAGAGTACACTCTGTGGAGAGTTACATGAGATTGCTGTCCCAGTGCTGCAATCACTAAATGTAGCCTCTCTATTTAAGCAGGAGGGGGTTTGTTTTCTTTGAGGCTTTTTCAGATATCCGAGATTAACAAATTTATGTATATATATGTATATATACTCCAGGTGTGTGTTAAAAAAATTAGAGTTCTGCTAGCCTCCTTGCTGCATTTAAAAATGATAGCTGGCTGAAGAAAACTCTGTGGGATGTGTCTTCTGTAAATAAGAAATTACTTGATGCAATTACTTTAAATCTGAATGTGCTCACAAACTCTTGAAAAGCAGTTGGAAATATAAGAAATCCTTACGAACTGATTTTTAAGTTGAAGACCTTGATTTCATAATTGCATTCTTCTGTAATAGTCAAAGAGTTGGCATTTTTGTAATGAAAATGCCAAACTTTCGCATGCAGTCGATTACACGAAATGTCAGAAATTGTAGAGTGTTAGTATTTGGGTTCATCCTGTCTCTGAGTTCATTTTTGGTAAAAGTTTTCTAGGTTCTCTGGAACAAAGAGAGATTTAATGCATCAAAAATACTGGGAATATTTGGGTTGGTAAAATCAGTGTTTTATACAGCTTCAAACTTTGATGATCCAACATGTGGAGGCATTGGTTTATCCTGAAAGGATGGTTTACTGTAATGTTTTTTTGTTGTTTTTTTTTTAAAACCCAAACAACACAGCAACAGTAGCTATGCTTTTCTTTTTTTTCATAGTAAGGCTAATTACACTTAATGTATTTATCTTACTCACACTTCTTTTGAAATCTGTGTTTGCGCATTTTCCAAGGTCGTTTGTTCTTAAGGGGTGTTTGCTCCATTTAAGACAGTAGGATTTTAAATTTATTTTAAAACCCAGAGCAAATAATTTTTCAGTATAATGAGTGTGATTCTGAAATCTTTACCAGGAAAAAAATTCCAGTTAAGTCATTGGAAATATTTCCTGAGTAAGGAGAGGAGATCTTTTCCATGAAGACTACTGTAGTGCACATTCAAAATAATTGTGAGTAATTAAATACATATTTTTAATTAAACCAAATTATATTAAAACTGGTAGCAACTGCACATACGTGATGGGAAATATGCGCTTCCTAAACTAGAAAATGTGAAGAGCATTAAAGTTACGTTTTGTAATTTAAGATATTTAATAGTTTGATAGTCACAGTTTTCATAAATGATTATATAAGCAGCATTTACTTCTCGTATCTTGTTGGGTAACCAGATCATGGCAGATGTTAACTTCTAATTAAAATCATATGAATTATTTTCTTGTCTTTAGGTGAGAACTGTGTAAATGCAAGTATTTTTAAACAGATAATTTTATGCAGCTTTGCTGTGATGATTCCAGTTAGTGTGTGTGTTGAGGAAAAGATGACAAAGTAAAGAGACAATAAGCTGGATCTCTCTCAGGATGTACCCAGAAGCAGTCTTGCTGCAAGGATGCCATTTCTCAGTGTAATGTTCTGCAGTTATTTGAATGCATTTATCTGTAATACACATTTAGTGATATTTCAGCTTAAATGATTTAAATGAGTTTACAACACAGTTTGAGAGATGGCTAATGTCTTAGATATACAGTGAAAAGGAACTGTGGTACCACAAGAGCAAAATTATCTACCAGCAGACCATGAAATGATTGTATTTTATAGTTAAGGTTTGTGATGAAAGTTTCCTAAAAGCGAAGATAATCTTACATAAGGTGAATGGCTATTAACCATAATTTTTGCTTTAAGTAAATTTTTTCTTTTTTTTTTTTTTTTTTTTTGATATCTGAAATGTTGTCATTGAACCAGGAATTCTGTGGGCTGGTGAAATAGTTCTTTTTGAATATTTAAAACAATAACAGAAAATTCCTACTGTGCTGGTTGACTGCCACGAACAATTGGAATCACCATTAAGTAAGCGGAAGGTGTGGTAGTTTGGAGTTAAAGAAGCATAATTGTTAGTCACTAGGACTTGTTTGTATGTGGATTATAAATTCAGATATTTTAGAAATGAGCACTGATGAGTTTTACTAGTGGTGTGATAGGTCCAGACCCTGGTGCAGGGAGCGAGTCAGGGCAAGTCAGCCCTCACGTCCTCCCTTTGCTAGTGCTGTGTGCCGGGACTGCCCTGGAGTCACACTGCATCATACAGCTTCACCCCAGGGTTTATTGGGTATTAAAATGATGCACTTACCCGATTTTCATACTCAGCAATGAAAAAAGAAATCTTGCTTTTAAACTTGGCAGTGCTTTGGATTAAGCATGAGAGTCTATTTATGCTATAATGGCTTCTTTTAATTCTTGTTTTTGTTTGTTTGTTTGTTGTTTTTGTTTTCCTTTCTTCAGCTCAGGTACCTGACAATGACGAGCAGTTTGTGCCAGACTATCAGGCTGAAAGTTGTAAGTATAGTATGAATCATCACTTTCTTAAAAATATGTATTTGTATATTTATATTTGGGTCTTCGTCTTTGTTATTTATTGTGTCATCTGCAATCATGTGATGGCTCCTTTTGCCGGTCGGTGACATCAGTGTGATGAGTAGATAAAGCAACTGGTATTTTGATGTGCAGCCAAAAGAAGTTGTTTGGGTTGAGGGTATAACCTTTAGCAGGGTCCCTTCTCCTGTCATTTCCACCTGCAGCCCAGGGAAGCATGGAATAACTCAGGTGGTGGAGGTGGAAGGAGTTTCTTTGTCTGTAGAGTGAGCAGAGGAGCATTTTGAGCCGGTACACATCAGATACCGTGGGACAGAGGAGGCATCTCCGCTGAGCAGAAATCAGACGGCTCAGCACATTTTGTGTATCAATAAAGAAAATTCTCCGCATAATCAATCAAATACGGCCACTGCTGAAGCATTTTTAAATTGTCTTAGAATGTTGTATTTTGTTGCTCAAACAAAATTTCCCTTTGAAATAATGGGAAGGAAGCAGGAGTTACAATAAACTCTGCAATTTGCAATACTTTGCATTGTTTTCTACTTTACTTAACAAGAGCCTAAACGTATTTTTATCAGCCTGTACCCCTCAAGTCTTTCCTATACCAGCTAAAATGCTACTCTTCTGTTAAGTGCTGGCTCCCCTTTGCTGTACCTGCTGTTCTGTGGTTTTGCGTGGTTGCAAGGGCATAGCATGAGAAACATCTGACAAAGTCACAGGCTTCTTGGAGTTTTTTTATGTATTTTTCTTCCTCATGGCAAGGCTTCTCTCCATTATCGAAGGTCTCATCTAAACAGTATCTGCTGATTGTAGCAGAGCTCATGGTATCTTTTCCATTTTGCTAGATAACTTAAATAATTTCTCCTATTGGAGTGAATTACTGCAGTTCACTAGACCAGGTAGCTGTTAAATACAGCATTCATGTACTGAAAGATTAATATTAGAGAGATTAGGAAGAATTGCATTAAAATAGCCTTTCCAGAAAACAAATTCAGACTTGTTAAGTTTTCCTATAAATCTTTTAGATTATTTTCACAGTTATTAGAAATTGTTCTAAGAAGAATTTATTGAGAGTATTCTTCACAGCATTTTGTGAGGAAAAAAAACCATGCCTTTTTTTTTTCCATTGCAGGATAGTATCCCTGCACAGCAACAATTTATTTTTTTTTTATTTCAGAGTTCCTGGATTTATATCAAACAACAATCATTGTCACTTTTAAACTTTTAAAGTTGCCCTTTATTGCAAGGTTTTCATTGCCTACCTCTCTCTTAAAAGGCTTTTTTTTAAAAACTAAATTATAATATGAAAGCCAAAACAACCTATAAATTGAAAATCAGACATGTTATTTTACATAGGGAGCTGTGTCCAAATATAGTCATTCATGCATACATCCTTTGTATAAGAGTACAAAGTTCAGTTGGGGCTTCTATTAACCCACAATTATCTTTACACAACAAGTCAATGATTCTTGGAAAATAATTTGTGAACTGTGAATGAAAAGCCCCATTGAAGCTGGTCACTGCTTTTGGCGATAAAGAAATACTCCTAATATGGGTATTTTATTAATGCTGTTGTATTTCAAAGTTCCTTAGCCACAGCTTACACAGTATTATCAAAGGAACATTTATTTCTTCGTTTCAGTTGGTTTCTTTATCATAAGTAAAGGTCAGGAGAGCTTCCTGGTGAGTTACTCTGGCAAAGGTTATGGAGTTTTAGACATATACTTGGATATAATGTATGTAGCTGTGGGCTCTGCAAAACGGGAATGGAGATCAACATAACAAAAGCCATGAGGAAATTACTGGTGCAGAAGAAGCACAATTGTGACTGTTTTCTTTAGGATCCAAACCAGCCTTCAAACTCCATTATAATGACTTACTGTATATAATCTATAACTCTGTACGGTACTCACCCCATTTCTGGCAGCAGCCTGGCAGGAACACTTGGCTTTTTTTTTTTATTTTATTTATTTTTTCGTTAACTTTTATTTTATACCTGGGAGAGGATGGACAAGCTTTCACATATTTAGTATTTAATAGACTTAATTGAGCCAAAAAATGGTGAAAGATAGAAGCATAAAGCAGTGAAGGTGATCGCTGCCACTTTAGTTCAAAGGCAGCTAAACTGTGGTTTGGTGCAGAAATTTTATTTATGGAGCTGTATATAGGTTGGGGAGGGTGATGTGCAGAGTATGTAAAGAAAACTGAAGTGCTCCAGTGAAACCATTACAATCTGCAGTCCAGGTACAAAAATTGTATTTCTAGATTCGTTGCTTGAAAAATGTGCTTTAAAGCTGAGGCAGATTTGTGGTATTAAATTGAAACTTGTGACATTAAAAGGAACTTAGAGGCTTTGGTAGCGGTAGCAGTACTGGAAAGCTGTGGTTAAAAGTTTCTTGCCTGGAAATTACCAGCCTGGTGATTTGAAGAAGTCTACTCTTTGAGCAAGATGTGGAAGGTATTGGAGGAACTGCTATTGCCAAGAGCGTGTGCTCTGTCCTAACACTGAGCAGGATTAAATGCTCCTTTAAGTGCTGTGGGTTTTACATTTCTTTTCTGTAATAATGATTTTAACTAGTGAAATTGCACTGGTATTAGTAACTAAGGGAAACATTTAGTTTAGATTAGATATACAGTCCACTTTATCCACTCAGGGATTTAACTTCAAAGCTAGTTTGGGACCATGAATATTTCAATTATGAGTTGCTATTAAACTTCAATCAGTTTTCAAAAAGCAAACATAATATGTGTATTTATAGTTAGGTGTGGGCTTTAGATATTATGAGTGAGATCAACAGCTAGCATAACTTTGTGGGTTATTATTGACATTATTGGAATTACACATATTTCTATTAGCTAAGGATCCAGCATGTCAAACTTCCCCTTAATGCTTTAAGCTTCAGTTGACCTGTTTAAAGTAGAATTTATTTTGTTACTCCTTTGTCATCAAAGCCCTATCTCTTACCTTTTTATTAAATACTATTTTTGACTTTGCATACCTATCACAATGAACCTTTTTTTTTTAGTTCTCCTTAAAGTTAGTGGAATCTAGAGTAAAAAACAACTATCTTGTTTGTATGAAATTTGAAATATAGAACACAGTTTAATTTCTTGTAATGTTATGCTTTCTGTGATTACTCAACTTCTTGAGTTCTAAAGGAGAAAAATGTGTGTGAAAAAGATTTGGTTTTTGTTGTTTGAATTTGCACTGGAAAAATAATGAATTGCACATTAAATAGTGTAATCTTCTTACTCTTTACATTCTCATAAGAAATAAAAAGTCCACAAATAAAAATGAGGGGTCACTTTTACAGGCATTTACTTAAAAATTCTATATTAGGCAGGTTAGTTTTGCCTTATTCTGAATTTCTTCTACAGTTCAGTTCACCTGTTTTGCTGAATATTCAAATGACTTCCTAATAAATCCTCTTTAACAATTATGTGAAAAGTGGTGTAAAGCAAAGATGCAAAATCTGTTTACCCTAAAAAGATGAATTTTTTTTAATCAGCATTCTATATCTGAAACTTTTTCTGAATTCTTATCTAATTCATAAAACTTAATTAAGCTGTTTTTCTGTCAGTATAGAGTCAGTATTCACGTGTGGAGAAGAGTGACCTGTGTTAACTTCCTCAGATAAGGTTTCCTATTGTTTCAAGTCTGTTTTCATATAGTGAGGAGGAGCCAGATCCTGAACTGGTTGTAATCAGTGGCGAGGCTTTCAGATACCATAGAACAGCAAGGACTTTGCACTCCAAGAGTAAAAATGAATAAAGTGTTCAGTTTGCTTGAAGTCAATAGCTGTTGAGGTGAAGATTGCTTGCTCCCATTGTTTGGATGGTTTCTGTGACAGACACAAGAGGAAGTAGGTAGGATTTGCTGATGTTTAGAGAATGTACTTGGCAAAGAAAACTTGGTATTGTCAACAGTACCCTGAATTGTAATTCGACCTTGGTACAATTGGTTATAAATGGGGATTACCCTGCACCAAACCAGATTGTCTGGTGTCTTCATAGCATAATCATGTTTTGTACCAATAATGTGTATTTGCACTAATCTATTTTTTTAGTTTTCTTTTTCCTTCTTTTGCCCTGAAATGTCAGTTACATATTTAAAATTAATGATAAACTCTAGTTTTTGGCTTTTTATTTGTTACTGAATTTCTGTTAGTGAGAATTTGTCTTGTGCTTCACCACCTTGATTGGTTTGCTTCTCTTTCATTTTGTTCCTGTGCTGTTTTCCAGATCATCACAGCCTTCACTTAACACTGCCAAGGGGTAAATGTTAGTGTTAGACCACAGCTGTTGACAGTAAATGGGAAGGGCTGGCCCTAAAATCCGTGCTCCTCTATCTCTGATTAAACTTTAAGATAGGAAAAATACTTTTTTAGTAGTGATTTTGTCGCTGATCTTTCATGACCTTTAGTCTTTCTCCTACCTCTTTTTTTGTTCCTCCAGGTTTAGCAAAGGAGTGCTTTCAGTGTATGTGCCAGGAGCCTTAAATTATTCAGGGATGTGCTTTTTAGATGCTCTGGCTTGCAATCTTTAAAAGCCTGTTAAAGAGAGATTCTTTACGTAGGTTTCAGGTAGCTGTATTCTTCTGTCAATTTAACTAATGGTGTAGGATATTCCAAGTGCAGTTTAAATGAGGAAAAGCTTTAATATTTACTTATATGTTTTCAGCATACAAAATAATGATTTTTTTTTTTTTGCAGTATCAGGTGAACAATACTTTGTTTTACTGTCTTTCTGTGATTTAAATTTCAGAAGTGAATTTCAGAACTAGAAGTGCATTTCCTGCTTGCTTTAGTATTGCAAGAGCTGGTGAGCAACTGATAGAGGTTAATTTTCACTTATATTTATGTATTTTGGAGGAGAAGGCCCACACAATTAAAACTAAGTAGAAAACACCATAATACTGTTAAGTCCTGATGAGCCTACTGAAGTCAAAAGGAGATCTATTTACTGGATTTGTTTTTGGTTTTGATGCAGAATAGTTTAATTTTGCAGCTTCTAGAAAAAATTTTAGTGGACTAAAAAAAAAAAGACATTTTTAAATGTGATGATTCACTACATAGGCAGCTGGTAGTTATGTCTTGGTAGTGCACAATGTCCTAGAAATTGCAGTTGGTAGCAGTTTGGTTGTCTGTATGTGGCAAGTTGCACATACCAGCGTGTTTGCAGGTTGTTTTGTGTGTGTGTGTGTTTTTTTAATCTCCCTTTTTTTAGTCTGTGTCTGTAGTCACCTTTTCTTTGAGCATAGCTCTACAAGTGTGGTGCTGCAGCAGGCAGCCCGACAAATACCCTACAAGGTGGTGTTACTTATTCTTGGTGCTAAGCTATTCCCTGGTAGGGTTTTCTGCTGCAGCTGTGTTTTGTTTCTTGCCACTTGTCTTGAAACTACTTCCTTCCGTAGGTCAGATGTTGTCAAATACAGAGACATTTACTTATTCATTTTAGTGCATGCCCGACTGTGATGGATTCTTTCTTAAGGGCTGTGAGAGTCCCGAGTTTGTGGTTTGTTCTTGCCTTTAGCTTTGCATGACCTTGGGCATGTTGCTTAACATCTTTGTTTCTGGTTTGAAGTAGATACAGAAATGCATGTATCACTGTGCTGTGAGACACACAGCTTTCTTAATGATCACTTATCTAGAGATCTCAAAAGCATTTACAAAGGCAGTCCGGTGCAATTGCTGTTGTAAGAGCTGGAGAGGTCAAACTGAGGAGTCGATGCTGACCACCTTATCTCCCCTCCTAGTTGCCTTAGATAGCCTCACTTCTTTCATTGTGTCCATGAGCATTTGTTTCCTTTGTTTAAAGCAGGACTGAAACTGTTACCAGCTGTTAACTTTTTTTTCTCCCTCTCTTTTTTTTTATTTTAAGTTCTCATTCAAAAGAAATTAGGAATTGTTGTCTTTCAGAGAACTTTGTGGGTTCATTTTGTGGTTTATTGCTGGGCATTAGCCTGTGTTAATATGGATTTTTTTTTCTCCTTCTTTCTCTAGAGGATTTTTAGAAATATTTAAATCTGCCATAGTCGCGTCCTTTTCCATAATTGCAAGATTTAATTCTTTAAAAAGTTTTACCAAGAGGCAGAGTGTTGACCGTGATGCCTCTAACTTGTGATCTTAATAGTAGAGAATTTGTGGATTTGTTGTGATTTTAGTAAGCAGTTTCTGTTTATTTGCTTTTCTGCTTATATTTCCAGCTTTGAAGGTGCAAGGACTTTAGGTTCCCCTTTCTCCTGCGTTGAAATAGATTATGTAAATACTGGTAGTGGCAATAGCACTGTGAAAGAGATTAGAAAACTCCATCGACTACACAGCTTTTAATTTTTAAAACTTTTAAAGTGGGAGCTTTCTGTCAGGGTGCCTGGCTTGCTCTGATGTGAATGTTACTGCTAATCGAAAGTAGTCTCTGGGCATCCGCAAAGACAGTAGACACCTTACGCAGGTGTTGTTTACCTGCATGGGACTGCTATGAACCTCATGGTCTCCAGCAGTTTGGTCATGGAGGAGCCCAGGCAGCTGGGCAGGGCTCTTTTTGTGGGGTTTTGTTCCCCTGTCTCCCCCCGGCCTTCCAAGACCGTGTCGCTGCTCAGCCAAGCTGACTTAGTTTCTTTTCCTCAGAGCATCGTCTTCCTTTGCTGCCTTATTGCAGATTAAAGACTTGGGTTGCATGTGGAGGTTATCAGCTAATGAATAAACTTCAGTCATCCTGTCCTGTGATAAATCTGTCTCGTAGATCAAAGATGAAGCATGTAGACCTTTTTTCTTTCAAATGGTAATTTCTTAAGGCTGTCAGATCACTTTCTAACGTCTGTTTACATAAAAACAAAAGCATTAAACATATTTTATTCAAAATGTTGAATTTTCAGTTTTGAAAAAGCTTTCTCTTTCCTCTCTGAAGATGCCTCCCCTCCTTTCTTCCGTGATGGTCCCATCTGTGGAAATACAGGCGATTGTAACTTGCAGTCACTGCAGTGTTTTCTTACACTACAGTTATTTCTGTTTCTGAAGAGATAGTTGTTGAGTTTATTTCATCAGGGGTATGTATATGTTAGAGCATCTTTTCAGTTCCAGTTGTATTAATTAAAGTATGCAGAAAATTTCAGCTGTATTTTTACACAGAAACCAAACAAGGCAGACTGAAGGGTCTTTGTGATTCTATTTTGATACAAAACTGTTATTTTCCTGAAACTCCTTTCCATGCCTTGTTTTTGCAATATCAGTTTTATGCTTAAAAAATAGTCTAAATAATGATTTGAAAATCCATAAGCTCTGGAATGGTGTAAAATAAGATGACAGCCTGCAAGCTGAGTCTATCCACTTCTATTTATTACATGTTTCTTCAGTTGAAATGTTTTTACAGTCTGCATAATTTTTTTGTCTTCCACTTGCTGCCTCAGCAACTGAAGATAGAAGTCAGACTCTCCCACAGATTGCCATGAAGTTTTCAAGGGGCATAGTAGGTAAAAATAAAGAGGAGTGATAGTTCTAAAATGTCAGTTAAGCTTTGTGGGGTCAGTGACACATTAGTGTCCTGTAGGACCAATATTGCTGCCCTCCGTAAGCATAGAGGAAAAAGTAGCCCTTGTTTCAGGTTCTAAATCCTTTTGATTTTGTCATGTGCATTTCAGTACTAGGGTATAATTACAGTGAAGCCATTTATGAGCTGATAAATATGTACAAATGATTATATTAATTTTTTTGAGTTTTAGTAGTCATTGGTGTTTTTTCTAGGAATGATCTAAACCTAGTCTAAACTGGTAAATGGAAGACTGATTACTTTTTCAAGACGTGCTCATCTTTTCCCTAAGAAGGATTCTTTTTTTTTCCTTTCACTTATTCTTCATTCTTGTATTTGACACATTACTCTTACCTGTTCCAGGATTATAGTTTGACCTTGATGAGGTAAACAGAGAAGTGAACTGTTCCGGTAAAGAATATTCTTACATATGTATTTGTTCTATAAGCTGAGGATTATACGTGTTAGAAAAGAGTGAATCATTAGCAGCTTTATTTCTGGTTATCTTTTTTCCTGTGGCTGTTTATGAACTTATTCAGCAAATGTTGCCAGTAAGTTAATGTAGTGAAATATTTTTTAGTAGTGACATTTACTGCCAGCTCCTGCAGTCACTGAATAGGAAGGTTACTGAGTGGCCAAGTTTTTGTCTTTAAATTTATATATTGTGAGTCATCATTAAGGACATTTGAAAAATTATGTGTGCAAAACCAATTCCCATCCTTGTTAATTTGATCCTCTTTGCTCAAATGTTGTTTCCTTTCTGCTTCTAATGTATAGCTAAAAAAGATAAACAGTTTAATTCTTTTTAAATACTCTGTCTTCATGCTGAAACTGAATGCAATGTTTCCTTATTAACCATCTGTTAATAAGATTTCACATGACCAAAACACTAAGGGAAATGGAGACAACGGGGACTTTTTAAAGTGTCAGTATTTAGTAAAGACAAAGAGTTTCAGGCATTTGAGATTAGAATTTGGGAGCTGGTTTCATACAAGTATATACACAGTGCATACTCATTGTGTATTCCGTGTATATGTGTACACATATATATGCATACATGCATATAGAAAATATACTCACCATGTAATTGTCAGTCTTACTGATTGTAAGCACATGTAAAATAATCATAAAACTTCAGGAACACTTGGCTTCAGAAAACATGTGCAGCATGTGTATTGGTAATGTACATTCAGTTGCGAGTCTCCTGTACAGTAAGAATGCTTTAAGTAGCAGCAGAAGCCTTAAATATCTGTGCTGACAACTAGCACCTGGTTGCAGGTGGTCAAAATTCCACCGGCTGCAGAAAGAGCACTTTGCTAAGTCTTTGAAAATCGGCCTACTTAAATAAGTCCTGATTTTATGTTCCCAGAGTAACCACTTCTGACAATGGCTTCTTTGTTTCCCTGTTGAATCAGTGATAAAAAGTTGTGAGCTGAATTTTACTGTTTACTTATTTCAATGGCCCTCACCTTTTCCAGTGGAGACTGCCGTTTTTTCCATGGTTTTTGGTAGTGAACTAAAGATTTAGATTTCAGCCTTGCTTTAATGATCTGTAAACTCGATCTGTTAGGGTTGCCTTATGGGTGAGCATTTGTGAAAATTGAACATTGAAGCATGAAGGACACATGTATTTAGAGTGGTGACAGTCTCTCTCTTTACAAAAAGTAAACAAACATCCCATTAGGTACCCTGAGTTAGTGTGTACTTGTTTTATGAATATATACATATTTTTATTGTTAAAGGCAAAATAAAAATCATCTCAAAATGCAGTTTTGTTTCTTTCAGTGCCTATCATTGAGAGTAGCTAAAATACAAAAAAAAAATTGTAAATAATCTTTTAAATGAGTTGTTTAGTTCATGCTAGAGAGCACTCAGTGTGTAGTACATTTCATTTTTTATTGGCTTCTCATACTTTTGCATGTTCTTGAGTAGCTAACTGACAGACAGGCATGATTATCCTCAAGGATAATATTTTATTATGATGCTCTTTTATTATGAGTATATTCCTACTTTTATAGGGATGCAAACTCAACTTCTGGGACTGAGCTTCTTCAAACTAGAATCCACCTTCTGACACCAGAACTAACATGACAGAACTAGCGATTAAATCCACTTTCTTTCACATTTTGTCTGGCTACAAGATCAGTAACCTTCTCAAGTGTAGCTGGCTCTTAGCTCTTTGTGTGAATACATCAGAAAAGAACAACAAAAAGATAATAATTAGATTGATGTAACTTGAAGCTTTTCCCTAAGAGGGCGAATGAGGCAGAATCAGTTCCTGTTTGTTTTCTCCTGTGGGCATATTCCCTAAATATCAAGCTTACAATACCTTTAAAACAATAAATAAATAAAAAAATCAACAAAATGATTTATTTTAAAGTTTATTGTTACTTCTGGCAAAAATAATTGTTAAAATTTTCAAAGTTTTCTTCATAATTCCGTTTCTACAAAACTTGTTACAATCTAGACCCAAATCCCTTAAACTGCAGATATACCTGAAGTGGTATGTGTGTGTGCAAATGCTGGGATATTACTGGATATTTTAGTAATGGAAGTTACGTAGCGCTTAGCCATTACCTTTTAGAATTTAAATTAAATTTTGGAAATTGCTGCAAATGGAAATCCTGTCCTCAGAAAAGCACACAGACCCTGATTCAGTGGCCAGCTCTTCTCTATGCATTTAACTTTATTGATAATTCCCAAGTAGGAATACGATTTTAAGTTTTCTCCCAGGCTTGCTTTTACATTAAGATCTTTCTCTTTAGCAGGAGCTCTAAATGTGGATTGCCTCTCCTTGCACCCTGCCTGGGAGCCTTTGGAGCCAGATACATTATCAGTAACTGTTGGAAACAAATGCCCCTGATCTCCTCTCAGGATTTTAGCACTGAAAGCTAACGCAGGTGAAGAGCAGCCCTGTTTGTCTGTGGGGCCCTGGATGTTGCCCATCCAGTATACAGGAAAATTCTTTAGATATTTTTTTCTTCCCTCCCTGTAATTATCTTCAGCTATTCACGTGTTTTAGTTCAATTGCTACAGTACTCAGCTGGTTTAATTTTATTAGTTTACCGCTTCCTCCTCCAGAGAGCCCTAAGCCTCTATTTATTTTGGGGGCAGGGGGAGAGGGAGAGCTCTTCATCCTGGCTCACCTACTCTCCTCAGACATCAAAGTGAGCCATTTCGCTCCTCCTAGCTTAATCCTCCTTTTCTCCCTCCCACCAATGTTCTGTGAATTTCCTGAATTTCCTTGTATTCTTCCCAGAGTTATCCAATGTCTGTGGGATTTGTCAGCGGGTTCACTTTTGCCCTGGAGGTACTTGCTGGGAGACCGAGACCCTCTGGCAGCACTTTCCACTCGACTGCCTGCAGCTGTGAGTCTCCTACAGCTGGACAGGTAACTGTCTGGAAAGGAAAGAGAGCATTGCAGGAAGGGGACATAAATCGGAATAAAACGATGTCTGTGACAGCATTTCTGTGAGATTGCTGCTTTTGGAAGCTAAGGAACTGTCAGTAACTGTGGCTCCCACTGTATGAAAATGCCTTCTAGGCAATTCTCAACTGGGAGGCGAAATCTTTCGGCGGTGGAGGCGAAGAGGAATCAGCTAACCAAACCAAAATAGTGCCCAAATGTTTTTTTGTTGGGGTACAAGAGTAGAGACAGTCTTCCAACACCATATGGCAGTTCAGCCAGTTAGCAGCTGCTCAGATAGTGTCAGTTTAGGCCAAAGGACCTATAGTGTCCTTACTAGGTGTTTACCAGCAGTTTCTAGAAAAATTTGCCTTGGAATTGCTCTATCTGTGGGTTTACTGAGTAGGTTATCTTTTACTGTTATTTACTGAAAGTTACTCCCCCTAACCCCCCAGTCAAGTGGCTTACCCTTTTGGGTGGGCTTTTTAATTTTTGCTATACTGAATATACTCACAGACTTCAATTTTCAACCAGCATGGTCTTTTTAAATGAGAAACCAAGTGGCTACAAATATCTGAATTATCTCAGTGGTGCCTTCAGCACTTCCAGTGTCAGAAAGCTGCAGGTGTACCCTCAGTAACTCTGATGAGCATTTCAGAAATTGCAACTGCACAGACAAGCAAATTAGGGATATCTTGCACTAAAAATGGAAATTTATAGCAGTGAACCAGTTATTAAGCTGTATGGGTGCAACCTCTGATACTGTACTTCCTCTCCCACACCAACTGGGAACCCCTCCACTTCTCAGGGAGGCTGCATCTGTCATGGCAGGGGGGTCTTGGGTTAGTTGCCCAGAAATATCTATACTGGCAAAATTTTTTAGTGTCTTACCACACAAGCTTTAGAAAAACACATTTTAGTTAAAGAGTGACATTTTCTTTTATACAGAAGCACCTAGAAGAATTTCTTTGCTGAACAGGGGCAGGAGAATCATGTGTAGGAGTCAAATACGCTGTCCTGTAGTGAAATAGCATAACTTGCATTATAGTGATGGTTTTATTGGTCACCTTTTCTCCACATACCAATGCCCTCATATAAACATGCTTTATGGATAGTGATGCAACTTTGATGTGCTATAGGTTCAGTGAGTGCTTCTCTGTTTTCTACTTCAACGTGTATTTTTTGGCTTCAGCTGCTATTCTCAAAGGCTTTATGGTAATGCTAGATCATATTTAAGATAGGGGGAAATTATGGTGAATATATAGAATTAACATGATCTAGAGATTGAAGAGGTGATTGAATTAATTTTAAATTGATTTTCATTAATACTTTTAGTCATTTTTTTAATGCTTAAAAAAATGGGAAAGAAAAAAAGCATCTGTTACTCCAAAGCAAGAGACAGTTATTTTGACAAACAGTGCTTGTTAAGATGGATGCATTACTGTAGATCTTAAGGTCCAGAACTTCCCGATATCAGCTGTAGGAAAATGTACTGTTAGTTTCTATCTTGAAACTCTGTGATAGTAAACAATGATAAATTCAAGCTTTTGCTTTAGTTCATTTTCACCTGCTTGCCACTTTTTCCTAATTCAAATTCAGAATCAATACTTGGTTTTCCTATTCTCATAACATGTCATCTGAGAGCAGAGTGTACACTTTGAAGACAAAAATCCCACAATTTTGGGCCACCTTATTCCTCACCCCGTCCCCATCTCTCCCCACCCTCTGAGGTTTGTAAAGAGTATACTATTATGTAGCATTCGTATGATGAAGTATTCAAGTAGATCATTAATTGACATGCACAGTATTGTATGCTTTAGTCTGGAAGAGAAAATAAGCAATTTGCTTCATTTTGCAGTGTGAGTTCTAACTGTTATTAAAGTGCATTTGTAGTTGCATATTTTCCAGTAGAGGTGACACATTACTTCAAAGCTGGTATTTTCTTTTTGTTAAACAAAGTTCTCAAATAGATCCATCTTGCCCACATATTCTATTCTTGCCAGTTGGCTTTGAAAGCTGGTGCTTGGGCTCATCGTTCAGAACTAGCTTCCAAAAAATGAGGTCCCATGCTGTTTCTATCTATTGAGCTGGTAGGGGCTGGAAGGATCTGATCTGAAGCCAAGGCGAAGGCTGAGTTGATGGAATCATATATAAGGAGTTTGCCAAGTACTGCCCAGTCATGAAGTTACGCTTTCTGGGAAAGAGCACTGAGACGCAAGGGGTGGCAGAGCATTCTCTGTGATAAGGGCTGTCCTGAGATTTCTTTCTCTGGACTTAGAGTCACGCTGCTAGAAAGAACTAGCTTTTTATTGCGTGCATTTTCACACATTTATGTCATGTTCCTTTCTTCTGCATGGTGCTTCCCCATTTTCTTCCTACTTATACATATCTATTTGAAAAGGAAAAAGCATTCTGCACTGTATTACAGTATTACACATGTTTTGACCAACATAATGTATTGTTGCAGAGGCATGCTCGAACATTCAGTATGCTTACTTTAATTTGACTCTGTGTGCACACACACAGATCCTGAAACACACACGTGCAGACTGTTTCAGGTGGATGGTCACCACTTGGTGAGTCTAGATGGAGACCAGTTGTCCTTAGGGTTGAATTCTGCATCTTAAAAGAGTTCTAGTTTTCTAGATGCAACCATAAAATGGAGAATGATATAAAGACCATGCACTTCTTCAAAAAGGTACTTGACAGGGATGCTCAGATTCCCGCCGCTTCCCCTTCCCTTTCTAGCAGCTTTTGTTTGTAAGGTAGTGAAAGCTCAGGTCTTGTCTGTGTTCAGTTTTTATATAAACTGCCAGGATAGTCTCTGAAACCACAGTAATGATACATATCTGTGTTTCAGATATCCAATTTGTCACCAACTTCTTCCGGTATCTGGCAGAGAGCAGGACCTAAATGAAATCCAGTTGACTGGAGCTTGGAGAAGATCTGATAGAGTTGACTTTGATAGATCAAATGGTTGAAGAACTTGTTGAAGTGTGTGTAGATGTAATCTATTCAGCCACTTCTAAATCAGTTCACAGTCTTCAAGTCTTGCTCATTTTTGCAGCTGTTGCAGTGGTCAGAAACAAAAGGATTTTTGCCATTGTCCAGGCAAGAGATTGAACAGGGTGAAAAGAATTGCAAGTCTTGCCTCAGTCATTCGTGCTTGCACTATGCCTGCAGCATCCGTGCTTCTGTCTTCAGCTGTTGCAGTCATCTGTATGTGTAGGCTTTTAATTCAAAGTCATTGGAAACAATTTAGCTGAAAAGACTTGGTTACCAGCATTACTGTCTTTCCATCCTACTATCTCTATTCATCTGTTACCTTCTTTTCATCTCCAAATTGATGTTTTTATTTCAGGTTTTGTTAGTGTACTAGGCTGCATGCCACATTCAGCTGCAGCAGCAATAACCTCCAGAGTATGAACGAACGTGTCGAGTACCTGCTTCTGCTAATTTCTCCTGAGCGTCCCAAAGTTACCAGTAAAATTTCTTATTGTAATATATAGTGGAATGAAATGGAAAGAGCACCCTGCTTTGGCATTCTGATGTCTTTGATCAGATGACTATTAAATAGTTGTTGAAATTCAGAGTGCAGCTGCCTACTGAGGTCTAAAGCTCAAATAACAATGACATAGAAATAAATCATCAGTAAATGCAGAAGGCTATTGTTTCATAAGTTAGATGCACATTTTTGAAACCTCTTCAGAAAAATACATGTAAAGCCTGGCATTTCCACCAAGAAGGTTATCTAGAAAGTATTTAGTTATACAGCTTATTGCATCAGATATGCAAATACCTATACTGAACATACGGTTCAAATGTTAAGTGTTGAAAAACTAGAGCATTTATGGTCTCATACGAACCCACAATGTTGTGTTTGGATTTTTAAAAAATGTCTAGGGATAAGAGCACCTGAATCGTTACTGTCACCAAAGAGGTAACTAGCATTTTACACTCCTTGATGAACCATTCAATAAACTGTTTGAAAGTATCTATTTTTTTCTTATTAATGCCTACCTGTTGTACTTACAGCATAAAAAATATGTTTGAATCATCAGGTGAGCGCTGTTAAGTTATAGTGAGTGAGGAAAATTGCAAAAACACGAATTAGGGTCCCTGTCCTTAAGTGTATTTCAGTTTGCATTTTGATAGCAGTTTAGAAATGTTATCGCCTGTTTTGTCACAGACATAATTCACATCTTTCTTCAGGCACTGTAAACAAGAGAAATGGTTTAATGGCTCCATAAAAGGCACTCTGTGCTGATAGCTGAGATTAGACCCTTTAGTAATGGATTTTTGTGTGTTGGGGGAAGGGGAGGGCTTGGCAGAGGAAAATGTACTGGAAAAAAATCTTGGAGAGACTCTGATGTATCTGAAGTGCCTGCTTCAGATGTGTATTGGGAGAGAGATTTAAAGTGTGACAGTGTTGGCTTTATCAGTACAGGGGCCTTCTCTTCTTGCTTTTGAAATTTTACCAAATACTATCTTGGGTCACCTCAATCAGTCTAGCACCTGCAGCTATAGTGGTATTAGCTTAAGTATTTTTACATCTCCTGTCTTTTCATCTTCCTGTTGAGAAAATCAAATCCCCTATATTCAAATATGTTCAAAAAAATCTCTCAAAACTTGCATTGCATGTTGACATGCTAATCAATGATAAAAATGAGTGAGTTTATTTACAGAATTGGGTATAGAGGGTGTTTTGAGAACATAAATGTGAAAAGCAGTTCAGAAACAGCATGTTTAGGCTAGAACTTATTATGACTTCCCAGTTACTTCCTTTTCTCTGCAGGTACCCAAACTTCTCAATACATGTAATATTACTGAGGAGACATCAGAGTTCACTAGCACAAGCAAGGTGTGGTGTAAAATCAACTGCTGACAGTTGATTTTATACCTGACCTATATCTTTGTCCCTTTGGTCAGTGGAGTCAAGATTGCCTGGCATTAGCCAATGTCAATGAATTACCACTAACCCTGAATTACCATTAACCCTAACCCTTTCATGGCTTTTAGAAATATATTTAAATTCATTCTTCTTCTTCAGAAAATAAAATCAGATTTTAGTTTGTGTTCTGGGCAGGAACCTGAAGTTTGGAAGCTATAAAAGAACTTTTTTGTTGAAAGGAGAACTGGATTGCAATTTCATGCAAAATACTCAGTTCTCTCTGTACAGAAGTGGTACATTTCCTGTTTCTCGGGCTAGAATGTACACATATCAGACAGATATGTGAGACAGATTCCTCCCTTAATTTCAGAGTTCTTAATAAAATTATTTCTTATTTGAGTCTTAAACTGGCTGTTATTATGAACAAAATGTTTGGGGATTAGTCTGTTTGCAGATAGCAGAGGAGAATACTGCTTAAGGAAGAGTAGCAGTTTTCGCCGTGTGTTTTTGCACATTCTGTGTGAGTTTACTTCATGATGAAACCATTATTGCTTTATAAAAAATCTAGGTCTATACAACAGCACATTATATATAATATGCAAGCCCTTTTACTCTGCAGATATAGATATATTTATGCACGAACATTATGCACACAATAATGTATTATGCCTTCATCAACTTGCTGCAGATGATAGCAGTCCTGTTTGCCTTATATCCCTCTATTGGTTGCAGAGGAGCTGCAGACAGGGTCTGTGGGTCACGTCCTTTCTGATACTGATAAGCCTGACTTTCCCCAGTAGCCAAGATGAGGTGTTGAAGCCATTCGTCTAAATACATTGTAAGATTGTTTGTCTTTCAAGTTAGGAGGTAGTTATCTGTAAGTAATCAGTCGGGATGAAATCTTGGCCCTTGGTCACTTCTTAATAAGATCATTATTAAGGCAGAGTGCCTGTTATTTTAATAGGGTTGAGACTGCATTCTGGGGTTAAGTAAAACGAATTTGTCATCAGGAAGAAAGAAGTGGTGAGGAGCTGGTTGTTTAAAATGTCATTTAGTTAATTTGAATGTGTTGGTAGCTTGGTATGCTGCACTAAAATTAGATTGTATAACTCAGCAACACTGATCTCCTCTAAAGAAAGCAGACTGAAAACATAATACAAAATCCAGTTTAGCAAAATGGTGTATGTTTAAAATCTGTTTTAATAGGTGCCCTATAAAATAAGTGTCACACTAGAATGAAAAGTGACAGGTGGAGGGTTTCAGTGATGAGATGTGAACTGCTTTGAGCGTTTGAAATTTTATTGGAGTAAGTCTGTCATCTTCAGCCACACTTAAGATATTGTTTGAAAGAGTGAGTAGCCTTCAAGAAAGACCCCCAAAAATGCAGTAAGTGTTTTTATCAGACTGTCTTTTTGCTTTTTGCCTCTAAGAGTGTACACTTACACCTAAAGCTTACAATGGTAACTGTGTCAGGGGACTGCCCGAGGAAGGCTTTAAATTTTACAGCTACATTATCTTTCTGGCCATAGTTAAGATAAAGATCTAATATAAAATCACTTTGGACTGTAATGCTTTCCCTAAATGTAATGAAGGTGTTAACCTACTTGATTTGATTCACTTTACCCTCGCTTATAAAGCTGGGAGGAAGGTGAGGTAAACTTTAATTAAAACTATAGCACAGATGCCTTCTAGCACTGTGCCCTGTACCTTGCTAGGACTGTACAGTAAGCAAAATAAAACGTACCTCGCAGTGGAGGCAGCAGGCTGGAGCCGTGTTCAGTGAAAGTAATTTAATTAGTGTTGATCATGACTCCAGATGATGGTGATTTGATAAGGAATAATTTAGTACTTAACAGCCTTTTACATGCACCAACTCCATGTGGGAAGGTAAAGCAAATTGCACAAAATGAATGTGCTGCTTTCACTTGTGCCTGTGCCAGTGAGCTGGAAAACTGCCTGTTAGCAGACGTTCAGGCTCTCAGCGCTGTGATGAAATACCCAGCCAGTTCTCCGCACAGGGCTGTGGTGTGGGAGTCTCTATACTCCCGTTATTTAAAAATAAATAAGGGAAGTAATTTTTCATAACAGATTAACTCTGAGGAAGTAGCAAAGTAAAAAAAAAAAAATAGAGCAGCCTGTGGCCTTTGTGCAAATATGTGATACTGGCCTTGAAAAAGAGTCTTGTTGCAGTTGTGTTTTAATTCTCTAATTCATGTCAAAGAGATTGCCTACTTTTGCGTCAGAGCCACTGTCCCAGGGTTGTAGGACCCATCACTCGCATTAAATGTGTCGCATGTGTTATTTGACCAAGACATGCAAAGGAGAGTCAGCAGTAAAAGTTCACGAGCAACATCTTGAAACAAACTGTTGGATGTCAGCCTGCTTTGCATTTACAGTGGAAAGCCAACTGGGCTGAATTTTGCCATGTTATTAAATTTGAGAATCTTTTTTCAAGAATTCCCTGTAATTTTTTTAGTGCTAGTTCAGAAAGTCTTATTCAGGAATAACTCTTTGTGTTGTAATGTTTGCCTCTTCTCATCTCTTTTTCTTCAGTTACTGTGCTGTGTGTCTGCGTTTGTGTACCTGTTTCACTGTCTGCTTCTCCTTTCTAATCTTTTCACTTAACTCACTACTATCCACTGAATATAGCTAAATAACAGCTTTAGAGATAATTCTTGCTAGTTTTGTGAAAATATGTGTCAAAATAACATAGTGTTATGTTGCAGATGTCTCATGTGAAGGACAGTAGTAGAAGCTGTCATGTAATAGGGTACCAGAGGATCTATCTGTGAAATAGTTCTGTGAACATTGTCCAACCACGAGAAAACCCATGGCAAGAATCTGGAATCCAGATCTTAGAGATGCCAGAGTTGATTGGTTCTGATGCTCACTTCTCACACCGTGTTACGTTTATCTGCCTGCTAGACACAAGCATGTGTGTGCAGGTGCATTGGTATCAGAAAATATATAGTCTGTAACAAATTGTCTTTCCTAAGTTCAGGTGCAAGAGAAGGGGCAAGATGCTACTTGATGGTATATAATAATGACATGATTTTGTGCTGAATGTCCCTAACAGGAAGTGTTGCATGAATGTGGATTTTCACAGGGGCACAAACATCTGTGTCAGGCTAGAATGTGAAGTTCAAACTATGGTGTTTTGATGACAACATCAAAAATCAGTGATAAAATTGATCTCTGAATTCTAGGCATCTGAGAGTTCAAAAATGTATTTGCAACCTCATTTTAGTTAAAACTTGACAGGTCTGTTTTCAAGGTATCACATACTTGTCTTTTAGTCCTTTGTCCTCCTAGCCACTTAGGTTTGCCAGTGTTAGGTGAACTTTGAATTTTCTTCTACTTTAATTTTGGTTAAGGTTGGATATGAGATAAGGGAAGTTGTCTGACTTAAACTGATTTGCTGGTTAACCTTGTCTTTACCTTTGGCCTTTTTCTTGATACAGACCAACTTGTGCTTCTAATTAATGCTGCATTTCTGTCACATGCCCTCTGGGTGTTTTTTAGCTTTTAAAAGTATGATTTTTTTTTTTTCCAGTTTGTGTCTATATCACATGTACTATTGATTTTGGTGATGCTAGGATTTTACCTTGTGTATTTATAAGAAAAATTACTGAAGCCATTTCTTCTGAATTTTTTTCAGATGTTGCTTATAATTAATGGCACAGGTATTCGTCCACTTTCAAGAATTTCACTGCAAATTTTCAAGCATTCTGTGGGACAAAAAACCCTGCTGATCATATACTTGAAGCTGACTATGATAATTTATTTTGTAGTCATTTGTGTGGCAGTCTTTGAAGTGAACTATTATTGCATTTATAGCTAAAAGCTACCTCGCTGATATTACTTAGAAACATTTGGTGCCTGGGAAGTATTTTGCCTCTGACAACATTTACAGTAGTTAAGCCAAATATAAGTGGGCTGTTATTTTCCTGCTAATGAGATGGGATGCTGGCCATCATTCTGTTAAACAATAAAAGTGAAAATAGCCAATGCAAAGGATCTCTGGTGTCTATTTTTCAGTTGACACCCAAAGAAATATTTGAAATGTTTATTTCCTATATTGTTTTTAGTACTACAATAGTTGAATTAATCATGTATTTAATTAGCTTACTTGAGAAAGCTAATTGTTAATATTGTACTTGGGTTTTAATCACATTTTTTCTCTCTTTCCAGTGGCTTTTCATGGTCTCCCCGTGAAAATCAAGAAGGAACCCCATAGCCCATGTTCGGAACTTGGCTCCGCTTGCAGTCAAGAGCAGCCATTCAAGTTCAGTTATGGGGAAAAGTGCCTGTACAATGTCAGGTAAAGCGATCAGGAGCATGTTTGCAGTGAGAACTGCTGATTTAAATGAGGAATGACTAAAGAGTAATAAAACCATAAGAGAGATCTTACAAAAGTTACCTCTTCAGCAGATAACAGACTAATGAGATAATGCATTTAGCTGATGAACACTGATGGATTTGTTTACAGTTGTATCAAACACATAATCATTTTAAAGTAGGGGTTTTCATCAAAAGGCATATTCTCCATTCCTCCTCCATGGGAGACAGCCAGAGCTTAAAAACCCAGGGTGCAAGTGTGAAATAGAAGGAAGGAATGTCTTGTTTTCTGCAAGTACTTCCAAGTGCATTACACATATTAGGAAAGAGACCTGTGTAACAGGCGAGAGATTGGCAGGTCTGAGCAACACGTAAGGTATTTGGCAAGTTTTGCAGATGCTGTATGTGTATATTCATGGGTGACTACAGTATAAAACAGTGTTTCATTAGGCTGTGCATCTTTGGTGTTTATTCAAAAGCAACTTGTCTTTTATAGGCATAGATAATAAAAGCTTTTTTTATTTGTGGGTGGGGAAGGGGCTTGATACCTCTTCATTCTTTATTGACTTTCTTTTGGTTGCATTTATGTGTCACTCCTTCCTTTACTGTTAACAGCAAAGGATTTCCTATTGACATTTCAGTCTGTTTTAGAAACTTTAATCTAGCTTGTTTTTATTCTCATTAATGTACTACCAGAACTGTTCGCACTAAAAGCATTTAAATTTAACATTTTGGATTTGAAGAGGGAAAAAAAAAAGAAAAAGACTGACACCTTTGCCAATCATAAAGTAGTGACTTTCGTTTCAAATTCAGATTAAGCCATGGATGGATTTGATAGGTCGAGGGAACCTGACATAGGAAATGATGCAAGCTTGTGCTTACTATATGCCTAATGTCTGCATTTTTCCTGTTTAGAAAAAGGGATGGTCAAAGTGTTCCCAAGTCCTTTCCTGATTTGAGACACTTTTGAAAACAGCATCTATGTATTTGTAGGACCAGCACTTTGTTTTTGAGAGAGAGGTTTAAAAAAAACCTGTCAGTAGAGGCTGCTGATATCCTAGTGTGGGTAGTTACACCAACATACCATTGTTTTTTTAGATCAGATCCCTTCCCTCTAGCTGTATTGTTTTACTGTCTCATTTTGTGGTTTGTGCAAGCTTTAAAAAAAAAGTCTTGACAGGCAATGCCAGCTCTTTTTGCTCTAGTTCAGGTGCTTCTACTTTTATGTGTTTTGTATACTCCTGTTAGAATGTCATTGTAAGACTGAGTCCTTTAAAAATACATTTCTGTTCCCCAGAGAAGAAAATGGTGTGTTGAAACACTTGCATCTAGCATGATTTGTTCTGTGCTCTTCTCGGTGTAGAGAACTGGTCTGCCCCAAACTAGTTAATAAGTCAACTATAATAAAAAGCTTATAAATGTGGCACTTGGGGTGATACTTTCTGGATATAGATGCTATGTTGTTTTCTTTGTTTTTTCTTCTTCTGAAGAAATAACCTGACTAGCTTTTCCCTTGCCTTACTAATAGTGCCTATGATCAGAAACCACAAGTGGGAATGAGGCCCTCCAACCCACCGACGCCATCCAGCACTCCTGTGTCACCGCTGCACCATGCCTCCCCAAACTCAGCTCAGACTCCTAAACCTGACCGGGTTTTCCCTACCCATCTCCCTCCATCCCAGTCCATTCAAGACAACAGCTTCCCTATGGACCACAGGTAAAACATGAAACATCTGAGGGACCCTGCAGAAGGGTCCCTTTTTATAAATCCCTTATATAGGGTAGTACTGGCTTCCTGCTTACAGCTGTTTGTTTTTAGGTTGAGAGACCAAGATGAAAAACAAGGTTCACAGTGTCAGAAATATGTGTTTTATGAAAGGCTGGTGTCTGGCTTGGTGCACCACTGAAGGAGTTCATATTAACAGTGACAGAATTTTAATACCCTGCTGCTTCTGTCTTCTGAGGGTGATTACATTGTTCTGGGTAATCTCATCTAGGCTCCCTTTTCCACAAAAGGTGGGACCAGATGTTCTTTCAATGTCCCATTCCAAGAATGGGCTGTTCTGTGGTTCTCTGATTCACTTGAGGCTGGAAAGCCCTATGAGGTGATGAAGTCACTCACAAGCATGTGTCTGGCTATAAATATCTGGCCTCTTGCTAAGCGGTTCACCTATCTAAGAGATAAGTGGCCATGTTACAGTGTTCCTGCTTCAGAATATTCTTTGGAAGGGTGGATCATTTTTCCAAACCCTTTTGTAATGTAGCATTTCAAACAAACTAAGATGCCAACATAAACTGTGCTTAAATAACATTAGTCTGAGTAAAAGCCACAAGATCTAGAGACTAGAATTAAAGCTTAAACTGTCCTTAAGTCACCCTGTTTTGTTTTGATATGTTAGAAATCCCCAGACAGTTGTCTTCTGTACCTCAGTTTGGCAACTTACTGGATTCCGAAAAGTCTGTTGTTGCTTGTATGAACCAAAGTTGGTTCAGATTCAAAGTACAGGAGACTCAAGAATGATTAGGTCTTTGTTTTTTTGTGTGACAGTGTGAAGCTACCAGAGAAGGTACAGGTTACTGTTTCTTCTTTTATTTATTTTTTTTTAAAGTGTGTCTTTTTTTATAGTAAGTGGTAACAGGACTGTTTTTTGAGTCTGAAGCCTTGTTTTTGGAATCCTTTTTTATCCTAACCTTTATTGCATAAACCTGTTTTTGTCTGCTCTGTTGTGTGATTGCTCCAGTTGTGTGTAAAGATACGTATATATGTGTTTATAGACTTGACTTACCTCTTAAATATTATCAAATTAAGAAAGACTTGAAAGGAAAATCAATTGTTGGGAGTGTGCTTTGCATGCTTCTGCTGTAGTAAAGGCTGTTGTCCCCAGGATTTGAGCAGATCACTTCTGAAGGAGGTTGCTAAGGTTAATATTGCTGTTCTGTGCTCTGCTGAGGTAGCTTTAAATACCACGCAGGGTTCTCTACAAGTCCTTCTGGAGGTGAAAAAACACTGAGGTGGCCCCTTCAGCTGCCATAGTCACCATCTTCTTTCCGGCTGTGGACTGTGGTCTAACCACACAGGCCCCCAGCAAAGGCAGGCAGCAGTTTTGATTACAGGATGGTAGAAAAATGTGTTTCTGTATATACACCAAAGTCAAGCTGTCAGGAGACTGAAATCTGCAGAAGCTAAATAGGTTATGTGCAGGGAGCAATAATAAGATTTTTCAAATGACAAAAATCTTTTGTTTTAAAGGGGCTTGTAAAGAGAGTATTGAATCTGTATGTTAGCCCTTATTTGAGTACTTACAGAGATTTGCATACACCTTAGCATAGTGCATAGTTTCTCTATCTGTAACACTTGCCCTGCACAACCTTTGCAGGCTCTTTAAATGATTTCTGCTTTCTCCCACCCCTGTCTTGGATATTCATGTTCTTTGGGGCATTTTGCACTAATGCTTCCATTTCATAATAGAACATCATGTCTTCTAGTGGAATCCAAAATTGCTGACTCAAGCAAAAAGAAATCTCAATTTTTCTCCTTTTTTAAAGAAAGGTGCAGTTGTAGTGGAAGATATTTTCCCTCATTTTCTTGTTTATTCTGAACCTTGTGTTTGAAGCAAGTGTGTACTTCATATTTTTTGTGAAATTCAAATCTTTCTGATTTACAAGGTGATGTGCTACTACAAGGAGTGTATTTGGAAAATGTCATTTAAGCAAATGACTTACCTATGTGAGTTCATATGTGAATCTGTAACTCAGGGCACATTTCTTTGGAATGTATTGGTGTATTGGTGGCATAAGATAGCATTGGTATCTGGTCCATACAGCCCATACATCTTCATACAGGGTATGAGTGTATGAACGATAAGTGGTCCTAACAAGTACCGACAGGAAACAAATCCACTTGTATAAACAAATGGCTTGATTCCATACAAAGCTTCCAGTACAACAAGTATTATTAACTTCCTTTGAGGCTTTGTGAGTGAGCCTGTTTCTTATTTTATCTTCAAGTTGCAATTTTCTGATTCACTCCTTGACAGTTCTTAATGATAATTTCTGCTTCTTTTTTTGGCTAATGAAAAAAGGAAAAGAGGGAAATGAATGCAGTGCCAGTCAGCCTAACTGTTTCATAATACATTTGAGCTTCTAAGTTTATTTTTTGCAGGTGTAGGTGGAATTGCAAAACCCAGTGTTACAGTGCAGTACTCTTTCTACTGCAAAAATTACAGTATTTATAGCAGCATTAAGAAAATTAATTTTGTCTCCACTACTACATTGTAGTAGTTTCTGTCTCTGTAGTTTCCACAGTATTTGTAATTAAACTGTGAGAGTAAATATTTGTCAGACCAAGTTATAGCAGTATTCTGACAGATGGTAGTACAGTTTAAGTTGTTTTAGAAATATGTACTACCTATGAGTTGATTGCCAAGGGTTGTGTTACTTTGTGCAATCAAACGCCTGCGTTATTCATCACTCACAGAGTTTTCCCTAAAAGTCTGGTTTTGCTTGCATGAACCAAAGTTGATTTAGATCAAAGTACAGGAAACTCAAGAATGATTAGGTCTTCATTTTTTCAGTGTGGCAGTGAGAACGTTCCAGAGAAAGGCACAGGTTACTTACCCCCCCCACACACACACTTTTTCTTTAAAAAAAAAGGTCTATCTTGTTTATACTAAGTGGTAACAGGACCAGTAAGTAGTTTGTGGCGAGAATGTTATATCTGCTGTTGATTAGTGCAGACACAATATTACTACCATGGTGGTTACTACTATGATAATCAGCAGGAGATAATAGGAAGACTTTGTACAGTTGATCAGGGCATGGTGGGAGAATAGCATCCTTCTGTTCTTCTGTATGCCTCTGAACCTGCAGACGTTCAAGTAATTGCATTCAGGCCTTTTAGGTCGGATTACATAGGGTTTAGGAAAAAAAGAACAAGCATAGGTTCTTTAGCATTGCATGTAAATCAACTTAATTTAAAATTGAATTCTCTGATTTTATGCATCCTGAAGAGCATTTGCGAGTAGTGAATAGCAGTGTGGCTTGTATGGATTCCTCCTTTCCTGTAGAAATGACTAAGGGAAAAAGTTAAGGCAGGAGGGTAATTCTTAAGTATTGTTTTTCTTAGCAAAAATTTGTGCTCTCTCCTTTTACTGGAGGGGTGCTGATATTCCCTTCCCATTACAGCTGGAGTGCAGTGCCAGTCTTGCAGGCAGGTCTCTCATGGCATCATCCCTGACAGGACAAAACAGTGGACTTTTACCCTGGAATGTTTCCAAATGTTAGAGCAGACAATACTCTATTCAAAATGTGTTTATTGTGGTCACAATGGTTTTCGTGTAACAGTAAAATGGGTAAGAATGAATTAGAGTACAAGCAATATGTTGCTAACACTTGTGGAGGAGCAGAGAACTCTACCTAGGCTTCTTTCATCTTACTGTGGTAGAATGTCAGTCATTCTACTGTTTTGAAGCTGGTGCATTTCCTGTTTGCCTCTTCTGTTGGGAGAAGATAATGAAAGCAAAGAGGATGTGGTGGGGACAGGTTTTAGAGCTGATAATAATAGGTGGGATTTTTGTTTCTTGCTGTTCTACAATGCAAGTGATTCTGATGGGAGCACTTGGCATGATCATAAGCAAAATGTTTGTTACGGAGAAAGTGATACAACCACTAATAATGACCATTTGGGAAATGGAATGTAGCTCAAGTCCTTTACATGACCTCTCTAACTTGTGTCCTAGATTTCGCCGCCAGCTCTCTGAACCTTGCAATTCTTTCCCACCTTTGCCTGCAATGCCAAGGGAAGGACGTCCAATATATCAGCGCCAGATGTCTGAACCAAACATCCCCTTCCCGCCTCAAGGTTTTAAGCAGGAGTACCACGATCCAGTTTATGAACACAACGCTATGGTTGGCAGTGCAGCCAGTCAAAATTTCCCCCCTCCTCTGATGATTAAACAGGAACCTAGGGATTTTGCATATGATTCAGGTAGGTGAGATTCTCCTTTAGTTCTGCATAGTAAAGGAGTAAATGAGTCCAAGCTAGTGCTATTATGTTTTTGTTGTATGAATTGAAACTTGCTTTTTTGATGCTTAAGCCTTACAAATTATGTCTGAGATGGCTTACAAAGTAGTGAGGTTGCTACATAGTACAGTGTGACTCTTGCCACCATTGCTCTTTAAAGAATTTTTTTTTCTAGAACTCCTATGTCCAGGAAGAGCACAGGTTAAAGAAGCTGGGGAAGAAAGTCATGAGTACAAAACTGAGCTTTGTTAAGATGGAACTTGTTTTATACTATCTTATCTCTGACCTCTGAATTTGTGTGCTTCATTTTACGAGCTCTTTCATTTGTCTGCCAGAAATAGAGAACTCTTTCTCCTCTTGCTTGTATTACTTTAAATCAGGAGTAACTCCACTGAAGTGGGGTTTATACAGCTATAAAACCAATGAGGGAGAAGAATCAGCCAAATTGGTGTCAGCTTCTCCATTTGCGCATACTGCTGTGTTTTGTGGAGGTACATAATCTGTGATGCCAGGTTGCTGATGTAGAGAATACAGTGTTGCTATTAATAATGTTTATTATGATTGTGCTTATAGGGCAACTGGAATGGAGCCTTATTGCTCTACGGGCAGTACAAAACAGAGGAGGTGGTGGCAGATCCTGCTCTCAGTAACTTCTGATCAAAGTAGAAAAGATAAGCAATAGAAAGGTTAGAAAGATAAATCAAGGGAATAACATTGTAAATGTTTGATGCAACTTAATATTTATATTATTATATTAGGGAGACGAGAGAGAGAGAATTAGAGATGCAAAAAAGGAATTTAGTAATGAATACCAAGTAACGTGGAGAAGAAAGCTGGAAAGAAGGAAGCTAGAAAAGTAGTATGAAGAGATTAAAACACATGGAGTGGGCTAGGTGGGATGAACAGTTGAGTGGTATGGAGCCAAGAAAATGCAATCAAAACATGTTTTTCAGTTTTAGCATAAGTGATTTCTGCAGCTTCTCTTTAGTTTCTGCCCCTGTCCTGCTTCATGTATGCCACGCTGTTGAAAGGGAGGGATTTCATCATGTCCCAGCCATGTTTCTGCAGAGGATAGATTGCTTTTGTACGCATGCCTGACTTCCTCTTCTGGCTGCTGCTGTGCCCCCAGGGCTCTCCTGCAGGTTCAGTCTTTGGCTAGATACTTTTGCAGTTTATTTCCCAAAGGCTGCACAGCAGCTGAGTTGAAGTGTCCTTTGAAATTTTAGCTCATGACAGACTATCTTGGAATCTGATACAGTGTAGAACTGTTTTTTACTGTCTTTCTGTAGCTAACTTAAAACTGTCTATTTATTGGAGCATTTTGTGATATCATTCATATATAGTGCTTGTTATAGAGTTGGTCTTGATGTTAGAACAGGGGAATTTGGAAAGTAGAGATGCTTTTTTCTTTCTTATTCTTGACATGCAAAGAACCAATCCTTAGGTAAATTTGAGTTAGGCTTATATAGGAAAGGGACTAGGGGTAAAATATTTCTCCAAGTTTAAATATAAGACAAGATGAAAAGGAGTTCACATTACAAGGGTCAGATCTAAAACTCGACTCATTCATTGATGAAGGTTCTGAGATATGTGGCTTTGGCAGCTGGGTATCTCTCATCTTAGGGAGCAGCATGGGAGAAACTGTGTAGTTAATGTGGCAGTGGATAATAAATGGGAGACCGAAGTTTCAGGCACTGCCAGTCCATTGCAACCTTCACAAGTACCTTTACTTGTTCTGCTAAATTAAAGGCCAAAAAAAGGCTCTTTTGTAAATGTGCTTTGTTTTTGGCTCAGAAGTGGCATCTCCTTATGGCATGCTATTACTTTAAGTCTGGGTTGGCTGCTAGAATTCATCTTTCTTAGGAATATTCCTTATGGGAAAAGGCAGGAAATTTTATTCTGAAAGGGAAATGTACAAACTTTTATCCAGTCCTGTCTTGCCTACTTTTTTTTTTGTACCAGCAAGAACATTCCACTTTATAGTAATGATGTTCAAGCAAAATTGTTGTTTCTTTTGTAGATGAATGATTAGTTTTTAAAAATGTAATAGTGTGTAACCAGTGGTCATGAAAAATTAATCTGTTGGTATCAGGAAGTACTTTTATTGCCCTCCGAATCACTGCATTTAAGTTGACACATCTGTACACTCCATAAATTGCCGTCAACAACTGTGGTCTGTTGATATTTTGTCTTGTTACCATCTGTTCTCTAGGAACCATCATTTTCCATCCTTTCTAAGAGTACATTAAATAACCCCTTAGGAAACATAATGCATTTGTCACTGAATCATTGATTTCATTTTTCACCTATGGATAGTCAGGGAAGGAGGAATGCCAGGGTGAAAAGTCATTTTTTGCAGGGTATTTTATTGCAGCTCAGATAAAAATATAGAAACATATTTAAAAAGTTCTTTGTAATGCACTGAGATGTTCCTTTTGGGATGTTTTGAAAGAGCCTCATAAAAGTTCATTGTTTTTGTGCACTATTCTTTTACACTTTGAGGAAAGCTGGTGAATGAAAAGCATTATTATAGAATGATTATAACTCTATTAAAACATGACATTAATTATGACATGGGAAATGGCAGATCAATTAGTTGTAATTGTAATTGCAGGTATGCAATTTCTACTGCAGAATGTTTGAGATAATGGAAAATGAAAAATGTCAACAGAGTAGAGGCTCTTCTTTATTCACCGACACTTCTAGAAGTCACAGTGCGTCATAGATGTTCAATCAGACATTTTCTGCCACAGGTTTTTTTTTTTCATGGCTGTCAGTCGGATATATGTCGTACTTGATAGTATATCTACCAACTTTAAGGACAAAGATGCAGCATGCCAAGGAGCTTTGAGATTTTTGCATCATTAATGCATATATTCCAAAAGGCTTCCCAGGATCTTTGTTTACAAGGCCTAATAGTGGACATTCCTGTACAGTTAGCACTTCTAGAATTCAGTAATGTATTCAAGTACTTAAACAAAAAGGCCAAATTTGATATGCCTCATCAATTATGGGCTTTATTTTAAGCAGGACCTTCACAGGCTTGATCCTTCCTATATAATGTAGTATGTTTGCAAATATACAAAGGTATGACTCTATCAAGGAGTGTATTAATTAATACTAAAAATAAAGTTTTAAAATGACATCTTAAATTATTAATTTCCAGTCTCCTATTTTGTTTTGCCCAATTGAAATACTATTTTGGTTGGGAAATTTTTGTGACTGTGTCTTTGGAAATTGAGATTTGTCTCAGTGGTGCTAAAGATAAGTAGAGGAGGAATTTTTGCTTGCACATACATCTTACTGATTGCCAGGAATTTCTCTGTTGAAATCTGGATAGACTCAATATTCCCTGAGCAGGTTAGAGGCATTAGCAGAGCTATTCTCACCATTTCATTTTAGGGTAGCTTCATGATTAATATGCTTGAATGGAGCTTAGAAAATTTGGATTCTCTCCTTGTCACTTCCAAAATTTTCTTCCGAGATATTAGTCACATCACTCAGAGAATAATCTCTACAGACAAATTATTAGCCTCCATGTGTTGCTTTCTGAATAGCTCATCCCTTTAATTCTTGAAACCTCACAAGCAATAAATGCCTTGTGTTGGTATGTGAGAATGGATGGAAAACTACCCCTTTGTTAAGAGAGATGAGCGGAGGCAGAGAGACACATCAGATTTATATACCTGTTTATTTTGGGTACCCAGTTAGACCTGGATAACTTGTAAAGAACATTACGTACTACATATGTTCAAAGCATAGCTGCTAGGGACTTTCTTTGTATTTCTAGGTGAAGAAGTATGGAAACATCAGATTAGGGTCTCAGTGTAGGCAATGTAAAAATAAGAAACACATAATCCCAAAAAGTCTGGCAGAGTCAATGTGGCTACTTTTGAAAACCTCACTGAGGCTAGAATGGGCTTGCTTTGGGCCTAAAATTGACTATTTAGCTGTATTATCTTTTCTGTTCATGAAAACTTCTGCCTCATTAAGTACACAGCTTCCAGCCCCTGTAACAAAGGAAGCAGGTGGCTCCACCTGCAAAGATGTTTACAGTATGGTTCTCCCTCCCCCAAGCAGTTTTGACCTGTGCACTCAAGACAACAGTGCTAAAGCAGGAGGCTGTATCATAATTCCTTTGTAGCAAAAGAATTGGATCAAGTTTGTGCAGGAAGTTGTTAATTATGACACTTATTAACCTCCTAAGTTTGCTCTTATATGGAATGTTGTTAGTTTTCTGCCATCCATGTTATAAATGTGTTACCTAATGACCAGGAACAGACTAAAAGGCACGAGTCCTTTCAAATACCTGATGTACTGGTTTTTTTAAAGCAAGTCAATGCATATTAATATAGAAGAAGGTCCGTAGTAGCACATTCTTTCCTGGGCATCAGCTGACATATTCTTAATTTTGGGAGTTTGCAGAACAGCATAAGGGAAAGTGTTGAATTGAAATTTCAAGGCAAAAAAAAAAATTTCTTCAGAGCATGTTTATTTGCAGATTGTTTTCTTTCCCCCATTTCTTTTTTAAACAACAATTGGATATTCTGTTGTCCTTTTGAAGGTAAATTTTAGACATTTGGAGATGCTACTATGAAGAAAAAAAGGGAAATCTTAGCTGTCAGTCACAGTAAGTGCAGGTTTGCTGTTTCCAGGATATTCTCTAGTGCACTGACCAGTGCAGCATTTAAAGTGATACAACTGGTAGTGCGTCTACTACTGTCTTTGATTATACTGGTTAATTTTTATACGGTGCTCTGAAACCTAAAGCTCTGTGTGAATGCTTATTATTACTCCAGTTTTTCCCCTGTGAGATTATTTCACAGACAAATAGACTTCACTGTAAAGAAATACTTCTTGATCATAAGCCTTAATTTTCTTTTTGATCAGTTCCATATTCATAGTTACACCTCTTCGTAAACAATTTCTTGGTATTAATGTACCACCTCTAAATCTCCTTAGAAGGTTTATGTGGATGCTCTGTCAGTGTGACTTGTGGAGATCTTGGATCTTGCTTCATAAATCATCCAGCTGGATAATCTTTTCCTCATAGTCTCTCTAGGTTTCCTTTCATTTGTGTTTGTTTGGTTTTTTCTTTGGTTTTTTGTTTTTTTTTTAATTATTATTTTTTATTTGCAGCGGTTTTGAACACAGTTTTGTAAAATGCTCTGTGAAATAGATATGACTCCATACTCTTCTTGAAAATGGTGCTTCAGTATATTTCAGTATACACATCTAAAAGCTGCCTCTCCTTATGGCCTTAAAAAATTCTTTTATGCAGAGCTACAATTGTTCTGAATGAAAATCAGGATGGCACAAAGGCAGGAGTGGAGAAGGGATGGGGCTTTGCTCTTGAGTTAGTAGGTTTAAGAAGTCTCCCCTACTCATTTTTGGTTTTGCAGTTTTCCTTGTGGTTTAAAATATTTCATCCTTGTGTTTTGGGAGTTTGTCTTTGCTGTGTTGCTTCAGTGAATGAGTATGGATTTTGTTCGGTAATTAACCTGCATTGCACTTAGTACTTGCTCTTAAAACATGTAAACACAAATCTACTGTTGGACAGTATGACAGTAGACAATAAGAGGGGGAAACTTGGGAAACCTGGACTTCAGAAGATTGCTATGAAAGGCAGAGTTTTAACTTTTCACTTGCATCCAATCTAGCTGATTTCCTCTGCTCACTAATTCTGTGTGAAGTAAATCTGTAGTTAGAATAGAATTCATTTTGTAGCGTTACCTTCACAAACAAAGGAAAACCTGAATACCGTGTTAGTGTGAGGATATAGTCAGGAGACCATACATGTATTTTTGCTTTCAAAGCAGACAGTACGATCTGAAAAATTGTCCTACAGTCCCTGTTTTTCAAAGAAATGGATAAATATCCTGTAAATCTACAGTTACAGTAAGTGGCACTGGCTAATGATTTGATTTGAGGATTGAGAGCGCAGTCTGGATTTACTCTTTGTGCATTAACACAGGTCAAATGGACACAGGCTGCATTTTAAATCAGTAATGGAAGGCTGAAGCCTGCCCTAAACCAATCACATCAGCCTTGCCCATGACCGATTGATCCCCAGAGACTGAGCCCTGTGAGCATAGCTTTTATATGAATGGACTCTGTGCAGCCTGTAGTTTCATTCATAAAATGGATGCTGAAGGGGAAAAAAAAAAAAGCCAACCCACACACGCCAAACCCTGGAATGTCCATTTATGCGAAGCTGAAGGGTGTAGTGTTCCCTCAGCTGCTGCTTTTGCCAGTTGCCTTAAAGTAATGATTAATGCTGCTTGGCCCTGCCTGCCTGCAACCTGACACCATTTATGGCCTTGGTGTGTTTCTAATGTATAGTGAATGAGAAGGCTACGTTCTCAAATCAGAAACATAAACAGGAACTGGTTGGTCTGAATTCCATTCAAATATGTCACTTCAGCCGTGCAGTGTTTGTCCAACTTCGATTTTACAGGCAGGGGATGGCGTGGGGGAGAAAAAGCAACACAGACATTTTTGCAGTAAGATTACCAACAAAAGGAGCGAGGGAGAGAGAAAATACTGCTGTCTGTTGTTGAATTCAAAGGGGAGTGATGTTTAAGATACATTTTACAGTTACTGAGGTTAATAAAAACAAATACATGATCTTAAAGTATGCTCAAAAGATCAGCTCCATGTGGAATTTCAATTCAGAGCTGAATGTATGAGCCTTTGTTTTCCTGTTCTGCTGTATAAAAAGTTACACATCGCCTAGACAGGCTGTTGACATCTGGTCTCACAAAATGCATTAGATGTTGTCGTAGATCTAAAACCCAAAGTTGTGGAAAGGAAGCTGTTTGCATAAGGGTTTTTTTCTGAATGTTCATAACAATTTCACTTAGACAGAAGCTGGTGGGGTGAAAGCTAATTCTCTGGTAGGTTTTTCTCAAGTGAAGTGTAAGAAATTAAACGTAAAGTTTAGTTAGCTATTTTCTAGAAGGAAGTGTACGTCTATCTGTAAGTGCACATACTTGCACCTTTTTTTTTCCCCCGATTGCTGGTGCAAAGGTTTGTGACAGAGAAAATGGTGAATAAAACCTTCTGAGTGTTTTTAAATTGCATAATAATTTGGGAAAAGATTGCTTAATTTTTCATGCTGAACTGCTACTGAAAAAATAATGCTGACTTTTGTATTGCCAGGACTTTATTAATTTAGTAATTCATAGGACTCTCTTGTCATTACATAGCTTCTGAGAGGATAGTGCTTTTAAAAGTGCGTGAACTAAAACTTGATCCACCGGCATTTGTGTGGTGAAACATGCTCAAGCAGTTCTTAAATAAGGAGATTGTAATTAGTTCCAGTACTTTTACCTGCACGCCTCCTTTTGGGGAGTCTTATGAGTTTTAATCTAAATGTGTTCTACAGGTTTAAAAAATTGTAGTTTTCATGATCAAAAAGAATCATTTGGTACTTTTCCCTGCAAGACACAGATCATGCATTTTTCATAGTGATGCCTGGTGCTACCTTAACCACTTGTTGCGCTCTAGTTCGAAGAATTGCCTTTCTTACCTAAAAAGGTCCTGTTTGCTAGTGATTTCAGTATTACTCTTCACCCTTGAGCTGGTTAGAGCTTCTCAGTGCTGTGGGAAACAGCTGCTTTCCACCAGGAGGCTAAATGTGTTTCAGTGGTGGATGAAGCGCTCCTTTGTAAACAGTGCTCTTGGAAATCCATGAACAGAAAAGTTACTTGCAATGTGATTGTGACGTTTTAAGTTTGATGCCAAAAGTATGATGTGTTCTAGCTTAAGTATTTTATTTTTAAAAGGCTACTTTTGTCTCTTCACTTGGTAAAAATCTCTCCCACTGCACCAAACTACATCTCCATGTACCAGAGAAGTGCTTGTAATGCTGGAGTAAGCACTTAGTGAAGGTCTGTAAGACACCAAAGGGATGACTGGTGCATTCACAGCATGTGTAGCACAGGGTCAGGTTGACATGTGTGAGTGACACCTGGGAGCCAGATTTGTCCGAGCTGCCTGAGGGACTTGTGTGTGCCCTTCTGTACCCAGTAGTACAAAGGGAAAGAATCTGCATGTGCTGCATTTCTTGTCTGTGGAAACATAAGTGACACATTTAAGTCTATCTGTATAGGTATGTAAACTCTCGAGTTGCTGAAATAGGAACCAAAATTCACATAACTACTTTTCAGACCAGAAGAACAATTAAGGGGGACAGGGTGTAAGTTAAATTGCAGGACTGAGAGTGGAATCACTTGAGAGTTTTGGGGAACAGCTCCTTTGGGAAGTTTCTACAGGGAACTGCTTTTAATATAACTTAATTGGTAATAAAGTGTAAATGGGAAAAATAGGCAGGAAAACAGTTAAGAAGATTACAGTTTTAGTGTCATCACTTTGTTTTAATCCTGTAAGGAAGTAGGCATTTCAGCTATGAATTGTGGTGTTTGGTAAACTTCAGTGACTTGTTAACAAGCTCCCTGAATAAGTACACCGTGGTGTTTGCTTGAGCTGCCACATGGAGAGCAAGACCAGGCAGGTAGTAACTTCTTCTCCCACCCTGTTTCCAATGGCCTTCTAAGCCTCTGTCTCCGTGTCTCTCCCTCTGCACATGCACGTATGTAATGCAGTACTGCTGTATCATGCTGTGCTTTGTCACATGCATATGGGTATGGGCCTCCTGCGCTGGGCCTCCAGATCTTCAGGTGATGTTGATAAAGTGAACTAAAAAGTAACTCAAGAGTGTTATGTAACAACCTGTCCTTCAGTTAGGAAGGCTGTGTAAGGTCAGAAACGGGAACGGCTGAAGAATAAATCCTGGTTCAGGTTTCAGTTCCTGCTTTGCTCTGCTTCATTTAGAAGTTACTTCATCCTGTAGGAGACAGTCAGTCACGTCATCCCTTTGCCTGCAGAAGCTCCATCTTCCCTATGTGTAGCCTGACACAGGCTGAAATTCTGGTTTTTTTCTGTTCTGGGTGAGATTGTGGGTCTGAACCCTGGTCCTTATCTCTGAAAAACATTGAGAAAAGAGAATTTAAGGATTCCTTTCCTTCTTTGAGTTATACAGGGCTGAGACAACCTAGCCCTTTAAATTCTTACATGGTAATTAATATGAAACACTACCATACCAAGGGACCACTCAAGTGTCTTACTTCATAATGAAACTTAGAACCTGTGGCTGCTAATTTCAATAGCAGATTTTTCTTGTTGTGACAAAGTCTGTTTGGGCTTTTTTCTGCTTGTGTGTATTTTGATGAAGGCACAGCAGAGCTTCTTTCCACTATTTTTCTGTGAGAAAGACATTTTTTAGTGTCTAGATTACATGTAATTTTAAAACGGCACCTATCAGGAAAAGAATGGTTTCATTTTCATATTGGGGAAAAGGTACATTCATTGTTGACTGCTATGCTTCTGTTAATAAGAAGAGCAATGAAGAATGACCTCTAAGTACTCCAAAATAATAATAACAGATAATTTTTTTACATTTCCCTATTTTTAGTTAGTTTTGGCATTTGGTTTTTTTTAAAGGGATTCTGCTGTTCTTGAGCTTAATTCACCTTAAAATGTGAATTACTTCATTAACAGTCTGAAATGAACTTGTCTGTCCTAGATCCAGGCACATTTTTCTTCAAGGACTAAAAATTGATAAAAGGTCATAAATCAGTCACCTCAAACACTTGGATCTTGCCCTGGAAGTATTTCATGCCTGCTTCTGTCTTATTTGTTCTCTTGAAACAATGGCATAAGGAGAAGAAAACATATAATTGCTCTGTAATTTCTTCACTAAAATGTTTTCTTTTGAAGTAGCTCCGCTTAGCCTGTAAAAATACTTCTGGGTCTTAGTCAAGCATTTAGTACAATTTAAAACTGCAATACTAAATTTCATTGGTTGGACTTTTTATTAGATAAGGTAGAAATGAAAGCAGCAGGCAATTTAATTAGCAGTAATTTTTCTGGGCAAGTCATTACTTTGATGAACTTCAGAGCAATGTTTATGGCTCCTAATTAACCATGTTAGTCATTTGATTGAATAATCACTTTGGAAATGTTTCTACAATTTGATTAGAGTCTGACCCACTCTGATAGTCATAAATTAACTGATAGCACTTTAGGATAACAAGACTCTAGTTACTTTACAAGAAATAAACTCTTCCTTGCTGTATTTTTCGGTCCTCTGTGGACTGTTTAAGCACAAGCTAACCAGAAGATTAAGTAATGTTGATACAAACAATGCTTGCCTTAACTCCAGATGTTATACTTAGGAGCATAGGAGATGAAATCCCAAATTGGCTAAGAAGACAACTTTTTTAATGTGTGCATGATTCTTTAGGAGTTCATGAGTCAAAAAGGGCTTTGCTGCCAATACTAGAGATTTTTTACCTAAAATAGAAAATAGCATCTGTTTCAGTTCTACAACTTCCTCTTTTTTGCGTAGATTTTTCCATTCTCCTTAAAATTCAATCTGCTTGGTAACATGAATGATTTCTTGCAGGTGAACCACTACTTGTAGCCTTGACTTCTAGTCTGTAGAGCTATACTTGACTCGGGTGATCACTGAGTCACTGATTCCTGTGGTTGCTCAGAATAGCTGCCTGAGACATTGGAGATTGTCAAAGCCTGAGGAGGCAGGCACTCAGTGTTTCATCGAGAGAGGAGGTAATGAGTTCGGCACAGATGTGCAAGAGAGACCGTGGACTGTTAGAGGAAACTTATTATTACTGCCCTGTGCTATACTTGTTTTGTGAAGTCAGTGTAAAACCTCATTTTCTTATCCTGCCAGATCTTTGATACTCATCACTAGTCAGTGAACAGTGAAATTTGGAATCACGGTCTGAAAGAGTCTATTGGCAGTGTTGGAAAAATAATGTCTGCTCTTTTGACCTCTTGTTTGCATCTCTTTTTAAAGAGTAACAAGTTACTGGTAACAGATTGCATAGCTTAGGGTAGGAGTTTATCACAAGATCAAATAGACTCTGTTAAGAAAGACTTTTGATATCCAAAAAGTGGGTTAAACATGGTCTAGAAGGCCAAACATTTATGGTGTATTTCTGTTTGCAAGTCCCTGTGCACAGGATGTGGCCAGCTGAGGGACAGCACAAGACATGGGGATGAAAAAGACATTTAAAGAACGCCATTTTCATTAGTTCTGTTTGGGTTTTTTTCTCATTATTCTTGCAGATTTGAGTAGAAGGGGAGAAAAGCAAATAAATATCGGTATTACTTAGAATATGTGCAGTGATTTTTTGGGGGGAATGTGTCATTTTTGTTTGACGATGTGCAGGTGGATGGTGTGACATAGATACATCTAAATGCATAGATAAAATGGTTAGCAGTCACAAAAAATTCCATTAACCATTCAGATCCTTAACTGGGGTCTAAAAAGCAATATCCTATTCTAAAGTTACTTTGAAATTCCTTGTGTTAATGTAGAGTTTATAAGTCTCCAGTGTGATTTGCAGGCTTTTCGGTGTAATTGATTAAAAATGTTGGGTTGAATTAGTTGCAAAGACAGATATACACGCACAGGGTTTAAAATATTCATAGTCTCTGGTGTGGATTTTTTGGTCTGTGAACAGTCCAAAGTGTAATTGCCATGGGAGTCAGCTTTTAGCAAAGTTTATTACAAAAGGGTTTCAGTTCAAGTGCCTATGTTAGATAGGATCAGGGATCCTCGTACTGTGACTTTCTCCTTCATCATGCCTTGTGTGTGTGGTTCTGAAGTGTTGACTGTTTGTTGACAGGTTCCCTTTCACTGTAGCTTGTGTCCTTTTTTGTTGATCTTCTGCCTGTAAACTGTCGCATTGATAACCTGCACACTTTTAATTCCATACAGTCTTCTGACTTGTATTGTCATCTTCTTTCAGAAGTGCCTAGCTGCCATTCCATTTACATGAGGCAAGAAGGCTTCCTGGCTCACCCAAACAGAACAGAAGTTAAGTTTTCTATTATGTATCACTTTTGTATGAGAGAAATGTGAAAAAGTAAAAAGCCTGGAGGGATTTGGGGTTCACTGGTTTAATTCTGCTGCTGGGAAGACTCAAGTCATCTTTCTTTCCCCTTCCAGTCTTGAGTTTCTGATGCACTGATTTTTTTGTTGCTTCTTTTAGTGCCATGGGTTGATCAGGATAGAAGCAATTATATTATGAACTGAACTCATTCTACTTTTTAAGACTTCTAGCAGTTGAAGGAAAGAGACTCTTCTGTTTCAGCCATTCTGCTGAAGTGGTATTTTCCAGGCTATTGGTGTGACAGGCTCAGTTAACTGTCTTAAGTAATCCATTTTATACTTTAAATTCATTGAAGGTTTTTTGCTTTTTCTTCTGTTACTATTTGTGCAATGTTTTGTTGCATCTTAGGCCCAAAATTGAGATTAATACCAAAACTCCTGGTGATCTCAGCGCACAGTTTAGGTAATTGTCAAAATTAATAATTCTGAGTACAAGAACTTTATATGTAATAAAAATAAGAAGGCAAACAGAACTAAGACCACTGAAAGAGAAATTATACCTTCCACTCTGCTGTTTTGGTCTATCTGTCTTGTCAGTATATTGGGGTTTGTTTGTTTGTTTGTTTAGGGTTTGCTTTTCTTCCAAGAGGCAGATTTCACAAACGTGAGGAATCTGGTTTTGAGATTGATGAGAATCCAGACAGATGTGTGAATCAAAGTCTTCTAGTAAGACTTCATTTGTTAGTGAAAAGACACAACTGGAAAGATAACACATCTGTCTAAAATCCCAGCTGCTTCTGGGGTCAAATAAAGGCAGAAAAAAAACCAGAAGGTAGTGTTTAACAAGAAAGGTGAAACAGGAGATGGAAATTTCTAACAGTTTTGGTATTTGAAATTATATGAAGTATGGAAGTTCGATAAGGGAAGTGAAAGACATCAGGGAAAAATCTACACACTGCAGGGCTAATGGCAACAGATTTTGAGTTTTAATCACAGCACAGATAGGGGAAAAGCAATCTTAGCCGTGTTATGCACTCGTGAGAGGTTGGAGGTGGCAAAATTGTTATGAATGACGTAGAAAAATCAGTGATGTTTGCTAAATATTTGTTTTCAGTATTTGGAAATCAGTCAACATGATTTCATGGAATAAAGGTCATGTCAAATCTGATTCTATTCTTTGCTGAGATTAGAAGTTTGATTGATAAAGGTGCTTGTATCATATAGTTAGACTTTTTATGGCATTCAGTTTGCCTCTGCATTACATTCTGATTAAGAAGTTAGCACAAAGCAGTATCAATAAAGTACACATTAAATACATTAAGACCTGGCTAACTGACAGATCTAAAAGTGGCTGTCACTGAGCAATCATCTCTGAATGGATTGTTTCTATTATAGTTCTGTAGGAATTGATATCAGGAGTGTTGCTATTCAACATTTTCAGTAAAGATATGGAACAAAGTTAATAGATAACTTTATGGCACAAAGATAGAGTGGTAAATAACGGGCAGGACAGGGCAGTCACACAAAGCATTTTGAATTGTTTGGTAGTCTGGGCACATTAAACAAAATGTTTTTTTAACATGTGAATGTAGACCAGGCCTGTGGAACTGGGAAGCAGAATATTAGAAAAAATTATTTTGGGATAGACCTCCTCCTTCTCAGCTTCGCAGTGGGAAACCAGCCCAACTGAACACTTCAACCTTTTGGCAAAAAATCCTTCTGTAATACTTACAGAGTCAAAAGGAGGGTCAGAGGGTGTCAGGAGAGGAGGAGATGTTTTGTCTCACTAAGTAGCGCTGTTGAGGCTGATACTGGTATGCAATACGTTAACATAGTGGTTAAGCAAAACATTAACATAATGGGGAATAGTAGGAGTGTGTACACAAGAGCATGCTAGAAGTCTGTCGGGTTGCAGAGAGTGTCTTTTAATGAAAAAAATAAAATTTTACAAAATTACTTTATTTGAAAGGAACATCAGCAGTGGTGTGTGGTGGTGACTTCTGGGAGTGTGAGGGGGAAATAGCAAGAAGTACTTTCTTAGTCTCACAGGGAGAAGACCTGTAGGAACTAATGGTTAAAAATCAAAATGGTGCTGCTTCAAACAGGAAATGAAACAAACATTTCAGAACAAATCATAGAGAAAAATGGCTGCTTTTTCATTTCTGCACGTGGAGATTAACAGTCTTTTGGGAATGCACACATTAATTAAACACCCCTGTACTGAGACCAGAATATTGGGATTGGGCGGTGTGTAAAGGATGTGGGATATTAATCTGATACCTGGATGACTTAGTGTTCCCTCTGGCATTAAGCCTATGATCTCTTCTTTCTCCATGCATCTTTTATATAAACAGCTCTTTCTTTTTAACTTACAGGCTGTATGTATGAAAAGGGACCTAGGCAGTTTTATGATGACACTTGCGTTGTTCCAGAGAAGTTTGATGGTACGTATGGCACATCTCTTTTTTTCTTATGTTGGGAGATGAAAAAGAAAGAGATGAGGGACTTTTCTCTGTTGCTGATCAAAAAAGCCCAGTAATGTTCCAATTTAGGATTCCTTAACACACCATTTGCCGTGCGCCCAACCAAAGCTGACCTTTGTCTCTTGAAACCAAAGTCTCCTCTTCAATAGGATGCCATTTGATTTTTGCCAGCAAAAGATGCTGCATCCAGAGTTGTGGCAGAGTAGCTCAGTTCCTGTACTGTTAAAAAAGTAATAGGATTTCCATTGCACTGATGATCACATTCCACTTGGTGTTTGAGATTTGATGAAAGCTGTTCTTATAATTAACGGAACGATGGAGAGAGCAGCAACTTTGGTTTTTCTGAGGATTAAGCCTCTTGTCATGCTGTCTGTGAAGTGATGAATAGTGGGGAGTGAGTATATAGGGAATTTTTGTGTTTGTGTCAATGTATTTGCACTAGATTAAATGTACTAGTGGTTTATTTTTCAGTGGGATTGATAACAAATCAATGCTCTTTTCACAACACTACCAATTACAACAGATTTTTTTTAAGAGAGTAATTCTGAGGTCAATTAAAATGAATTGGTCCAAATTATCTTCAGTTACTCTGACATAAAATCAGTTTCCTGGTGTAACTCAGTTGATTTCAGATTTATTTGGTTCTAAGCATAGGAGATGGACGCTGTATTTCTTGCCAATGTCTGCTGGTCTGCAACTTTGGGAAGTAAATTTGGAGACCAGTTACATAAATTTGCTAGAGTGACTTTATGTTAGTGTATATATGTTCCTGTAGTGTTGTTAGTATAGCTTTTATGTTAGTGTATTTATTTATTTTAATAGTGCTTTATTTATTTTATCAGGAAACATTAGATACTTCCCAATAAACTTGTGAACAACTCTCTGACCATAGCTAGAAGTAGAGCTGGAGAATTGGCATTTTTCGCCTGTTTGATTTGGTTTGTTTTCCCCTGAGAATCTCTTATGGATTACAAAACTATTGCATGTCTAGCAGCATTTGTTATGTTTGCTGAAGACTTGGAGACTCTGAAATGAAAGTAACCCAAATAATTGGACATTCTTCAGAATATCACATATATTACAGGGTTAGTAAGAAATAGATAATTTTAAACAATATTAGATCTAACTGAAAATCGCTCAAGTCAGTATTATATTGTCACTGCATCAATACCTTCATTGAAAGTATGATTTATTGAAAGTCTGCTTCATATCCTTTGTAATGTGAGCCTGGGGTTTTTTATGTGTTGTTGTTTTTGGGTTTTGTGTGTTTTTGGTGGCAGTGTTGTTAGGCTTTTGTTTGGTTTTTTGTTTTGTTTTTTTCTTAAAGCACATTGTGTCAGGGGCTTTTCTGTCTCCAGAAATGATTGTGGGTCTGATCTTTTTTGAGTACCGGTGGTAAATTCATATTTACATTTATAGTAATAGGGATCAGACCCTGTACTACTAGTTAAAACTCTTCGGGAGTAGCATTTATCTATGTCTTCCTTGAAAATTCTTTTGGTTTGTCTGGGTTTTGCACAGGGAGAGGAATGAAAATGAAATACCAATAAAGTAAAAGAAATGAATGTTGGGATATATTTGTGTGCTTGCAAAGCAAGCAGTCTGCTGCTAGCTTGTATGACTGTCAAGTGAGAGAACACCTTGTACTCTTAGAAGATTGATGTCATGGTGCAAATACATGTGTTTATACTTGTAGCTTGACGGCTTTTGAGGAAGAAAATAGCAGATGTGTTGTCATATTCTGGCCAGTAAAGCAAAAGTTGGATAAGTCCAGGACTAGCCTTGATGTTTCAGAAGTAGATTCTCAGCTGCTTTATTTGAAATCAGAGATTGTCACAGGCAAAGGATCTGATCCTCTGTAATACTGCACTTGCTATTTGTGCACTGCTCAGCTACCATTAAAAGAAAAAAAGCCTCTCCTTGAAAAAGAAGGCCTTTCAGGACTGAAACTTGAACCTCACAAACTAAAAAGCCTTTTGTTGATTTATTTGTTTTCCACAACTATTGACTCAATTTTCTTTGCTTATTACAAAAGGAAGTGCTCCATTTTTAATATTATTATTCTGCCTTTCTCTACATGGAACCATTCTGTAATGGCCATCAGAGCATCCTAACGTTGTGGTTGAATATAAATTCCTGGCTTTCCATATTAAATGGGTCACAGTGTTTATTGGAGAGTATTGCTGTTCTGATAGTCGAAATGAGGAGTTTTACCAGTATATCAAGGATTGCAGTCATTGTGTGGAGAAAAAAATAGTCTGCTTCAATATCATATCTTTCAGCTGTTGTTGTTTGCATGAGTCTTTTAGTGTGAATATGATTTAAAAACAACAAAGATAGTATGGATGTAGCAGGATGGTTTTTTCATTGGTAGTTTCTGGAACAGCCAGAAGAATGTTATTGTTGATTTTTAAAAGGTTCTTCTAGACTTAAAATTTTAGAAAAATTAGCTTGCTGGTTTTTGGGGGAGTACTAATTTAATATGTAGATATGAGTAAACGTAGTATGTGCTTATATGCAAGTTCAGTGTGCCACAGAGGAACTGATGTATCTGCAGGGTTTACATGCCTGTAAATAAAGCACATGCTGTTTAAGTCCAAGTCAAATAACTCGATCAAATTTTCCTTAAAAGCATTTGCATGCAAAAGAAGTTTCTCTCAATAGGGTTTTGCAGCTTTGTGAAGCATACCTTACCTTACAAAAACTGGGGTCTCTGCAAAGTGTAGTACACAAACACAGTTCTTCATGTATCAGAGTTGCTTCAAAAGCAGTTTATGCTCTTTCAGACAGCGGATGTCACAAAATGGTTTGCAAGCGAGATTTGCGTGTATCAAAAGTACATGGGAAGAGGCTTTGTGAGACTTCCATAAATCATGAATGAATGTAGGTGGTTTTGAGTATATTAGTACGTTATTGTAAGTCACCAGCAAACAGGGAAATGCGACATTTGTGTGTGGTTGATTCTTCTCTTTGTTTTATTAACCCTAATGACTGCTTTGCTAGTTTATCTGACAAACTGAGTGATGATGCTTTTTGCACAGTGCTCATCTAATGCTGTTCTGTGCAGGTGATGTCAAACAGGAGCCAGGCATGTACCGTGAAGGACCCACGTACCAGCGGCGGGGCTCTCTGCAGCTGTGGCAGTTCTTAGTAGCTCTTCTTGATGACCCATCAAACTCTCACTTCATAGCTTGGACTGGTCGAGGCATGGAATTCAAGCTGATTGAGCCAGAGGAGGTGGGTTAGACAGACAGCATGCCTTCCCATCCACTGCACCTTCCTGCAAATTCAATTTTGTTCCTGTGGATTTATGCTGTATTTTTGTTCAATATTTTGCTTCAGTAGCACTTCAGAAGGGTGACAGAAAAGACTGGCAAGTGCTTCAGGTAGGGCAGGTGTGGTTAAGCATAGACTTGACTCCTAGTCCCACAAAATAATAAATAATAAAATAATAAAAATATTGCAAACACGAGAGTTGTAAAATACTTCACATTAATTGTGGGACACAAATTGTTTAGAACCACTTTATGGATAGAGCTGTGTTTCAAAACCCTTTGTCTTAATAGTCTTTGAACACCAAATATTCTTCAGTGTAAAGATGTGGGAACCTGGAGCTTTTAGGCTGTAGAGTGAAGTACCGCAAGTCTGACAGATGGCAAAGGAGGAGATTAAGATTATTAGGCAATAAAATCCTACCAGAATTATATAAACTTCCCTCTATTTAGGGTTTTCTCCAGAATCTTCCTGCTTGAGTGTATCAGTAGATTGTTTAGTGCATGCATAGATCCTAGTCTTGCAAACACTCATGCACATGCACAGCTCCCCTGAACCATGAAGGACTCATGGGATAGGTAAAATTACTTGTATTTATGAACACTTACTGAAGCATGGTGTAGTTCACTTATGTGATAAAAAGGAATAAATTGAATGTTTTATTACATGAAAAGGTTTGGACTAGGTAACATTATGTAACCTCTCGTGTATTCTAAAGAGTCATGGAAACTTGGAAGATCAGATGTTATATGAATTTTACTGTAAAATTGATGTGGAGGATTCCATTAGGGTTGTCAAAAAGCAGTATTATTCTGCTTTACTTTTTTGCCCCTTGAGTAGGGTTTGGTAATAGAGGAGAGACCACAGCAAATTTTCTGACAGGATGCCCTCTGAGTGAGAGCTGAGTAGGAATGTTCGGGGGTGTATGGCTGCTTCTGCATTCCAGCAGCTATTTCTGCCGTTTGCCGTCCATCTGCTGGTATAAGCAATCTGAAAGCTTTCTTGCATTTTGCTTACATTGTCTGCTAGCAGATCTATGGGGATGATAGAGTAGTTCGGAATGGATGGCCCCCAACAGGACTGATGTCCCTTTCCTTTCTGGCGTGGTCTGGCTTAGGAGCAGGTTGCTGCAAGCACCCCTGTGCTGGCTTTAGTTCATCTGAGCACCCTCCACACTAGTGATAGTCACCAGTGCAGATCCTGGCACTGCATATGACGATTTGACCTCACAACGGTCTTAGTCGACTTGATACTGAAACTTGCAAGTCAGAAGCCTTGGCAGGCTACATGGATTTCTTAGTTGTGTGACCTGTCCAGAACAGAGTGAAATGTTTGAAAAGGTTTTGGTGAATAACATATCTAATTTTTTCCCCATCCTCAGTCTCTCTATTTATCCTTAGTTTTGTCTGGTCTTTAAGGTATGTCCAAATTTTTTCAAGATTGAAGTTTTATTGAGAAATTGTTTCCAGCAGATGGTGCAAAAACTTTATTGATTTTATTAGCTAAGAAAAGGAAAGTAGCAAAACAAATCCCTAAGGTTTCCTTATTGTCTAATTCCCCGAAGGTATTCTAATTTAAGTTAAACAGATCATCTGCTTATCTGGCTACGTAGAAGTTGCTTTGTTTTTGAACATTGCATCCAAGATCTGGAGGAGGCAGGATACTTGAAACTTGCCTCACTCCTGTGTGTTCTTAGGGATTACAAAGGAGACTCAAGTTGTTTTCATCTGAATGTCACGAATCTGTTGATTAAAATAAGAATAGCCTATAGGAAGTTGCACAGTTCCGTTGGTTACCAAGCATAAACCGAAGGGAAATCAAAGAGCTTGTTGGTTCTGTGGCAGGTTAGGATGTCAATGACATGACCTTTCCATCCTATTCCTTTGCCAGAGGTTTATGCCTTTGTAGAAAGGGTGACAGCAAAAATGAGTATGTATCAGCTCCTGAAGTGCCATAGTTCATTCTGAAAGTAACTGTGGACTATGGAGGCTGAGAATTGGGTGTAGGTCCATTTATGCCATCATGTCACAGGAACAGCAAACTTCAGGAGGAAGGTGCGGGGTAAGGGTAGGAGGCTGAATCCCTTCCACAGAGCAAGACGAGGTAAATGCTGTGCAGTTCAGGGACAAGAAGAGTTGTTTACCAAGACTACTTCTGGACCTGCTTCCTTGTTTAGGAGTGTCAAAATACCACACAGTATAGTATATTCTTAACCATTACTTTCTTCTAGTTATCTTTGCTGTGTATTTATTTTGCAAGCCTGTTAACTTGGGGACATTCAGGGCTCTGATTAATGCAGAAAAAACTTGGAAGGAATAGACAAAGAGCGATGTGGGCATGTATGACAGAGGTGAATCAAGGTTACGCATTTAGGTCAGATCTGCAACTGGAATAAATTGACATGATTGGAGGTGTGTTTCGGTACAGCTAAAACATAGCTGAAGTTAGCAGAGCTCTGATAATTTAGATGTCTGAAAAGCTGCACCACTGAAAGGAAATAATGCTTTCAAAAGAAATCTTAGAAACTATTGTCCAGGTGGAGATCGAAATCATGGATTTTGCTGTTGTTTACTCCCCTTCAGTTCTCAGTGCTGCATATGTCTGTGGCTTACATCAAAAAGCTCCAGACACCTATGGGAAAGTTTCGTAGAGCAGTCTGCAGAGAAGCTGCTTGGCTGCTCTCTCCCTTTTCCAGAACTGTATGCATATACACCTCTCAAACATTTTTATAAAATGTGCTTTAAAGATTTCATCAGCTCTGTTTTTTTCCTCTGGTGACGTGATAGCCATTTTTACAGAGAGTAATTGAAATGTCACAAACAGCCAATGGTAATTTCAGGTGGGGAATAAGAAGTTAAGCTCTTTAAACAAGGGCTCTCTTTGTCCAGAACTATCTTTAGCAATAAAACAGGAAGCATAAAGGCAAGCAGAAGTCATAAGTCAGAGCAGAAGGCATGTTGTTCTTTATGGAATGGTTTCATGAGTTACTTGCAATTCACTTTTTATCATTATTTTTAAGGAAAATTATACAACTGCAACTATGAAATTTCTCTTCCATTCTTCATACCACTGTGTAGCTCTTCCAAACGATTACTCTGTCTCCTCAGATAATTCTTTTTTTTTTTTTTTTGCTGAAGTAATGTTTGAGACTGGGAGTTGCCTTTTGACTTGTATCTCCTAATAATCTCAACATTGCTGTCGTTCCAAGTACAGTTTGTATTAGTTCATGAACTAAGTTTTATGTGTATACATGTGTATTTAATATAACTTAGTTTTCTGATAGCAAGGAAAAGACAGGAATAGTACAATTATCCATAGTATCAAAGTAAAGATATATTTTCGTTTTTAGTGAAAATTTTCGGGTGAAACTTGCTAAATATTGTCTGTCTTTGTATGGCTTTATTTTTTCCCTTGGTTTTCTTTGTTAAAAAGCAAATGAAAAAACCCTAACCCTCCACCACATTTGCAAATAAGTAAACCTTTCAAGTTTAATGGTGGTATGTCTTCAGTTAAAAATCAGAGTAGTACATGGGAAATTCAGGTCATGGCAACCTTTTCTCTTTATTTGTTGCACCTGCAGGGTTCCCCGTCCTGCATCCCCAAAAAAAGTATCTGATGCTAAGATCTGCTTGTTAAATGCATTTAACAAATCAATGCTAATCCATTTTTGTGGCAGGTGGCACGTCGCTGGGGGATTCAGAAAAATAGGCCAGCTATGAACTATGATAAACTTAGCCGATCGCTTCGCTATTATTATGAAAAGGGAATCATGCAAAAGGTGAGTGGCTAATTTTGTATTACATTTCACCAGAGTCTTGAATGTTAATCCATAAATCAGATTAAAAGGAATGCTTGTTAACTTCATGAGATAGATAGTTTTTTCATATATTTAGGCAAACGGTAAACTTTTCTGACCTACCAGGTCCAGCATATGCATTAAGATATTTTTTGTTCTGTGTAAAAAGTGTCTGTGGTTTTAGTTCCCACAATGCATGTCATGATTATAGGGAAAGAGGTAACATTCAAAAATATCCAAAAATGCTTCCTGGCAGTGGGGAAAGAGAAATAGTAGAGTACAGTATGATTAATTTTTTGCAGATCTAAATTAGCTGCCCAGTGCTTGAGTACTTCAGTAAGACAGGGGAGAAAAATTGTAGCTATTAACATACCAAATACTTTAATATTTTTACCAATAGTGTGGTAGTAATACTGTTTTAAATGTAATATTTTGAATAAACTGAATTAAGAAAAATACTTTAAAATCATTTTTCTATTACAGTCTGGTCTTGCTGACAGTATTCATTCTTCTATTATGGCTTGCTGATTTACATGTGTATTTTTAAGTGTTGCTATATAGTACTGTGTAGATTGACTGAGAAATCAACGAGAGACGTGTCTGCTTTACTTACAAAACTGACGGATATGATCAAAGATCGTAATGAACGCCTTGTGCTGCAGTACTTATTCCATGTCTTTTCACATTAGATTTGTGACCCGTGGTGATTAATATGTGTAAACCTACCATTTGCCAATTCCATGAATGGCAACAGTGCTGTCAGCTCAGGTTACTGGGCAGCTTTTCCAGTAGATTTTGTGAAGTCTTACAAGTTCGTTGCTTAGATTATGGAATTGTTGCAGTGCGCTCCATTTTCACTCTCCGCGATCCAGCTTGGACAACAGTCTGGGCTAGTATTGGCTTATGGTTCTTCAGTAGCACAGCACCTCATTCATTTTTGTGTGTCATGTAACATACCTTGAGGCTTTATAAAGTGGAATGGAAACGGTCTGTTCGGGGAGAAGCAGAAGTTATTGGTTTTGCTGGCTGATGCTTCAAGCAGAGGAGTTTCTTGTTGCAGGTTACAACTCAGCTACATAGGCAAGTGTGCTGCCAGCACAGTTCAAAGGCAGCAGAGAGGCAAAAAATAAAAGGAGCAGAGTGAAGCAAGTTGAAAAGGTGGGGTTGGAAATACCAGAAGGCTGATAATGCTGCCCCAACCCACACATCCATTTGATATGGAAAGTTTACAAGTACTTCTAACTGGTAGCTTGCTACCTCTGAAGCTATTGCTTTATTATCTGCAAAAATACATTTAACACACACACTGAAAGCTACCTTGTGTGCTTATTTTTCTGACATAGCAATGTTTGAAGCTTGCCGTAGAATCACTATCTGGCCAGTTCATGTATATTCAAAACTAATGGAAGTTGCAGATTCATAGCAGATTTCTTTACTGCAGAGTTTGTATATACATTTTCCCTCCTGTTTTAAATTAAGCAATGATAGCAGGTTATGCAAAAGCATGATTTCTGAATGCAGCCTATACTCTGTCAAACTTGCTAGTATTAATTTGACGTAAAAAATTCTACTGCAGATACAGCCTCTATAAAACTATTTTTAGAATAAATAAGCTGAAATTTTAAGGAGGTGCTTCAAGCTATTTTGCATGCATAAGAATAGAGTTGTTAAGTTTGCAACACTTTTTTCGTCTTCATTCACTCACTTCAGTGAAGTGGTAACTGCAGTTGCAAGAAGCAGACTATGATTTTTATTTTAAAATAATTTTAATAAATTGTGAGCATGCAACATGGTTCGTATTTTTAACTGCAATTCTTAAAATAAGGTGCTTGAGAAGACACTATATTGACTGCCATTTGTTTTTTGTTGTTTTTTTTTTTTAAAATAAGACAATGATTCTGTGTTGTTTTTATCATTCTTTAATTTTTAGGATATTGAAACACAGGCATTTGGTGCTATTTCTGATTAAGGGAAAACTTTAGGATCTTTGGACAAATTGCCCCTCCATAAGCAAATCTAAATGTCCTAGGTTTGCATGAGCAATTGCTAAGTACATATTAGCCTACGTATTTGCTTACGCTGTCCCTGTATAATCAGCATGCACCATAACTAGAGTGCTTTTGTACCCAAGTATGAATCAATCTGTGTAAGGTGAAATCCAGATCTCTATCGTGCAATGTGGTTCTTTTTTCCACTTCACACAGTGTGTAATTTTATTTTGCCACTGTAGTGACAATTTGTTTACATTTTCCAATAAGAACAGTTCCATTTGTGGTTAAGCATAGGAAGTGATAGCAAACCAGTGTTTAGAACTAGCATACCTAGTCCATCTTCCAACAGGATGTCACATGTGGCAAAATCAAGATCATTCTGCACAGTCTGCTCTGGCAGGTCCCTCTTGCCTTTGCTAGGTCGTTGCCCTACCAGTTCTGCTGTCACATTATTCATTGTGTAACAAAGGTGAGTTCTTCATGAGACTGTTGAACTTGGAGTTGCAAAACACAGGGTCTTAACCCTGCACCCTTTTTTCCTTTCTGTTGTCTTAAGGTGGCTGGAGAAAGATACGTCTACAAGTTTGTTTGCGACCCTGAAGCGCTTTTCTCCATGGCTTTTCCGGACAACCAGCGCCCCTTACTGAAGACTGACATGGAGCGCCACATCAATGAGGAGGACACTGTGCCTCTATCCCACTTTGATGAGAGCATGGTCTACATGCAGGACGGTGGCTGCTGCAACACCCACCCCTACAATGAAGGCTACGTCTATTAACAACAGTGACAGTGAAGGGGATGTTTTCCCCCTCCCTTAAGCTTCTCCTCTTTCACAAGACCCAGAGGAAAGCTGAATCGACTTCAGTTTGTTTTTTAAATAGTACACTAAAAGGGGCTTTTCCTGTTGCATTACTCCTATGGTCTGCCATGGACAGCGCACTTTATTTGAAAGGGGTGGGTTGGAACCTAAACGTTATTCTGTGCGAAAGGAGGAAAAGGGTGGGTTTGCTTTTTCTTAAGTTTGGGAAGGGAACATACAGGTTTTAAGTACAAAAGCTATATCATGTCTGTTTTGTTTCATATCAGCATAAGATATTGTACATTTTCTCTGGGTATCCGTAGTACAGTTAATTCTCATTGTGCAAAATAACCACTTGATGATGGTATCAGCACAGCATGCCTAGGGCATTTGGTTCTTGCCATTCTTAATTGTTTTTCTGCCATGATAAAAGAGAAGCAAAGAATATACTACAGCATTTAATTTAGAAGCTTCCAGTGGCAGAACTTGTACCTTGCCTCTGAGAACAACCAGATATCTCAAAAGTTGTGGGGTTTTTTTTAGGGGGGGTGTGGAGCGGGGATTGGGTTTTCTTGTATGGCCTCAACATAAAATCCTGTTTAATGACAGACTGTCCATAAGTACAGTCACCAGGCAGCAAAAGTCCTGACTTCACACTGCAAGCTCTACGCTGTATATGGTGCCACATTGCTATACATATATGGCTCATGCTATGGCTCAGATTTTTCAAGATCCATTTGAGGGTAGTAATTACATGTGATAGGCTTTCTGATGATCATGTCAGCATTAAATACAGGATCATGATCAGGAGGGAGAAAACATTTTGTATTCTTCCATTTCCTTTGGTACATAAATAAGTTATTTAATCAATAGGAATTAACTGTACTAAGTCACATATCTAATTATGCTGTTTAGACACAGCAAGCACTCCTTGAGAAAAATATCCAATACACTAAATAGGTACTTTAGTAATTTTTAGACACGGTACCCATTAATATGCATTTAAACCTTTTACTGCTGTGTTATGTTGATAACATATATAAATACTAGATAATGCTAATGCTTCTGCTGCTGTCTTTTTCTGTAATATTCTCTTTGATGCTGAATTTACTATGACCATTTATAAGCAATGCTGTAACTACAGGTAGCATTTCAGGACAAAATAGATGACTTGAACCATTTATTGCTTAGAAAATAGCTTACGCCACAGCTGTGCTATAAGCAGCTTTTATGCGCATCCACAAATGACTAGTAAGCTTCAGCTTGCTAAGGAAAGCTCTGCAGAACCTTTTGTAATTTTCGGTGGAACGGAGATGAACTGTCAAAGAATACCATGAAGTTGCTGTATGACGTTGTAGTGCTGGCACTGGTGTTACCAATCAACTTGTTTTGGACACTAAATGTAAATGTGATCAGATATGCTCGGAAGACAATTTAAATTTTGGGGGCTTTTTTGTTGTTTTGTTATTTTTTAAAATTGTTTTATTTTTGGTGAGGGGTAGTCTTGGACACAAGCCACACCTGCTATTCTGTATGTAAAACAACAACAACAACAACAAAAAAAGCCTTGAGAAAACCCTGAAAGTTTTAAATATTTATGAGCACCTTTTCTGAAATATAATAATCTGTAGTTTGAAGGGAGGGAGAGGGGGTAAGATCTGGATTTCTTCTTTTGCTCAGTGAAATTTAAGTAGGTGTTATATGAAGTACCTTTTTTTCCTATATTGCCAAGAAGTGAGAGAAAAATGAATACATAACCATAAAGCAACAAGAATAATTTTCATCATAATGGATGGATTTCAAAGACAATCCTAGGTGGTGGGTTAATCTTCCGTCCTTTCTCAGTTAAGACACTACCTAAGTTGTGAATATTTGAATATGCAGTTAATCAACAGCAAAGAAACAGTCGTCACTAGAAACGACAGGTACATAAAAAACATTTGGGCAGGTATTTAATTTACTCAGATCCATAAGACAACATATTTTATGAGAGTGTGTATATGCCTTAATATGTCACCTAATCCTGTCATCCATAAGTCTCAATGGCACTTAAATATTTGGTGATCAACCCAGAAGAAGTCTAAAACTGCAGAACTAGCTAAAAGGAATGGGAAAAGGTTGGATAATATTGTTTAAAAAAATTGTGGTTTCCATTGAAATAAGGTTCAAATGAAACATGCTTTGATGAAAAGTCCTTGGATTGGTTTTGCTTCTTTAATGTCAGCATGGAGCGCCTCTTGCTTGTGATAGGATGTGGGTATTTGGGAAGGGGTTGGACAAAAAAAGGAAAAAAAAAAAAGATTAAAAAAATTCATCAAATGTATAATATTTAAGAAGAAATATATTTATATATCTGTATACGGTAGTGACTCACTGAACAAAACAAGCAGTCAAACCAACATTGCATAATTTCTCAGCAGAAGATAAAAAAGTCTTTTTAATGAACTGATTAACCCTTTTTAAAATGTACCTAAGAGGTTTATTTAAAGTCTATTTTTATTCCACTTTTTTGTTTGTTTGGGGTTGGGATTTTTTTTGTTTTGTTTGTTTGTTTGGGGGTTTCAGGTAGAATAATAAATCTGGCAGCTGATTTCTGCAAGATTGTTGTGTATTGGATTCCTAAACATTTAGACTGGAGAGGCCCCTGCAGTAAGGTTATTCTTTTGGAAAAGGAGAGGAAGGTCTGTTGCCGCTGCCTATAATAGCTTCCTGCAAAGTTTAACAAAAGCCAAACAGAAAAAAAGCTTGTTTTCAAGCTGTGCCTCAAGTGGAAGGAAACCACAGGTTTCACCTCTTTAGAAGGAGCTATCACAGAGTGAGCTTGTGTGTGTTTTTTTGTGTATCTTCTTGCTGGTCAGAGCAGCTGGGCAGCTCAGAGTAATGCTATGGCGAAACGAAGTTGGGAGGCATCGCTGCAAGATCCACGCACTGTGGTGCAGCTGAAGGGGGCTCAGGTTTCATATGCCGTGACAGTTCACTTGCTTCAGTAGCTTGCTTCGGTTGCTTCGGTTTAGGACAACACAAAAATTTCATTTTAGCGATATGACTTCATGACAAAGAGCCTAAACCTTTTCTCTACAAGGTTACAGCAGTCTACTTTCTCATGCACCAGCTACAGTACAAACCTTAATATTACATTCACTGAAAGTGCGAATTTCATATGCTTGTCAGACCAAATCTGCTTGCTTTACTTCAGTGGGCTGCTATAATAAGGGAGAAACTAGGAGAAACTGGACCATAATTGTTTTCTCCAGAAATTCTCTATGAAGAGCCCTTTGCTCAGAATCTTTTCGTCTTTGGGATTCTCTGCTACCTGAAACTGTTCTCCAGGGGTTAGTGCTTAGAGTTCTGTTGCCCTTGACAGCTGGCTCGTTTGGGGTTCCAGTCCATCTTCACAGGACAGTATCATCTAGTAAATATTTTTGCCGCCTTTGTGGTTTTTTGTTTGGTTGGTTTTTAATAGCAGGAAATAGATCAATGTGTACAAAAGGTATTATGAGGAAATCTTTGAATTGTTAATGGCTGTACTTTCTCCTCTGACGAGCATTAGCTTCAGTTCATGTACTTACAGGTAATAGCACCCATGCACAGCCCTATTCAGTGCTCACATTAATAGTACCGGGGACTTTCCTAAATAGTCTCCTTCAAAGATGTTTTGGGAGTCTTCATATGGTATCTTAGACTAAGAATGATCACTCTGAAATACCCCACTTGCCTCTCACAGTAAGAGCTTAGGAAATTAATTTCTCAGTTCTCTTTGCTTGTTATTTGAGGGGTTTTCTCTTTGGGGGTTTTTGGTGATTATGGAGTTTTTGGGCTTGTTTTTGGGGGGTTGATTGGGTTTTGGGTTTTGTTGGTTGGTTGGTTTTCTGTTGGTTTGAAGTTGGAGGCAGCTCTGCTTGGAAAAGAGGTAGCAGCTGGGAGCAGGTGCCTGTGCCACTGAACTAGTTCGAAGTCCACTACATTTTGCTAAGATACCAGACTGAGAACTGGAGCATCTGCAGTACAGAACTGAGCCCTGCCCTCCTTGTACACTTACAGAAGCGGGAACTACAGCGCATTGTCTTTTGTTAATTCTGCTACAAGAGTGGTAATCTGTGACAGAATAGCAGGATTGAAGGGTAGCATTTTAAAACTACAAGATTACCCAGATCTGTCTGTCTCATTCCTAAGATTCAGAAATACATCAGCAAAGTACTGTCCCTTACCACCCAGCTTTCATGATTGTGGAGGTAGGTAAAGTTAATTTCTGTGGGAAGGAAATATCTGTGCCATCTTCTTACATAATGGTCTGAAAATGCCTGTGAAGTCTTGACATTTTCCCTAAGAACTTCTTTTTGTGTGAAAATGACACAAAAAACATCACCAAAAGAAAGGGTAGATAAGCTTCAAGAAGTTATTCATATGTCAGGTTCTCCAAAATTATAGTCTTATTTACTCTAGAAATGTATTATGTCTTTAATACTGCTGTACAGGCTGTATTAAAGACTTACTACATAGTTGCATTGAACTGACCTCAAAAATACTCAGTGTATGCTGAAGTTTTGGGGTTTTTAAAATGAGCTTCCTGCTATTACAGGTTAGAGGTTACAGGAAAGGACCCCCGAGGCAGAGTCACAATCAAACATTTAGATCTGGTAAGCCATAATTCTCTTTGCTCTTGCAAAGCTCTGTGGGCACTTATGCCTGTGTCCATGCTTTTTAGTTGCATGGTAGAGAGGTAATTGGAACCACTGGTTGGATTCAGGAGAGTTTTTTGTAGTTTCTGAGTAACTACAGTTTGCTTTGTTTCAGAAGAAACGTCTGTATGTATCTCTGTCCACACTCTAGGTAACCAGGTAGATATTTCGGGTCCAAAGTAGTGTCTTTGCTGTGTAATTCACAGTAGAGGCTATGGTAGTTCCTTCCTGCTGCCCTGAAAAGGAAAAAGTTGAGGAGATCTCACGGTTTTGTTTCCCCCTCCCTTCAGTGACAGAACTCAGCTGATCTATCTGAAGATAGCTTAAGCCAATTCTTTACTCACCCATGGTATTTTAGTTAGCAGTCTGTTGATACACTGACAATTCATAGAAGGTCAGGTATGGAGTGCTGAGTGTTTTAGATGTACTGCAAAGAGCTGTCTATGATGGCTTTCAGTGAAGACCTTACATGGGCAGTGGTATATGGCTATATGACCTAAATAGAGGCAGAAGGAGATGTTTTTGCAGAGACACCAGCTCCTCAGAGCTTGAGATTGAAATACATAGTTACGGCTGCTGCCTGGCCAGTTACAGTGAGTCTGCCCTGGAAGATCTGTCAAGGAGCTCTGTGTATCTAGAAAGCCAGAGAGAGGCACGATCCCAGCACAGCTAAGTGAGGAAGCACAGAGATGGGAAAAAGTCTGTCAGGGGCAATCTGGCTCTACCAACTAGCTAATCCAGACCTGATTAGTACAGGAAGAAGGAGGTTATATGACCGATACAGTAAATCACAGAGATAATTATTTGAAAGACATGCTGCAGGAGAATCATAAGAAATGATGTAAAGCAATAAACTGTGTAAACAGCAGTGATTTTTTAAGACCCCAGTGCTCGTGGGAGTGCTTCAGGAAAAGGAAGAAGAAAGTAAAACAGAAAGGGATGATAATATTAGATGAGAACAACAGGAGTAAAACCATGAACTGCATTAGAGGACTTGGAAGATTGCAGTGTTTTAGATAAAAGGAAGGGACCAAGATAAGTACAGAGTCAGTAAACTGAGATAAGAGCAAGAGAGGGAAGGTAATGGGAGGCAGTGCACTTTGTGGTCAGTGGGCCAAATGTGTTAGGCTAACAGAGCTGCACTGGGGATGGGTTTGGCCCTGATAGTATATCCCCAAGGACAGGAATATCAGTTCTGACTTTGGAGTGATTGTTGATAATTTAGTAAAACCATCTGCACAGTGTCTGGTAGCTGTTAAAAGAGCAAACAATATATTGAAATATGCTGCGAGAGTTTTGGGCTGTAAATGTAGCATCCCACAATACTGAAAAATAACCAAGAAAAATCACAAACACAGAAGAAAGAATACCTTACAGGATTGTTGGTTGGTATAACTCAGCTTGGTTTCCTAGAAATTAGCTATGTAGCTTTATGCTAGCAGAGACTGGCCTGTTTCTGGTAATGTATGCCTATCTAGCATAGTCTATATACAGGACATTTTTACTTGTTGCATTATTCAGAAAGATAAACAAATGATCAAAATCTGGGGAATAGAATGAGACCAATAATAAAACATGAAATTAAGCAAAAACATATGTCTTCTGAATTCTACTGATGTAGACATTCCATTTTTGTATAAAGCTTTCTTCTGGAGCTCTATACACACCTCTTATCCTTGCAGGTAACTTTTTTGACCCATGCTGACAGTCTCTCAGTGCTGGAGTCCTGACTGCAAGTGGCTCAGGACTAGTTTCTAAAAGATATCTAGAATCTGTAGGGTCAGGCTGCCTGCCCACCTGATCACAAAGACCACGTGAACATTTACAAGTCCTAAGGAGTGTGCTAAGCTTCCAGCTGTTCTCTGTAATAGCAAAAGTCAGATATACTGCAGGTTTAGTCACAAGGACTAGACTTGCAGAGCAATTTCAGTCACTGTTATGCTCCATATTGCAAGGCTGTGTGATCCCAGCTGTAAGTATTTAGGGTATCCAGGGACCTCCACAAAATCTTTCAAAACCCAGTCAGCTGAACCGGGGCTTCTCTGCTTCCTGCAGGAATCAAATGTGGTAGAGACAAAATGACTAAAGACCTAGATTTGCATCTGCAGAGAAATACAATGTAGAACACATCTCTATTACTATTTTAGAGTTTCAGAATGACGTTGCAGGAAAGAGTTCATAGACATTGAGGCTGTCAAACATTGTCTTGGAGCCTGGAATGTATGCCTACACCCAGGAAAGGACTGTTAGTTTTATGCAGTTGCATACATGTGCCTGCTTGGCTTCAAAGTTTTCTTGAATTTGCTTTTTTTTTGATTTTTAACTCTTCCTAATACTTAAGGGAGTATTCTGCTCAGCAACAAGTTACCTTTAGGCAATCTAATGGTCTACTTTATTGTACATAAAATTTTTTTGCAAATCTGGCCTTAATGACTGGAAAAGCACCACTGCATAAGGAAAGGTCGGTGCCTGGAACTGTGCAATCCATTAAACTGAGCAGTTGTTATGATCATGATCTAGCCTTGGGTAAGCTTGGCTGTGGAAAAAACAGTCCCTGAACTTCAGCTCGGCATATTAGTGCTTTATGCCAGCTAAGTGCCAGGAAAGCTGCTCCACACATCTTGTTTTGTCACTCTGATCACTTCCACAGTTCCTATTCCGACATCTAAGGTTATGGGAGACCAAGAAAGATACTGAGAGACATCATAATAATTAAGGCTTGCAAATGGCTTAAAGTAATTCAGCTTGGAACAGAGGAGGAAATAAAATCAGTCTGTAACATCACAAATTGTTTGGAGAGGAAAAATGGAAATCTATTGAGCTCATAACAAGAATTTGTTGGGGGGACATTAGGAAAAAAAGTTGAGTTTGAACAGTTTAAAGAACATTAAGGAGCTACTTTATCATAATAGCACAATTATTAGTTTGTGAAATTTATTGATGGCAGCTGTTTTTGGTGACACAAGCTTTAAAAATAATAAGAAAAATTCTGAGATAAATGCCTGGAAGCAATAGCCGACAGTCGTTCTCAACTATGATGATGAAACTGAGCTTTCCAAATTGGGAAGTCCCTAACGCAGAGACTGTTAAATTTCCAGAGGACATGCCGGGGCTCACCCTCATCCCGTACTCTCTGAACACTGATGCCGGTCTAGCCTGGCATGGATGTACCTTTGGCTACAGGTGACTTGGATATCCTCTGGATGTGAGTATTTGAAATGGTGGCACAAAGTTCTGATATGTCTTTTATCCTGCATTTTGTTTGGGTCTTCTTGTTGAACTAAAAAGGAGGTAACACAGCTCACTTAAGTAGTTTAGGGGTTTTTTTACATTAAATTATAGAGACGTGCATGATTACTAAGCTGCTGACATTGGGGTTGGAGTTAATTTTAAAGGGAAAAGAGAACACTGCTGTATTTATGTTTAGCTGGGAACTGTATGTCTTTCAAAAAAGAAGAAACAACCAGCAAAAATAAAATTTGACCGAATATACTCATTTAATACCCCTACCACTAACACCTAGTATTTTACCATAATGTTTGCTCTCTGCCTGCCATTTTTGCATATGGAAAGCCAAGGCTATATAGTAACATATAGGGGTTGAAGTAGGGCTCGAAAGTTATATCCTCCCAAAATAAGGAAAGAGAGAAAAATACACTAATAAATGTCTTTCCGTTATCATATTGCCTCTATCTTTCAATAACATATTCCATAATGCTCTAAGTTCCATCCCCAACAGATAACATTGAGCAGCACATATCCTAATTTCATCAGACTTGGACTCTTGCTTAAAACCTCAGGTGACTTCATGCATTTATATCAATTACATCAACAGACCAGTGCATCTGACTCTCTGAAAGCAGAATCCAAGCAGAGATTTCTCACGACAAGGTGGTTGGATTTTGATGGGATGGTTATGAAAAACACAGAGAGCAAGAGACCCAAATCTCTCATGTAAAATAATAGAAAAATCCTGGAAATACAGTGAATGCAAGACCTTCAGTTAATAATATTTTTGGAACACTAAAGACAGTTTTATTTGGCTGATTTGTGTTACTTGGGGGTAACCATAAACTGTAGTTGGAAGTCAGTATATCTGAAAATTTATATAAGAGGATTTAGCCAGAGAAGCATGACCTGCTGACTCATTGGCCCAAAATGTTCTCGGTCTAAAATATCATTGCAAGTGTGAGCTAAATTCTCGTAGAAGCCCAAAAAGGGACAGATAGTAGCTCCATACCTTAGGAGGACATACTGTCATATATAGCTGTAGCTAGTAGAGAAGACCAAAGAAAGAATCCTGAGACAATTAAGCATAAGAAAACAAGATTAAAACTCTCAGTCTTGCTGCAAATTGGCAACTGCAAACTGTGAACTGTAATTCATAAGCAAAAATTAGCTTGGAATAGCTTGCTCAGAGACCTTTGATTTTGGAGTATCAGATGAGTTGAGTTTCTGTTAGACTGCATGCCTAGGATCTCCTTTCTATTTGGAGACATAAGTAACTAAAGCCAATGAATTTTTGCACTACATAATGTAGTCTCAAATTTGCGAAGAAAAATCCCATCTGGAATGTTCAACCAGATGCGTTAAAGTCCTAATGTTAGAAAATGAACCTCTGTATTGTTAAAAAGAAAAAAAAAAGAATAATCAATACATGGACAGCAACATTATCGATAAAGAACCCAGAAGGACCTGTACACACAGAAGAAAGGACACCAAGAAAAGCAAGCCAGTCCAATGTCAGGTTTTTAATGTTTAGACAGGCATAGGGTAGAATCCTTTTTCCCTGACCATGCTGTAGGAGAGAAAAATAGGCTTCCCCTTTAAATTTAATAGCTATAAAAATTCCTAACCTTTTCCTTTGTTCTTGTTGTTGAAAGGTGAAATTGAGATTTAAAACTGAAACCTGTAACCTACTCTCTACTGAATACAGTTGTTGCTATGTCATAATTATAGAATAATCATGGAGCAATGTAGTATAATGTTTTTATTAACAGAGATATGAAGGAGTTGTATTACTATGCCTGAGCTGCTTGTTATTTCCATGTTGTTTATTTCTGGAGGCAGAAGTACATTTTACAGCTTCCCCCTTCCTGCCCCACCACCCCCAAATAAAAAAAGGCTTTTATAGAAGCAATCTCAAGCATCTTTTTTTCCCCCCGAGCCTCATATGTTGAAGGGGTAAAAAAAAAAAAAAAAAAAAAAAAGAGAGAGAGAAAACTAATCTTCAAATGTTTAGAAATTTTTATTCTCTGCTTATGAAGTTAATAACTTTGATAGAAAGTCTCAAGTCCTGACAAAGAATTTGAAAATGAGGGCAAAATAGAGCATCTTAGAGAAGTAGTACAAATGTGTTAGCTAGTATTTGTGTACTTAGACACAAATGAAACTGCTTCTTTCAAGAAAAATTTTCAGTTATTTCAGACATTTGCAATATCGAAGTTGATGGTTCTGATCTTGCCTAAACTTCAGAGTTTTTGGGAAAAGGAGGGAAACTTTATCAGAAAAGAAGGGAAGAATAATTTTTCTGGAGTGTTGAAATGTGAGATTCCCCAATGGAGCACGAAAAAGGAATTTAAAGATGCATGGATAATTACAGTTGACATATACCTTTGTGATTTACTACATGGATACTATTCATGTACATAGACTCTATAGGCACTTTATAAAATAGCCATGTAATTAATGTATACATTATTAATATATAAGTACTTCTATTAAGGGATGTCATTAATGACTCTACCATCCTGAAGCTGTAAGATACAACTTAGTGTGATCCCCATAAGACATTTATCCTGGTCTGTCAGAATTAGACAAAAAAGGTGAACTGAATTCTTTCCAGTAGATAAAATTTTCTAACAAAAGTCTGTGAAAATAGCCAGTCTTGTTTCCCTGGAAAGGGAGCACAAAGGCCAATTTTTCATAAGAAGTGGAGCAAGGAGGACTTAAAATATAGTCAGATCCATAGGAATGGACTAGAGGAAGAACTTCACTGATATATAGTATATTAAAAATATAAATATTTTTGTTTCTCCTTTGTCCCGTTTCAAAATAGGTGTGGAAATTAAAAAGGCACTGAGGAGCAGTTCTGAGGGGATGAACATTTCACAGGTTCCCATTACTGCCATAAGACAATTTGCTGCAAGTTTCTGCCTAACAACAGAAAAATGTTCAGCTTCCCCATAGAATTGTAAAACAGAAGGTCTTCACAAGACTTCAAGAAAAAGAATAATAATTAATGAGCTCGAGGTTAAGTATAATAATTACAGCTGGTAGCAGTGTTCAGGATTGCAAATATAATCAGCTCTGTCAAAATAAGTTAAAGAGAAGAATATTTAGTCTCAGTGTTTTAATATACACAGTTCAAATGGTTTCTCTGAGTCCGCCTTGAGGTCTAGAGACTTCGTGTTCCTCTGCCTGTTTTATACCTGTAAGTTTTTAACCTATGGTTTCTTGAATGCATGAGCATTCTCTACACAGGAAATCTGAACTGTGAATCGACAGTGTTGAAGGGCCAAACACAATCAGAAGCATCAGGTTTTGTCAACACTTACTGGCAGCAAAATTCCACTTAATGCCTTGGTAAGATCTCCAGCATTTCAGTGGCTTTATGACTTTTTCTGTACAGTTTAGTTAAAATGAGCACTCAAAAGTCTATTGAATTCAACAGAACTGGACCCAAGATTTCCCTACTCTACCACATTATCATATGGTTGTAGTTAATCCGGTATGCTTTACTGGATTTTTTGTGTTTATTTGCTATGAGAACACTGACTCATTCTGCCTCTGCCCCGTCTTTACACATCTGTTCTTTTGTAGAGGGTGTGAATTGAACAAGGTCAAGCCAATCAGCACAAATGCAAATGAAGATAAGAAGTAAAGAGCTGGGCTGTGGCACCCAGTTGTTTGCTGTCTTCATGCAAATCCAAAAGTTTTTCCTCCTCTGTAGTGTCTTTTTAGCTGTAACAGACTATTACTTATTTCTATTCTGTATCTCCGTCAACACCAGAACACTGCAATCTGCTTTTTCATCTCTTCAGATGAGAAAAAGTCCTTATTACTTTTTATCCCATGTACTTCAATTTGCTTAGGTTCTTCTGTATTCTACACTCTTTCATTGTGCAAATCTCTTTTTCAGGAAGCTAGGGCAGACATACTAACTTATTCAGATGGCTTAACATATCTTACTGAGAGTACTGTGGCAGAAAACATTACAAAAGGCAAATATCTGCAATATTTAGGCTTAGTGCATGAAATAGTCTAGCATAATGACCACTAGAAGTCTATACTAGAATATTATGCAGTATTAAATGCATCTTTCTTTGCTGAAATATGGACAGAACCATTTCAAACTCTTACTCAATTTGCCAGATAGAGTGAGATTGATTTGTGACCCAGGCAGCCTGGGTTGTGTTTACAGCACTGCTGGTGCCCTTTTGCAAAGCTCCTTATCTTTTTGCTGCCCCTTGTGACAAACAGGGCTCGACTGGCTTTGTAAATGCTCAGAGATCTACAGATAGAAATATTCTGTGGCAACTAAGAACTAATGCCATGACTGGAAACATCAGCCTTTGCTGTTCAGCTTGCAAATTTTCATTCCCGTCTCATACCTATGGGTCACTGCTTTCTTCTTAAAACCATAAAGCCCTAAAAGATCATTGTATTTCATATTTTGGGTTTTTGGGGATATCAGACCAATTGTATTTGAGAAGAATTGAAATCTATACTTAAAATATGTAAATAGTTTTGCTGAGTCTACCTCAACTCACTTTTTCACTTAGCTACTGATAGACTCGTAACAGTGTTTCTTTGTGAGGAATGTCCTGCTTACACCTAAAGTATTACTGGGGCACAGATCCCTGGGGAAATATTAAGCCACTATTTTGTGATTTATACATTACAAAGATTGCAAGAGAAACACAAAATTATGTGTGCATCAGAGATGGTGGGAAAAGCTGATTCCATTCCTAGCATGTGTTTCAATATTTGCTAGCCTTCAGCCATGTGCAAAGTTATTTTAGAGGTCAGTACCTCACTAAAAGTCAGACAGCCTCAGCTGAGTTGTGGTCACTAGTGTACTTTGGAGATATAGGTCATGAAAAAGATAAGCAATTACCTGAGGTTCTCCGTATTCGTAAGCAATTAGAGCTTTCTAGCTGCACTGTGTGCTATAATTTTTTTCCTCACAATATTATGGGATCAGATATTTCGTACTTCATAGGTACATATTGAGTTATAGGCGAGAAACAGCTTTACAAGGACTCATTTGATCAGGAACTGAATCCAGCTGCATCCAGTTCAGCTCATCCAGACTGTGCACTGGGTGCAATTTCCTACTTCACACACAATATTTCCATGGAATTTTTCTGATGGGGACAATGTGATACACTTAAGGAGCAGCACATTCAGGCAAAGCTCCCATGCTGAATCTCAACCTCACCTTAGTTGTCTGCTGTGGAATTTGGCAACCCTGAAGAAGTGGGTTTGCAGACTGCAGTTCTCTTCTACACTGGAGGTCAAGATAGCTGTAAGGAGCTACAGATCCTGTGGGAGGCTTAGTGCTGTGTTTTGGCTGAGTAGTGGTTCATGCCACTGTGTGATGCAGGGAGTTTTGGGAGTCAAGGTTTGGTTGTAGGACCAAACCTATGCTCATGGCTTGGTCCTACACCTATTTGAAATTCCCACGCAATGTCTCAACATTTGACATAAGGGCCAATCCCTGACTTCTGCAGGAGTGCTATCAGGATAGGCATCTCCACTAAACTGAAAAGGATAGGTTAACACTGGAGATGTTGGAGGCTTTGTAATCTCAAGAAAAAAATCAATCAGAGTGTTTGCATATCAGCTACACTGTACTTGCTAGGAGGTTGTTCTGTCCTTGTCCAGTTCCATCAATGCCCAAGGTATTTTGTATTGTTGAAGGAATGATGGAGCAAAACTGAATAAGTAACATTTTTACTCCCATTGCCTGACTCACAAATCAGAATCTGTTGTATTTGCATAGTTTTTATTCATTAAGGAGGGTAATGCAGCATGGTTCTATGTTTTTCACTCTTTTAATAAATTAATGAAGTAGCTAATAATAACAGGGACTAAAGATGTACTGTGTGATCCATTCAAATCACAGTGACCTTTCTTTGAACATGAGCTATCAAAAGTACATCATGAGCATGACTCATATGGGACCTCAAAATTTGTTTGCTTTTGTGCCTAATGTCAGAACTTAAACTCTGTTCTCCTAAGGCTGAAACGCTAATGTACTAATTCACAGTGTTGTGCAGCTGCATATTTGGTTGAGTTTTCTTCTCACAGAAGGTTAATTTCCATAAAAGGGATTTTGATTTGATTGAGCTTGTTTGGACAAGATTTTATGGGATTTGGTTTCAGTTGTGGTGTTTGACATCTCATTGCATAAAGAAATACAGCACAAGAACAGAGAATACTGTTTAATTTTTCATGGCACAAACCTATCAAGTGTCTTTTTGTACTGAATGTGTGTGCAGGTATGTTGCCCTGGGCTAATGGAGTATTTTCCTGTGTCTAACACTTTGCAACATTATGTTAACCCAAAGCTCTTTATCACTCTGGTTTTTGTGGTGTTTATTTTCAAGGAATACATAGCAGAAAATAAAACTGATTGAAGTAGATGACAGGCAGTAAGAACCAAATAGTTCCACTTAGCAGGTCCTGGGTTTGTAGTTATCTCAGGAAAATATTTGATTCCTAGAAAGTCACTGAACAAGATTTCCACAGTTATTTTTTAGAAGTGTGACAGATGCACAACAACCCCAAGGAGACAAAGCAAAATTAAACTTAAAGCAACTGGTAGATATGCAAGATATGCACTTGATCAAGGCATATGGCTTTTAAATAAATTTGTTTCTACCAGTTGCCTTGTAATTAGAGCTAATACCACTCACTAATAATAGAAGAAAGGTGAAAGAACGTGTAGATTGTCATGATTCTTTTGGTGTTCTGGGCCCTCTAGCATGCAAGAATACAAAATGTAGATTTTCATCAAGAACCTGTAATATAAGTAAGGTAGAGGAAAGGAAAATACCAAAGCAGTAAACAAATACATCTTCTTTAACTGTACTGGTTGAAATCATTCCCCTACAACCTTGCTGAATTTAAAGTCTTCTACACGGGGGTAACTGATGGCAACATTTGCCCCTGCAACTCATTTAGAAATACATCTTCATTTGGCACAATCCAGCAGAGATGAAAGGCAGCAGCACTTTGTGAGCTCTGCTGAGCAAAAAGGTTTAAAGCAGCTGACAAGCGCCATAAGATATTGTTGTACCAGTTTGTATTGATTGTGCTGGAGGGCACCTCCTTGTGGAAGAGGATTGATTTTTGTGTGTTTTCACAAAGAGGTTTTAATAGTCTTTGTACTTGCTGTCATGTCACAAAGGCCCACAAGCAAGGCATGCCTGATACCACAGCTTTAAATGATCAGCCCTCCAGCCTGCAATAAGCATCAATTAATACTGTATAAAAACATCTCCAAATGCACTTAAACTGAAAACCAATTTTTATAAGCTATAAGGTCAAATTTCTGTTCTCGTGCAATAGCAAAGAAATCAGTGCCATCCAGGAATTAAATTAGCTCAGCTTCAGAGAGTGATTAAGAGAAAGAGTACTCAGTTTCTGATTCTTTGTTAAGAAGGTTAAATTATTTCTTAAACTCATGGAAATGTGAAAGCTGTTAATTGCAATCATTTGAGTCATTGGATAGAAAATTGTTCCTAGAGTTTTTCCTTTTGTTACTTCAGTCACAAATTTAATGCCTCTATAATTTCCTGAGGTAAAAATTCACAGCAAAGTAATGACTAGTTACTTAACTTTTTAAAATTTGGACAGAAAAAACACTAAAAAGAGTGTGGGGGTTTTGTGTCTTATAAATGTAGGCATGGCCAAACGACTACGGTATTACTAAAGCTTTATCATAGCTGAAACTACTATCAATCCATATGGAAAACTCCTGCAGGATTGAAACCATAAATGGAACACAAAATATTATGTACAGATTTTTTAAGAAAACCCCAACCTTACTATAGGATAACTATAGTAATTTTCAGAGAGTCTGTCAGAAAAATTTCTGTTCACTTGTATTGCACTTTTCCATAAGGTAAGGAAGTCCTTTGTAAGTCCACATCCAGTCTGCCATCAGATGCCAGCTCTGCTGGGCTGCAAACATCAACTCTACCAGTACAGAGGCACTGAGTGTTGCAGGTGCTCCAAACAGCAAATGGTTTATTTGTGATTTCTTCTGAAATCACAGTAGGTGATGCCCCTTACTGAGCCAACAGTAACTTCTGAAATTGCTTGGCTGCTGCAGGTGCTTAAAACACATGCAGATGTGGCACTTAAGGACATGGTTTAGTGGTGGTCTTGGCAGTGCTGGGTTAATGGTTGAACATTGTGGTCTTAGAGGTCTTTTTCAACCTAAATAAGTCTATGATTCTATGAATGTCCTCTTGGGGCATGCCACGAAGTGGTGAGCCCTGTATCCCAGCTATATACCAATACCAATCCAGAAGTCACATTCTCTTCTACTTCCATCCCTTCTTTATTCATGTCTCTTGTTATAGGCCTGGAAGAGAAATGGAGGTTTTGCCACAAAACCAATAGGTAGTGCAGTTCTCCTATCTTTGTTTTCTGATTTGGCTTTAAGTCAGATAGGGAAAATATTCTCTGCTCCTTTATTTTTTGTTTTGTCTTAGGAACACTCACAAAAGTCTTTTGACTTTCCAGAAGGTTATATGTGATTTGCAGCCGTTATAATGCAAGTTACAGATTAAGCCCAAATCAACATGAGGGTAAATAAAATTAATAGAACTCTTTTCACTGATATCCATAGTAGGTTGATCTGAGTTAATAAGTTTTCTGAATAAAAGCTGTCCTTTACTGTATGTTTATGCAGCATTTTGCAAAGTAGAGTCTGGAATCTTTTTTTTTACTGCTGCTGCACTAAAAATAGCAGTGATGTAATGTACTTTGCAAATACTGAGCTTTACTGTAGAACTTAGAGTTGTACCTTCTAACTTTTTCTAGTCTGGAATTTTTAACTCTCCCTGCATATTTGCACAAAGAAAGCTCAAATGTTTAAGGGTTGGGAAAAGTAAAGAGCAAAGAAATGAGACAATGGAAAAAGTTAGATGGTTCTTAAGGAAATAAAGATAGCTTCTATTCAATATAGATCAAGAAAACCTTCATTTAATAGCTCATTTGTATAGAACATAGAAGATGTGAGAGTGAACAGAAAAAAGAAAGTCTTATTTTTAATGAACACAAATATGGAATATTTCAAGATAAATCATATTCTGGTTATTATCAGAACCATCAACACTATTTTTCCCAGAACAAATATGGAAACAAAGAAAAGATTGCTTCTTTTGTACAATACTGATCAGAAAAATAGAGAAAAAGAGTAGAGAAAATGTGGAAGACAGACAAAGAGAGGATGAGTAACATGACTTTATGAATCAGCAAGTATTGGCAGTGCTCCTTAAACTCTTAACCAGCTGGGAAAAGTTGGCTCTAACTGTAAGCTTAGATACAGAATATTTATATTCTTCAGTATAGCAGAATAAAAAAGAAAATGTATTAAGTAATTTTTTGAAAATGAAAAAGTTATTATTAACTAATATACATGAAAAATTATTAATTTGTATATTATATGTTGCATATTTTACATCTTGTACACAGAGAACAGTTACTATCTCCTTCAAGCCTGTAAATCTTGATTTCTAATATAACACCATGGTCGTTCTGTTACAGTGTAGCTTTCATCTTTCCTGCAGCAACTGTTTTGGGGGAATGGAAGGATAAATTCATTTGAAAGAGACTAGCTGAACAGTAGAAGAGTGTTGAAGTGATTTTTCCCATGCAAACCCAGCAATAGAACATTTTGCCTCAGAGCTAATTTTGAAGGACTGTGTTGTTGTTCTGTGCATGTGTGTGTGTGTATGACACAGCCCAAGAAGTTTTTAAAAGTAAGATGCTATGTGAGAATATTTTGGGCTAAAAGCAATCAGATCCAGAGCACTTTACCTAGTTAAAAGATTAAGGCAGGTTAAGATGTTCAGAGATTGACTGCACAATTCTGTCACTCAAGCAGTACACAAGTCTGATGACAGAAATTTATAAATGTCATTAATTGGAGACAGAAAAATACTGTATGTTCATTATCTTAGCTCTCTGCTATGTGACTGTTTCATACAATATTCATTCTACTTTTTTAAAAATATCTCTATTTAACTTCTAAGTCTGCCTTTAAAAACAATGTTGAGTAACTGAGATAATATTCTTATGCAAATATGATGCTTTATTCTTAGAATTAGCATGGAGTAGATAACAAGAGAAAGGTCATGAGTTGTAGTTGTATAGTTGATACTGTGTAGACTATTGTCTGAGATAGATGTCAAACGTTTTCTTATGCCGTGATCAAACATTTCAAGCGATCTTGACCACTGTTGAAATCCCAAGCTATTTCTTTCTAGTCCCTCTTTACTGTTAGATACAGCTGGATTGTGCTTGTAGGACCTTGCAAAGATCTGTGTGTGTATCAGCAGATGTATTTCTCTGATGAGATTTAAAGTGATAATTACAGGTCCACCACCTGAGAAAAGGTGAGAAATTAATGTGTGCAGGGGCTGTAGTCTTAACCCAGAAATGAGCATGTATGATGGGTTTGCTGTGTTCCTTGTCACTTTAAGTCCTTTTTTTGCATGATGCTCTCAATGATGCAGTATGTTTTCACACTTAGCAGTTGAATTAATTCCTGGATTATGTTTTCACCTTGGTATGGAAGATTTCAGGTAGGTGACTTTTCTTTAATGTTTATTGAGAGGAAAGTATGCTTAAAATTTGTTGTCAAATTATTTGTCATATGAAGTACAGAAAATGAACAAGCTTCAGTGCTGTGTGCTCAGAGGCCTGTCTTTTATTTCTGATCTTTATTTGACCTGCTTTACAAGGATGGCCACTGTATTCATTTCTCTGTGCTTAAGTTCTCTGTCTGCAAAATGGGTGTAATTGCATTGATTTGATACCCCCAATTATTGTTAAGCATAGCAATTGTTTATACAACTTTCTACAAAGACTAAGGTTTTTCAGAAATGACGACGGAGGAGGTTGAGGGAAGAGCACCTAAGCATTAAAGAAGAATTGAAAAGTCAATACCTTGTATTAAGCTCTTGACTGATTTTTGGAGCATGTTTTTTGACACCTGTAGGACACATAGACATGTATGACCACAAAGGAAAGGCAGAGCACTGGCAAGTAGGGGGCGAACAGAGAAACATGTATACTTCCCTAGATACTATCAAGTGAGTAGCAAAGGGAAAAGAAAATGGAGTGGAGGGACATTAAAGAAAAGGAGGAAAGGATCATTCTGTGACTAGAGCCATATTAAGGTTAAGGGTTGTTGGAGAAATGATAGAGGTTAGGGGAATATCTAGAGAATACTTAAAATGGAAAGAAGAGAACTGGAGAGTCATAAATGAAAGAGGCAGATGCATACGAATGAGGACTCTGTATTACCAATTTCTTTCTGAATGATCTAACCTTGAAGGGGGCTGTACACAGAAGTACTTGTCCACTGCAGGAGGATGTGATCTGGTCATGAAAAAGCAAATGAAATTGTAGACTGGACCAAGGAAGTTATCAACATGAGAAACTGAAACCCCTCAGTCCCATTGCTGCCTTGTGCTGCACTGGCTGTGTACTTCCATAAATGCCTGTAACTATGATGAGTGCACAGAAAGGAATAGTCAGAGCCTGTTTATTCTGGGTGGGTCACGGGACTGGAGAATCTGTTATGTGCCAAAAGACTTGCATGATTACAGTGGTTACAGAAAAAGAGCATATAATTCGCACCTATAGACGCTTTCTGTGGTTCTAAGCAGCAGCTAGTATCTCAAACGCTCATTGGTTCTTTTTCCTTGGTTTCTAGCTCAGGTCCTATGTGGCCTATCCTGTTTAGGATGCTGATGGGATAAGTGACATTTCTAGGTGATCCATCCACCATTCTTCTTGGGGAATTGAGAAAAACACCATAATATGATTCATTTAATGTTAGGAGGCTTTGTTGCCACAAATGTTACAACTTCCATAAATACAGTAGATTTATTTGTACAAAAGCTAAATAGGGATTAGGACAATGTTGTTATCAGTAGAGGATTGCTGCAATTGTACATGATGCATAGTTTTCCAGGGGAGTCAGTCATGGTGGAAATTCAGTCAGTGAAATACTGCTGAAAGTCACTTGAAACAAAAGTTTGCTGAAATCATAGGAGTTCAAATAGTATTTTAGAAAGGGAAATATTGACATTCTGAAAGTTATTAGAAGTTAATTCTAGCTAAATGAGATGGATTTGGTCTCAAAAATATATATTTAGAATGTAAAAAGCCAGAAATATTAACCTACTGATTTGTTACACTTTGAATAACTATAGAACATACTTGGGGGAAAAAAAAAAAAAAAAAGGAGGTTTTATTTAAATGGACCATGGGAACTAATTTGTAACTGAAACACTGATGGCATTTTTATGCTTATTAGTGTCTATCATTTAGGAAGAAGATTAAGCTTTCCACAGAACCCATAAACATTTAGTTTGTTGTAACTACAGATTTTAATGGTTGAAAAACAGGCTCATCCATCTGTTGGAGACCAGAAAAACAAATACCTTGAGTTACCTGTATAAGCTGCTTTCTCTGTGCATGTAGTTCTAAAGAAGCACAACGAGATACTACTGATCATTTTTAGACAGGATGTCAAATTTAGGGTAAATGATGCTAAAAAATATTGAAAAATGGTCCCTAGCCTCTGTCAAAGCAATAAAATGATCACAGCAGGGTTTTTTTCTCATCAAAGCAGATGGCTTTAATGATTTTTCAAGCCATGCTTAATTCATCTGCAAACAACAGAGATGGGTTTCCAAATGTGTACTGAAAGAGAGAGATGTTACTGTTCATAAATGCTCTGCAAGTTTGTTTTACTCCATCATTAGTGGCAAATGGTGTTTACTTAAGGTAAATTATTTTTTGTGAACCACCTTGGACTTAGTGTTGCAGTTGCAATAAATTACCTGTAAAATGAAATGAGCATCACCTGGTTAATGTGGCTAGTACAACTGACCTGATGGAATAAGTAAAATTATCCATTTTCTTTTGAATTAAAATTGCATTATAGAAATGATTGCCTTTTTTTTCCACATACTTGTTTCTTTGTTTTGTACTCTACAGCTGAATATTTTTTCCATCATTTTCTATTGTGTGTTTGTTATTGTTGTAATTTTGTTCTTTAACACTAAGCAGTGAAAAACACATGGCCAGCTCCCATATGGGTTCATATTTTAAAAATAGCTTTGTTTTTGTATAGCGTTAGAAGTTAGAGAACAATTGAAGAACTAGTCTGTATATGATAACTTACAGGAAGGGAAACTAAAATACACTGAGTAAATAAATACATTGATTCTTGCTTCTTTAGGTCTTCAGAGGAAGAAGTTGACTTATTCCTAAAATTATATCATTCCTCCATTTACCTAGTGACTGAAATATAACTGGAGAAAAAAAAAAAACCACCTTTGTGTTTAAGGAAGAAATGGATGTGTTTCTGAACACTGAAATTTAGCTCCAAAGAGGCTTCCTGGCATTAAAAGCCTTGAATTTATCAATAACAGTGTTGCTCCAGGCTATAAAGAAACCAAAAATTTTGCTTCTGTCCATAGTTATATACCAAAACTCTAAAAAAAGAGCTTTCTTTTCCAGAACAGGCATTTATCATTTATAGATGTGAGTAATGTACCCAATTAGGCCATAGAAGACTTGTTTTCTTTCTAAACTGATCTTAGTTGAAGTTAAAATATGTCTCATGATTTATGATTGATGGCTTGCCAGCTAAACCTTTTAAAATGTAGCAAAACAGACAAAGGTGTTGGGATGACACTGACTATAATGAATAACATGAGATATGTGTTAAGAAAACTGTGAAATTAGATATTGAAGAGCATTGATGCTTGGGGTTGTAGATGTTCTTGATTTCAAACTGGAATTGTAAACAAAAGTTGTACTGAATAATTTAAAAGAAAGTTAGATGCAGGTGGCATTCCTGATATAAACATTATGTATTTCTTCATAATGCTAATCTTGGACAGCCTAAACATTTTTGCGTGAGGTTCATCAAAATGATGAAACATTTATGCAATTAATACGAACCATTCACTTCCTTTCCATGTCGTATTCTGTACTGTTTCCCATCACTCCCATCGGAGGATGTTATAAAAAGCCATGCTCTTCACACCACTTAGGTCAGAAAGGGAAGGTCAGGGCTATGCCTGCATATAGAATTAGGGTAGGCAGAACACAGCTGGTTAGAGGTGAGGACACTTGACTAAATCTGTAGCCACACAAAAAAGGATTTGTTGACCATTCTCATTTGAGTGGGTGATTATTCAAACTGATTTCACAGGGCAGATTTCTCAGACCTTGGCTTGCAGTTCTGATAAGAGATACACAAGGTTTATATGCCAATATAAAATTTTCCTTGGGCAGACAACAGAAGAGATATCTTCCAAATAATATTATTGTTTCATTGTTAGAAAGAATATTTTGAAATCATCCTTATTTTAAAGCTTTGCTGATATAACATTATTCATGCAGTCAGTTGTCTGGGAGGAAGACAGCAAGCCCCTACATGCAAAGTTGTGACATTTTTGAGTCACAGCAATTAGCTCAGTTATCTAACACAATACAAGTGGAAGTGAGAAAGAATGGGCCAGAACAAGAATAATCCTCAACATGCCTTTCAATTCAGACGGGGGTCAGGGTTAGAAAGATTGCATTCAAGATGTCAGTGACAGTGTTAGGGAGCATAATTTAGCAGTGACGTTCATGCCTAATGCCAGGAAAGCAGCTGGCATCCTACAAGAAATACACTTGAATAGAACACAGTTCAAGACATTCAAGACCTTTCTGAGAGGTGAAAACCTAGATGAAAATGCAGCCTTGGAGTATAAATGGAAGATCTGTCTAGCACTATGCTATCGACATTCTGTTAAAAAAAAAAAACGCAAACGAAAGAAACCGAACCCACAACAAAAGCCACAGTTGGAAGGTGGGAGGACAGGACTGCATCCTGCTAAACTGTGAGTTTCAGTAATAAGGCTTTACGAAGAAAAGTGCAGCATTACTAAATTTAACATACATTCTAGAAGTGCAATCAAATAGTATAGCCAGAGCTTCGGTGAATAATTCATGTGAAACCTGATGAGATAAAAGGACTGACATGAGAGAACACCATAAATAACATACTGTAAAAAAGACCGAAGACCAAAGATCTAGTCTTTCATCAGCAGATTAAGGCAACACCCTCCTTTGGAAATGCTGGTGGTTCTTCACTCAATCTAGTCAACTTGCATTTTCACAGTTTTTGGTTGGGAAACAGGATAATAAATACGGGACCTTCTCATCATTCCCAGTGACTGTGAACACCACAGTGATCTCTCCTGTTTGAACTATAATCAACACAACACCTTTAACCACTTCTTTTCTTTGGTGTAGAAGCTCTCCTTGCTTGTCTGAGTTGCATTGCTTTTCTTTATCTGGTCTTCTAGGTTTGGGAAGAGAAATGCAAAGGATACACACACTGAAAGACTGAAAATCACTTTTCTGGGAAAACCAAACTTTTTTTGAATATTGCTCTGCCACAAAACGTTAATGTCAGTGAAGCAGCACTTTAGAAATGGGATAATCTAGTATTGCAATGGATCTAGTGGCTCTAGTTTATCTGCTGCACTGCCCAAAAGTCCATCTCTGCCCTTCCACTGTGTATAATTGATTTTCTCTTACCTGGTAGTTTTGGTTCTGGTATTATAACTAAGACAGTATGGTTTTTGGTTTTGGGAAGTTTTGCTTGTTTGGGGGTTTTTTGTTTGGTTGGTTTGCTTTTGTTTTTTGTTTTTTTTTTTTTTTTTTTTTTATTATTTTTTGTTAGTTTCTTTTTTTGTTGTTTTAGGAGATTTTTGTTTGTTTTTGTTTTGTTGTTTTTTCTTTTTTTTTGCTTCTAGCCTTTGCAAGAACACCTTGGGTGACTTTTGTCAGTATCCGCCAAACTGCAGCAATAACAATCTTCTTTATTGCTTTTCCTAATAAAAAAGGAAACCTGCGATCATGTAGTTTACCATATAGCCAAGCTGAAGATGGTTTTAAAATTTCTTTACACTGCAGATGTGTTATGCTGTGGTGTGAATTCTCTGCAAGGTGTTAACTGCTCTCCTTCTAGAGTATTTGCCTTAGTCAGTATACCGCTGACTACATGTTAGAATGGGATGATGGCATAGTCCCTTTTTCCTTTGTAAACAAATACTGATACACAGGGAATAATAGCATCTGTGAGTTCAACAGGTTCCTTTGGTGTAAATAATCAGAAAACCAGGATGTGTGGTGGCCCACTGAATGTATTTCCACTGATGGGAAAGAGTCAACTGGAGACCACAGTGAACTGTGAACTCTGAAGGTGCAGTGTATATGCTGGATTGTTCTTGTGTTTAAAGTTAAATATACTTTACTCTGCTTTTCTAGACCAAAACCAAGATGCTCAGCATTATGTAAGCCCAAAGACCTTATAACAATCAAACTAGATCTAGTTATGCTATTTTCCATTAATATGTTTATTCTGTTGAAAAATGCAGATGTCACACGCAAAATAAAAAGTAGAAAAAGAAAAAAACTACATCTATCTTTGGAGTATGGTCACTCAAAATCTCTTAACTCAACAAAATTTATTTGTGTTAAATTCAATAAAATTAATTTCAGATAATATTAGACAGGTGTTTCTGGCTTAGCTGTATGTGAACAATAGCTCAAGTAATTCACTCCTACATGGCCTGGGTAGTTTAGACCATTGCCTAAATGATGATAAGCACCTCCCCACTCCTACTTAGATCTCAAAACTTTTTCTTCCTGGTCTGTCAGAGGTATTGTATCCTAGTGAACACTTTTTTAAGCTAGTGAAACAGCCTCCCACAGGCCATTTGGATTGCTGTTGTAGGCTAATGCTTGGTTCACTGTAATGCACTAGTAAGCCACAGTGTCTTCAGAGATGCTGGACTTTCTGGAATGCAAAGCTGGCATTTGTCATTTTATCCTCCTTCTTGTGCATTGGAACATCTCTGCATGCCCCAAGGAGAAACTGCTCAAAGAAACTAACCTTGGTTAACCATTGGATTCATTCATCTGGCAGTTCCCTCAGCGATACTTCTCTTTATAAGCTATGAAGTTATTTCCCAGGCTTTCTATTTATAATGCATGTGATGTCCCCTACTGGTGGTTTATTCATGGAGTATAGCAGTACAAAAATATGTATTAGAAGAAGACAGTGTTAGCCCTAGATGTACTGGTTGTCTCTGAATTTTATTAAGCAATTCTTTCTCTTGCTTGTGGGCACTGATTCATTACAACCCAATTCAAAAAGCAACCTTAGATTTCAAATAAGTAACTGAGGTCAGAAATTTGTCATGAAGCACTTAAACCAATAGTGGAGGAAATTACTTTATTACAGAGTTAGGCTGGTATTTTCAGAGGCAAGAACAGCTCCCATTAACATTGTTGGCAATCACACAGCCTAATCCCAAGTGCATAACTTAGAAAACTTCCCCCTGTGTGGACAAGTGTTCTCAGTGAGTTTCTAAATTTATAGAAGCCTCAAAATCCCATAGTCTTTATGTTTTGTTGTTAGAGTCTACAGTCAATTCCCAAAGGTGGAACTCCAACATAGCAACAAGTAGCACTTTTACTAGGCCAACAACATTCAGCAGAGAAACATTTTCATGTGTATATTATACATTCTTATTTTTACACATAAATTTCATTATTCCATTTTAGCTCTATTCCCAATAGATGTCTGAAGCACCATTGCTCTAATCTCTACTGACTAAGAAAACATGCAGTAGATTAGGCAGTAGTAATGATTACCAAGTGTGGGGCCCCTGCTGTTAAACGCAAATGACAAGCTCATCATGAGCTCTGTTTCTGATGTTCAGCTGTTTTACTTCATTATTCTCCAAGAAGCTAAGTTGGCAAGTCACCACTCTGCTCTGAGAACAATGTAACAACATAAAAAGAAAAGTCAAGGCCTAAACCATGATTTCCAGAGCCCTAAAACTTCCAGCAAAATGTCTTCTTGGTTAGGATTATCTGTTTGTAACATTCAAGGACAGTATGAAAATTACTTTTAAAAAACAACAACATCACCAAGAAGTTGCCATGACCTATAAACTTGTGTTACACTATTAATTCTCTCTAGTTCAACAGTCTGAAATCTGAATGCGAGTCAGGCTTGCAGTACTGCCATGTCTTTGATATCATGGAGCAGAAGTTCCTTGTGGAACAATTTTGTTCATGAATAATAGAAAGTTGCAAAAGCTGTTAATGTGACAGAAAGAAGCTGGAACAAGAATCTAACCTCTGGATATATCCTGAAGAAGTTCTCATTTCTCAAGGAGGTGAGTGTGTTAATTTCTTTAACTTTTTGGTGGTGTGATTGCTATTAATTCTTTTTAGTTAAAATTTAGTCCCTGCCCACCTCCACAAAGACAGGACTTCCAAGCTGTCTGTCGAGAAATCTTGAGCCAAGGAAACTAGCAACTTCTTTGTGTTTCCTGTCTTCTGGTTTTGAGGCCCAAATCCATACACATTCATATGTAGTCTGAAATGGTAGTCTGCTTGTTGCTGGCAGACAGCCTCTGTATTCAATTACCAGGAAAAAATCTTCCTGGGAGGAAAAATGTAGAAGAGCACCAATACTGTCTGCAAAATTAATGAATAAACAGATAGAACGCACAGAAGAGTCTTCTGAAATTGTCATGTTCCTGGTTCAAGCAATATGATCCCTGAATAATGGGCAGGCCCCCATGTCAGTATCTAACAACATGCCATCCTTTGGCATTGAAGATGGACACAAAGATACTGTAACCAGGAGGGCTCAGGATCCCAACTTTCTCCATGGAGGTAGAGAGTGTTGCTCATCCAGTCCTTTGGGGGATTGATATAAAACGAGTCCTGAAGCTGTGTGTCCTGTTTTTGGTTGGTGTTTTGGGAGGGAAGAAGCAATGGCTACAAGGAGCTGATAAAACCTGACAGGAACAGTTGTGGTATGGACAAAACAGCTAACCTGGATGGTGACATGTAGCAGCAGTGGAGACCTACAGAGCTCAACCCAGTCTGTGAATGAAAGATGTGGTGTGTGGTTCCTGCTGTTGTCTGGTTTTGGGTAGGGTAACAGAAAGGCTATTTGGTCTTGATAGAGTGAAAGACAAATATTTGGAGTGAGATAATATTTATCTGAGAAAGACAAATAGGGTGTGGATGATGAGTTACGTATGAAAAAAAGATAAGAAATCTGTGTAAGTCATGCAGGACAGATGGGTAGGCCCAGGAAAGTGGAAAAAAAAATGTAGTCAACAGCAGACAGGCTGGTGAAGATAAAATAGTGGGAGGGAAGGGTGCAAGCGGAAGTCTCTATAGGCAAGGGAATGTGAAGATTCAGGAGTTTCTAGTATTTTTAATGCCAATAGGAGTGAAAAGGTAATAGTGCCAGAGAAAGCCTTGTTGTGGCTGATCAAGCTATCATCTGGAAATTATCTAGTAAACAGATAAACATGATGCCAATAGTGTTTTTTGCCTCTTTTTTTTTTTTTTTTTTTTTTTTTGTTCTCAGAGAACTTTCACTTTGCTATTAAAAAAAAAAAAGTAATTTTTTGAAGACTGTGGGAAATATAGATCTGGTTTTTGATCTCATTCTTGTGCTGAGTTTTAGCCATGCTGTTCTAGAAAAGATGTCATCTTTTTAGATTAAGAAAACAAGGTACTATTCCTTAATAAAATTCCTGAAATCCTCTCACTGTAAATTCTTCATTAGTTTGATAGCTTTACACTGTACAGAACTACAGAAAGAATAGTTCTAAGAAAGAACTGCATAATGAAAGAAAGTCAGTTATACAGCATCAACGTTAGATGAAATATTTACTATATATCTGTGCAAGAATGAGCTACTTTAGCTGTGTGTGGGGGCTTTACCTTATTTTCAGTGTTCAGTTTAGATTTTTAAAAAGGGGAATCTATTAACCCTGTGCTTCAACTTTACTAGGTGTACAATGAAAGGTGATGCAGAAGGACCACTCTGGACTGAATATGTAGCCTTGCTTGTCACAATTTTCTAGCTTCTTCCTGACAAGTCCAGTCCTCTCTGTATTAATCTCAAAGATATGTGCAAATTGCTTTGCAGTAGTAATAAATACATTCCTCATAAAAGGGGAGAAAATAAATTAATTTCCTCAAAAGCTGAGGTTGGTTATGAACAGTTCAGGCTTATACAGTAATTGTCTAAATTCTGTTGCATCTAGGAAGGTGATTCAGGACTCAGTGTTTAAGATACTGTATCCCTAGGTTTTCAATGATCCCAACAGAACACATATAAAGACCAGATGTATAGCTGGAATGAACCAAAGTGATATGAGCACCACATTTGGAAAACAGATCAATATCAGAATATGGATAATTTTCTCAAAATCAGAATGTCTGAGGTTGGAAAGGATCTCCGGAGCTCATCTGGTTCGACCCCCATGCACAAGTGGGACCACCTAGAGCCAGTTGCCCAGGACTGTGTCCAGACAGCTTTTGAATATCTCAAAGAAGGCTTTAGAGTTTCTAGAAGTGCTCCTGCCATTTCTCTTTATATCTGTTATTGGAGCATGAGGCTGTACCCTAACATGTATAATGCATCACTAAAAACTTACAAGGGAACTCAAGTGCTTTGGTGTGAACACTTTTTTACCCCATCACTCAGGTTGTAGTTTTACAGCAGTATACAGTCATCCAGAATCACAGCTCTGCCTAACTCTGCCCCAGTCTTTAAAAATTAAGTGATTTTCTGCTGACTTGGCTCCATTAATTAGTTAAATGTCAAATCACAGAAACACCAGCATGGGTGAGAAAGAAGGACTGAAATTGTATAGCCAGGGGAGAGATGAGGAGGAGATAGGACTGTGGTAGTTTGTGTTTGAATATGACTTAGGAGTAACAAACATTTGACATAATGGGGAAAATCTAAATACCATGGAAAAAGATGAAGTGCGGTTTATTCTTGTTAGGGTACATGTTGATGAAGAGCTGACTCCACTCTCAATCTCCGCCCCCCCTGCCCCCCACCCCTGCCAAAAAGAAAAAGTCCATTGTAATTGCAGATAGAACAGAGTACAAATAAAACTGGTAATCATACTGATATCTAGATCTTTCCTATTCAAGCTCACTATCTTCTTTGGTTAATACCTTTTGGTTCTTTTAGTAAGATGTTAAGTATTTCTCTTTATATTTCATAGACAAATTGAAGCTAAAGTATCTTCTCTCATTTCATGTCATGCTCAGTTGCAAGAGTCAAACTTAGTTACTGCAGTGACTTCTGAAGTTATGAATTATGTTATTAAAGTAAGTGAGCAAAAATTGTAAGAATGTAAAAATTAATTAGATTGAAGAGATTGTTGAATTTTCTATTTCAGCTGGTTTGGGTTTTATCAGGATAAATTTAGATACCTCTTCTGTCATGCCATTTATATTCCAAAATTTTTTCCTACTGGTTATTTCTTTTTGGAAATATCACTATTCCAACCACGTGACTTTTCATTGTAGAGCCCTATATGGGTAGTGATTTGTGAAGGATTACTTGTGAAGCTTACACTATAATTGCCTGGAGTAAGAAAAAAGAAAAGGAAGGACAAAAAAAAGCTTACAGTAAGGTAATGTGTACTGGTAACATCAAATTGATTCTACATGCAGAGTGTCAGACCTGCTGTCTTTGCTGCAAAAAATATTGTTTCCGTTTCTGTATGTCAAAGAGTAGTAATCCATCTGCAGATAAGGATTTGCTTTAAGCTGTGTCTTGTATATGAAAACTTCAGCAAAAAAAAAAAAAAAAGCAAAAGGATAACAAAAATAAAATTTGTAGTTTCCATTGTTATTATTATGCTTAGGGGGCAAAGAGGCTATTTTAAATCAATGAAACCAATGAAACTTCTTATTGTGATTAGCATATTGATAGCACAACTGCGTTTGCCTTCCCCTGTATTACCAGATGCTTTATAAATCCTGAGGCTTAAACATCCAAGCTGTTATTCACTTAATGCCTGACCAAGGGGACTATGTACCATCTTGTACATATAAGGAAAACAGGTAGGATAACTAAACTAATCTCTCTAGCTACACCACTGTAACCCTCTCTGGTACAGCCTAACTGCAGTGAGCTGGAACTGACAGCACATCAGTTATGCTCAGCCCACTCTTGCACTGCTCTTGGTGGAGAAGAAACATCATCTTGTGCATCCTTCCTGTAAATAGAGGGTCTGTTAGAAATGTAAAAGAGTATGCTGTAAAGCTGATACATGCAACCGGAAATCATATGTATAGGGGGCATTCAGGTTGTTTCAAATGTGAATGCCATAGGAGGAGTGTAGACTTGCTTCTCTTGTTGCCAGTCCATACAGCATGTGAAACACTGATGCGATACGCTGTTTGGTCTCTATCTTCCATGATGTTCAGCTGTCTTTCAGAAGATTGGTGTAACTTCTGTTTGTCTGATACTGCAATGTACTCAGCTTCACACACATTTTCTCTGTGGAACAATCTTTTTTAGTTTTTTTATTTTACCTATGCATGTCTTCATATCAGTGTCCAGACATCATAGGTAGATCTGTCTTAAACCTTCATAAACAAAATTAATATTGACCTCCTTCTTTGGCTGTGCCAGGGATGAGGATCAGGGACTTCACAAGGTTTAACGGCACAATGGCTTTAATAATTTTGATGACCTGCTAGTCTTCTTGACCAGATCCTCAAAGGCCACCTCACTTTTGATTCACTGAACATTAGATTCCCAGATACCTCCTGGGCACACAAATAGGTTTGAGGACTGAGTGAATGTTTTCTTTGCTGTGTGCCCTTTCCAGGGCATCCCTTTAAAGTGATTCTTCATGTTCCTTCCTTTCTTTGCTGTGATAAAGGTTTCAGCTATGTGTTTTGCTGCAGTATTTACATATTTTAAACATACAGCCCTATGGTATTTTACTGCAAGACCTGTTCTGCTGAACTTCAAATTGAGCATAAAGTGGTTTTCCTATAGACTTCATTTAGATTTAGGTCAGGCCTAGAAGCTGGGATGGGATATATATTTTAAGGATATAGAGTTACGCAAATTCTTGTATTCGTGTAATGAGAAAGTAGAGGATGATCCTTTCAGATCGTTACCTGCCTCTTATGAGTGATGTGAAAAATGCTCTGTTTTGCATGGCACCGTACTGGGTACCTGAAAATGCCAGCTGGGCTAGGTGGTGATTTAGTTTCTGAATATATGGAAGATAGATCAGAGTAACACTCAATGTCACTTGAAATTGTATCATTTGACACCAGTGCAGGCAAGAGCTCACATATTTATCTGAAAGCTTTAGGGATGGCAGGTGTTTTGAAGGAAAGCCCTTTAGTGCTTAGTCTCCACTCTTGGTGTCACATAGCCTAGGCATGTAATAATTTATCTGTGAACTTTGGATTTCCTTAAAGGGGTTGCCAAGGCCTAAGTGTGCTCTCTAGGCAGGGAAAGTCAGGGCAAAGGGAGGGAACAATGGGTAGCAAGTGGAGAGAGTCAGGTAACTTATAACTAATTCTTCACAGCTATAAAACCCTAAGAAATTTGCAGTGAACTTTTAAATATTTGTAAAGCTGTTAGTTTTGCAAATAGGAATTTGTTACAGTGAAATTGAAGCAAACAACCAAATTGAATAATTCTCTTGCTTCTAAACATTCAGATTTTGCCTGGCAGGTCTGAACTTTTGATAGCCTAAGGATTAAAGTTTCTCCTTTGGAGCCACATGATGCTTTTCTCAAAAAATAGAGAATAGACTTGAGATTGGAAAAAAATCAAACAAACACAAATCCACAAACAAACAAACCAAAAAACAAATATCCCTCAAAAAAACCTGCCAAACCCCCCGAACAAAACAAAACCAAAATAACTCACAAACTCCAGAAAATAAAAGGAGAAAGAAGAAAGCAAAACAAACCCCATGACTCTAGCTAAGTTTGTTTTTCTTCTATTCTGTCTCTATTTTTCTCTCTCCTTCTCTCTCCCTTCATTCTTGTTCCACCACTTCACTGTATCATACTGTGTTGCTGGTTGCTGAGGTGCTGCTTCACCTTCTGCAATGTTGCTTGATCTTTGATTTCCTGTGAAGCACAATGAATCTTACATTAGAGTGTGCAGAGTCAGGTGGTGCACCATCTGTTCCCAAGCTCTGAAAACACTGAGTAACAGAGAGCAACAGAAAGCAACAGCTACACTAGTTTCATCAGAATATTCATATTCCCAGGAAAAAAAAATCCTAGACTACTCTATTTTCAAGTACAAACAAGCATTTTAGTTGTTGAGGTTTACCTATTAAATCTAACATGTTAAGGTGGTTTTCTTTCATTTTGTTCAAATATGCTTAATATTCATTAACATGGCTCAGTCACAAAATGTGTTAACCAATTCATACTGCTTAAGTAATTTGATATTATGGAGATCATGTGATATAGACTGCAAAGTAGTGTTAATTTAGCTGTATTTAATAACAACAGTGCATGCAGCGACCAAAAGATTGCTGGAACAGCTGCAAAACTATAGTACTAACATAGTGACGAGCAGGTAGTGCAGAAGATTAGTAAATCCCTAGTCATCAACATATGATAATAGTTTTTCCTTTAATGTGCAATAACATTCTGTTGAGAAAGCATTATATGTACCTGACTTACCATTAGGAATCTCTATGCTACCTTACTGAACATTGATTGTGAATCACAGGCTACAATTATTTTAATTATATGTTTTCTTAACTGTGGTTTAATCAGACAAAAAAAGAAATACCTTGAGTGCCTTAGAACATGCTTATTGGTTGAGAGCAGATCAGCTATAGTCAAAGTTGCTAATACATGTGCTTCTAATTCTCTAATGTTTTCCTCTCCATATTAATGCTAGAACAACTTAAGTCAGATTTACAGGAGCCCAAAATTGCTTTAACAACTTTGCTAAACACGCTTATTGTAGAAGAAACTAGAAGAAAAATTGATCACATTTGAGAAACTTTATTGAGCTTCCTCCACTTTAACATTCAAAAATGCTTGTTTTGAAGTACTGTATTACAAGAAGAATATGAATGTTCAAAAATAAAAGTACTTCTGCCAAAAAAAAAGAGGAAATAAGGAAAGAAACGGTCTTGTTTAACACCACTATATCAGTTCACTCTCTAATGTCTTCCATCTCTCATTACACAGCCCTGAAAGTAAAGAATACCTCATGACTAGGTCAGCCTATTCCCAATCGTGCTCATGATTTGTTGAATGATCTTGAGAAAGTTACTATATGCTATAGTTTATCCAGATGTGAGTATGGGCAATGATGATTGTACAGATAATGATTTTGTATATCTGATCTTTGACTCAGAAATGTTCACATATTTCACAACCACCCAGTTACTTCATAATTTCCTTGAGGGATTACATATGTCTAGCTGGCATCCACATATAGAGTTGCATAATTATACAGTGCAAAAATTATACATATAAGTGTATATATTTTTATTATTATATTTTTATTATTTTACATATGTGCATATGTGTGATATGCTATATGGATTTTATATATATGTAATACATTACAGAGAGACAAATATACAACTCCCCCTTGTCATGCAATAAGGTTATTGCATGCTTTTAAAACATTTGAAGATGTCTGCATTGAAGATGTACTAGCACAAAGTAAAAAAAAATAACCCTCCTGCCTTAAAAAAAGTGCTGAGCCCCTCACTGTTGCAAAGAGGGCAATGGGGAAAAAAAAGATAACTTAAAAAGCTGACACAAACATAGTCTGTGGGCTTGGCAAATGTTGGAAGCAAAATTGATTTTGCATTGTCTGGGTTGGAATGACTGATGTTGAGATCTAGCTGATAGTGTGCAGAGGAGCTAAGACTTTTGTCAGATAGTAATAAACACAGAATATGGAAGTAAAATGCAGTATGGAGAAAAACCAGGTAAATTAGAGATGAATTCTGATTTTTCAGCCTGGGCTGTGCTCAGTGCCCAGCTGGCTCAGCCCTGTACTTCATGTCTAATTGGCATGATCAATTAAAAGATCTCTCATTGCTTAATGTGCAGGTATGTCCTAGATCAATGAAGCTTAGAAGTCCTGTAATCAAATGTCCTAAGCTTTTAAGTTTTGATAATTGAGCTGCAAGAGATGCTTCATTCTCATTCTTCTTGAAGCCTTCAGGAACTTATGTTTGGTTTATTCTTTGTCTGTTAATTGTTCTTTTGAATGTATGAGAGTCTGACCCTGCATTTGTTGATCTAAACAGCAATATTTCCATTGAACAAAATGGATTTTTCTGCACTGTTGCTGCTTGGGGGTTTGTCCTCTCTGAACCACAGTAAACACATGAGTGTTGTATATGCTGGAAAAAAGCAGACAGCTGGACAGATATAAGCTGTTCTCAGGAGAGTAGGTCTGATGGTTTCTACCAGCCTGCGTAATGTTTGTGAATATAAAGTACTATGTAGATGAAATTGAATTATCACTAAAATTGTTTTCCAGCATTGGAACAGGCTGCCCAGGGACACGGTTCAGTCACCACCCCTGGAGGTATTTAAAAGATGTGTAGATGTGGCACTTGGGGACATGGTTTAGTGGTGGACTTGGGAGTATTGGGTTAGTAGACTCAATGACCTTAGAGGTCTTTTTCAGCCTAAATGGTTCTGTGATTCGGTCTTCAAGTTCCGTCATTGCTAATTTATTTTGCTCTGAATAGTGAATGTTGGATGTCTATATAATCTGGCTCTCCTACAGCTATAGCATAACTGAATTATTTACTCCTTAAAAAGCAAGGGAAAACATCCTCTGGTCTAAAAACATGCTACTTACGCAGAGTCTGGTCCATGATTTTGTCCATGCTCCCACTGGAGGCTTGTGTGAGAACTAAAAATCAGAAGCAAATACTGCTGTGTCTAGATGATTGGAGCCTTATTCCTGTTCTTCATATGTAATGCCAGCTTTAGACTGGCAAGGGACCCTTGTTGTGGGTTAAGAAATGGACACTGTCACCACTCCCAAGGCCCCCAATCATACATTCGGGAGTGAACCTCACTTCCCAAGATGTTTCCTTTATCCAAAGCTAATAACTAGTTTCATTTGCATCGCCTTCAGACAGTATCTGCAAAGCTGACACTGAGAATTTACCTTTCCTAAATGAAAAGAGTCAGGTGAAAGAAAAGGAAAGAAACCCCAACAGTTGATTTTAGAAAAATTCTAATTGGATGGTGTTCATTTTGCTGAGGAAAACTCTTGGTCCATTTGTAAGACAGTTGATCTTGACTTGTTCATCTTGACAATGACATATATCATCTTCTGAGAAGACACAGCATACCTTGACAATAATGTTGAAGTATAAAAACTGCAACACTGCTTTACTGAGGGTTGAGTTAGAGCAGCAATGCACAATACATTGGCAATGCCTAATAACTTTTCAGCTGTGTATTCTTATGCCTTTACATGTGAGTGGTAGATCACCGATCAGCAAAAAGTCTCCCATACAAGGTAACATGCTTTGTTGCTTAAAGTGCCTACAGATAAGTTGTACTATTTGAACCTACTCTGATTATATTTAGTGCTTATTGTATTTGAATAGTAAAGGGGTGTCTTTTTTTTTCTTTTTTTATTTTTTTACAAAATTAAAATATACAGATGTCTTTTGGCCCTTGTATATGCTTGTTAATGATGTTTGCCAAATAACTCATTTTCCCTGTACTTATCTGATTTATTTCAATGGTTCAGGAATGTGAATTATCTCTTGCAGCCCTTTTAGTAATAAGGGTAGTGCTGGCTTTGAAAGAAGACAAGGGCAAAATTAGTTTTTCATCATTTTTTAAAAAGCTGCCCAGATGTTTTAGATGAAGGTAAATCTGCTAAATGTGAAAGATAAATATTTTCTTGAACAAGACTGGAATTTGGAGTTCAAAGAGAGGAGTGCAGACTGTCTCTTCCTCTATTCCTACCAGTGGCTGAGCTGAATATTGCATAGTTATACATAGAAATGACAGGCCCTTCATATTTAGTATCCATGAAATAGCAGAAGGAAATCATTGAGCAAACTTTTCAAACTGACAGTCATTCTGTGAACTTCCCCACTGGTTTTCAGGAATACTTATATTACTCATGTTTCCTTATAAGAAATGGAATGACCCAAGAGTCCTATGTGTTTGTGTGTACGTAAGAATTTTGTTCAATATAACCCAGACATAATGCAGGACTTAAACAGTACCATTTCCCAGATTTTGTGTGGCCAGTAAAACAATCTGCTTGGACAATCTACTGCTCTGCTCAGCTCTTGACATCTCTACATGATGACCACCACCACCTGAAGAAACCACCCGTCCTCTCAAACACAGGTAAAGGAATACCATTTTTCTACTTGTCCTCCTGTTGCATGCTATACCCTATAGATCTGCAAGAAAGTATGTTTGTTTGTTGGGGTTTTTTTTGTGTGTGTGAAAAACAATCCCTAGGTTACAACAGATGTTCAGATAGAAATGTCCTAAGAATTTGCACCACAGGATACAAACCTACCAAGAATCACAGAAAGGGTAAGTCGTATAAAAAGGTAGTAGTGTCTGAGAAAACAGTGCTGCACTTTTCAGGAATAGTGTGTCATTGCAGGTCAATACTCCCTAGATTCATAAGCTTTTAACATCTCCACGTGTGCTGCTTTACTCTGCCCAATGATGTATCTTTTGTTCTTTGTAGACTATCTTTAATTGGAAAATTGTTTAATAAATCCTCACATTTTATCTCATCAAAGAGAGACATAGTGTGTGTAAATATTCATTACCACTTCATGTTTAAAACCACTTTGATAAATTAACTTCATAACCTTTAGAGAACAGGAAGAGACAGGAAGCCTGGATGTAGCAGAGACAGTGCATAAAAAAATGGAATAAAAAAAAGGGAACTTAACACAGTCATTTGAAAACGTGCTTAGAAAGGTTTGGGTTGTGTCTATTAGTCAAAAGGAGATTCACATCACCTCTCTTAGAGCAGAAAATTAATTATCTTCTTGAGATGCCAATCTCATTCTTTTGTCTGTAAATGTAGCTTTGACCACTGGCTCAATATAACTTTGAGGTCACTGTGAATCTCAATCTTGTGGATATTTAATAACTACAAACAATGACATACTATAGGAAAATTCAGCTGTCCCAGACAAGTAGCAGATAATATCTCTGCCTGCTACACACTCCTCAGACTAGCATACCAAGCACTAATCATGTAAGTCTTTTATGACAACATGTCTTAGTCCAAATTTTACAACAGTCTGGTCTCATGTAAAATGTTATGATCATTTCTTGAACTTATTTCTTCAAACCTTTAAAGAATCAAATTTGTCCTTGTTCTATATCTTTTCCCACATTCATTATGTGCGGTCTGAACTGCTTGCCTTCACCATTAGGTAACTCAAGATCCTGTCTCCACCCCTAGATATCCTTCATATTCACACTTGAGTCTTCACTATTCGATTCTTGTGTCTTCAGTCACCTTTGCACTTTCTCTCCCTCTGCTCTTCATCCTGGGGAAAAGCCTCCTGTAACTACATACACAGATACTTTATCATCTTCCTTTCATTCCCTCCTTAAAATCCTCTTCTTTGGGGCCATAGATCTGAGCAAACAGCTGACAGAAATTATGATGTGAATTTTTTTGATCCCTATCAAGCTTAGTGACCAATATCATCTCATTTTTACCTTTGCATTCCCCCAAATGTCTATATGTATCTGTTGTCTCTTCTACTTAGGTACATCTCCATAATGTTTACAATGCTAGCTGTAGATTGGAGAGAAAATATCTGAAATATCTTTAAATTAAATGGTTTTATCATGAACATTTATCATGTCTTCTGTACAGGATAGACATATCCTTAAATTGTAAGCTTACTGAAGCAGAGCCTGCTTTTTTGGCAGGAGTAGCAAAATTCCAGCTTGTAAATAGGTCTTCTAAGTACCAAGGCAATGCAAATAATTACTAATAATGCCAACAAAAAAAAAAAAAATCCTGTTACCAGACAAGCTGATTAGCAGCTGAAGCAAAAGGAGAGGTCCTGTATGCATGAAGTGTTGAGAAACAAGCAAATAAAATATCTTATATCACTTTGTACCAGCCCTCTTCAAGGTTTGCTTGTGCTAACGCTTAACAGCATATGCACATCATGCAATTTCTTCTGCTTTAATTAGAGATCTGTGAGGAGTGAATTCTCTAGAGATAAAATTCTGCTTATCCTATCCACTAATTATCTGCTTTTTCTTTGAAAAGATATTTGATAGTAGAATCTACTGTTCTTGAGTAGGAAAAAAAAGTTACTCTGACCTTTGATAGTGCATAGTGAATGTTTATAGGAAATGTGATGAAATGTAGGTAATTCGGCCTTTGGTGGGCTTGGATATACAGCATATAAAAAGAATTATATGAAGAGTCTTGAGAGATTGCTACCTTTTTTGCTATATTTTTTTCAAAAACATATTAATGTCAATTAAATTGCAAAACACTCTTTTCTGTTTTACTGTTATTCTGTTTATTGTTGAAAAAAGCCAATTATTTTACAGTAAATTTGGGCTTTGTTGTTTCTTTCTATTTCAACATTGTATGAGAAATGTTTCGGATGTCGATGCAACTTAAAAGAACTCCTACAAAGCTTAAGAGGGCTGAAGGGCAAAAATAATTTTGACAAAAGTAAGATGAATGGTCATCATTACAGAGAAGATGGTACTGGCAAGGTAACAATGATTATCAACAGCTAGGTGCTACTGTTCAGGTAAGTATCCTAAGTAACAATTTTTGTTGACCAAAACAAGTTATCTGTCAGTTTTGGTGATGTTAATATTTCCAGATTTTCCTCCACAATCCTACTGGATTAATCAGGTCTGACTGTTGCTATAAGAAATTTATTTACAGGGGTCCTTGCTGCAGTAGGGGAGTTAGGACTCTGGTGTTGCAGTATAAATTCTCCTTCTGGGGATGTCAGAACAAGATGGTAGCACAAATCATGGCTAGTCACCACTTGCTGGTTGCAGTCAGATCAAATAGCCGCTGTTCAGCACTGGCCCCAAAAGCTGTGTTTGCTTTGCCCTCGGCCACACGCTGCTCAGCCGTGCGCAGAGTTGAGGCGAGCTGGAGGAAGTAGATGCCTCTCGGGCTCGGTGGCTGGAGCAGCTCCTGGAGCTGCTAATTTGATGCCCCCTCAGGCTGAAGAGAGAATGGTCTCCCTTCACTTTCCTTGGGGAGTGCCTCTAACCGCTAAGCTATTACATGTGGTTCCTCCTTTGGATTTATTTTTGAAATAAAACAATGAGATCTGCTCAAAGAGCAATTGGCAAAGCTTCCCTTGGGAGAGCCTTTGGGGCTGAGGGTCCCAAGTGGAAAAGGAGTGTCTGTCTACTCACAATTCAGACCTGGGAATCAAAATTCCAGAGGAGAGAGAAGGGATTGCAGACATGATTGGCATTTCCTATTAGCTAGACATAGGAGATTCCCAGCTCCTTAGGAAGCTTCCCTTCACAATATGATTATTTTAGGAATATGTTTTGGAGGTGTCTAATTTTTCACCTAAATGTCTCTGAGAGGTTAGGTATATAACTCAGGTCTTGGGCCTCCAACTGAGGGGTTAGAGGTGCCCAGCATGAGCAATAGCTGGAATAGTAACAACAGAATCATGCTTTGTCTTCACTTTGATTTATTGATTATCTTGGATCTGATAAATTATGACTTTTTTCAAAGGGCTCAGGAAGAGAACATTAAAATACAGGGAAATTTTAGCTTTATTATTAGACAGTGTCAGGTTGACTCTCACCCTGATGACTGCACTCTTTGTATGGCAGTCACCAACTTCATAAATTTCTGACCTCTCCTTAATGCACAGCACTTTTGTAAACCAGACAGAGGACCAAGACTGTAATTTCATGTGTAAGAAATCTCCAGCCAGAGGCCTTGCACCGGTTTTATGCCAGTTTGATTTCATGGGCTTCCGAAGTGTTACTCCTAATACATACTGATTGGATGAGATCTAAATCAGGCTTGTCATACAGCAGATAGTTCAGTTTACTACCCTCACCTCTTTGCATTCTAGTCTTTAGAATAGTATTGTATTTATGAGGAAGACATAAAAATACTGTAAAAGTGCTGCATAATGAATGCTTTCTTTTAGGTGAAGTATATACATAGAAAATAAAACACTTCCTCACTTGAATCAATTCCACAGTACTTTCACAGAAATAGGAGAATTCTCAGTGGATTTTCATTGATCACTCTTTCCATATAAATGATCTTACCCTTGGAAGTTAGGATTGCTTTCCAGGGCAGTTAGGACTGCCCTGGGAGCCAGTCAAATCTTCTAGAAACTCCCAGCAACCTGACAGTTTTCGGGGATGCTAGTTTGTATCATTGGCTTACACAGAAATCATAGCTCAAATTGAATGTGGACTGTTAATGAGATTTGTACAGACAAGGCCATGTCGTCTGATAAAATGTAGATACCTAAATTCAAAAGAGGGAGTCAGAGAGTCTACTTTCCATCGCTGCCTAACTCTGATGGCCAGACTGAAAACAGATAAGTGGGACAGCAAATCTTTAGTTTATTGATTAAGGACACCAGCATGTTGCGTGCGAGATCTGGATTTTGATCTGTGTTCACTGAACTATTTGTGCCTTGTTATATTCAATGGCCTGGGTGAATAACAAACAAACAGAAAAATAAGACCTGATTGTGAGAGGAGGCCCTTGCCTTCTGCTTGGATAGGGACCGTCAGAGACCACCAGGGTCCACCGCTGTCCTGTAGAGCCAGACTGTGGTTACTGAAAGGCTGCCTGCACCTAGGAGGCAGCACAACTACTGGGGTGTCTTCTGTTCTGCATAGAGTCTTCCTTCTGGAGGTCAAGATGTACCCCTGAACCACTCAAAGACTGCTGAGGGAACTGAAACACAATTTCACTGACCTATAGGCAGTTAGGAAGATGAGAAAAGAAGAAACTTCTCACTAATCTTGTATTAACCAGAAGGGCAATTTTGAAGGTTGCTGTAACTCGGTTGGGCATGGTCTCTTGACCTTGAAAACTTCAAAAATAAAAGTGAGCCATAGCCTTGCACCTAGGTCTTGATTTCCTACTGAGTTTGCAGAGCATAGTGCCCTGAATTGCAAACCACTCTCTGTCTTCAGAAATGACACAGAGAGCTGGGCATCACAGAATCATAGAATGGTTTGAATTGGAAGAAACCTTAAAGATCATCTAGTTCCAAACCCCTGACATGGGCAGAGGCACCTTCCACTATATCAGGTTTCTCAGTGCCTCATCCAGCCAGGCTTTGAACACTTCCAGGAATGGGATGTGAACAACTTCTCTGCACAATGTGTTCTCTGCCTCACCACCCTCACAATAAAGAACTTCTTCCTAATATCCAATCTAAATCTACCCTCTTTTGGAGCGGAGCATGCATGTGTGCTCTGGCTTACTCTCCTGGGGTTAGGGGGAACATCTTCTTAGTCACATTTTATTTATTACTGTGGTTTTGAGTATCACTTGTTAAACCTGCCATTACCTCTACGTTTCAGTTGGGGTCTAGAAAGCTAAGCTCTAGAATAACACTTCATCATGCCACTGGAAGAAGTGTAGCCTGTAATAGTTTTAGGTGAATTTACCTTGTCTACTCTATCTGCTGTTTGAGTCAGATTGCCTTAAGATATGTAAAGGTACCTATATATGAGTCTGATCTTTGAAGCACAGTGTACTTAATGGTGAAATCCCCCACAGACTTAAATAAGTCAGTCATGAACAGCAGATAAGTTGAATCAAGAATGACTATTTTTTGTAATAAGATTTCTGATTAAAAAATTCAAATTTTGCATCACTTTTTTGTGATGGTGGCCCAGCTACTGTTATAAAAATTACTTAGAAAAAGAAGCAGCAGAATCAGAAAAATGTAAGAAAACCATGACAGACAAAAATGCTGACTCTTTGATATCCTTGATTATAAATCCTGTAATTTAGAAAATTAACTCTACACCAGCCAAAACCAGCACAAGTATCCTGTCAGTTATAATGCTACTGGGAGCAATCATTGGGAATGCACCCAAATCACTTTTCTTGCTTTCTTTCTCTCTGACACTGCCATTCACTTGGGTGCATGTTCATGCCTAACATGATAGCCCTGGTGTGCATCTACAGAATTTAGTATGACAAAACCCATTGCCTGTGTCATGTGCTTAACTGCAAGTTATATGTTATTACCTTGAATGAGGGAGGAAAAATAAAAAGGAAACTAACCAGGGACATAAATATATTAACTAAATAATTGATTAATTGAGTCAGATATGTTTTCTGATAATGCGTTCTACTATTCTGTCACTGTCCCAACTGTTTTAAATCTTTGGAGTATCACCTAGCAGGGAAGGTATTCAGGTCTGGGGAAGAATTGAGTGTAGATAACTCTCCCAGAAAACTAAGCACGTTGACTGTTATTCAGCTTAAGATAGCAACTTGATTTACATGTTTCTTAAGCAGATGTGGGAGAGATATTCAAACTTTCCACTTAGCTTAGAAATGGTTTTATTATCTTTTGGTTACCAATGACAAGAGAAAAGGCCTGAGTCTCTCAATCCAGAAGTTCTTTGCAAAATAGTAAAATAAAATGATGAACAGAAAACTAATGCAGGGATGAATCTGTCTTTCTGGTTATGGAGAGTGTACCATGGTCATGGTCATGTTTGAGGATGATTCTTCCTAACTTGGAAGCTCCAGATGACTTCTGGTTATCCTATGAAACAAGAAGTTCTGTTACCCAGTGGCCTTCTATGTGTAAGACCTGCCTTTCCAGTAGTTTTCAAAGTGTTTTACCAAAAGGCAAAAAGTCTTCTCACTTCAGCAAGACGCTTTCCTCCACAATCCTGTTGGGAAAAATAGAGAGAGAATGTCAGAATTTCCCCCATTTTTCCAGCCTCTACCATAATTTGCAACAGGAAGGTCCAGCCATATGAATTTATCTTACTCTCCTTTTTTTTTCTCAAGACATAGGAGAACATATAGAGGTGTTTCTTGGTGTCCCAAGCAGACACGGTAGGACTAGGCATCTCTTGCTCTATTGGCTCTATTGGATTATTGTAAGTAACAAAACAATTATCTGCAAGGGCATTGGGAAGATATTAGAGAAGAAAACAACTCAAGTTGTGTATTGAACTAAAGCAGATACTTGTAAAAATATAATTGAAATTATAATTTTGATTATTTAAAAATGTATTAAAATTCGGTCATCTTTTGAAGGACTAAGAACAAACCACTGATAGCATACAATGTAGTGGTACTTTGAATTCTACCTTTACTTTTTATTTTTAAAATGGATAAACAACTATTGCATGGTTAGCGCTACTAAAACTATAAGGGCCAGATGGAGCTCTTCACCTGTGTAAAGTCTGAAATACAGACTTAAGTAAATGATATAGTAAAAGCTTGTTACTTTTCATTCTGTTAATCTGTCCACTGCATAATTAAGGCACAAAATGACGTTCTCTTCCCAGATTCTCAGGAAGGATTTGATGTTTCAATGTTGTAGTATGGTTTTGAATCATGAAGAATTTGTTAGCTTTACAAGAACATTTAGCATGGGTTAGCATTTTAAGTATTATATGGTGGTATACAATATATTACTATTTTACTATATAAAATTATATCACTATATATTGTTACAGATTATATGTACATCTATACATATAATATGATTATAAACAGTGATTGGAATATTAGGGGGGTGTTTTGTGTGTAATTGCTGCTTCATTTTTATATAATTATTTCCCTGCCATGAAAGGCAGTCATAATGTACTCAGAAACTTCATCTGCGTCCCTGTGAAACTATCCAGTTTTTATTAAGGAAGTTGTTAGACAATAGAGGTGAATAAGTGTAGGTGTTAATGGTAACTAGTCTTTCAATCTTTCTTTTTTCTTTTCTTATGCAAGATATGGGAGGCCACTTAGGAAGTGTGTTTCCTATTGCTCTAAGCAGGCATGGTAAGATGAGTCACCAGTTGGGTATCAGCCAGCAGTGTGCCCAGGTAGCCTAGAAGGCCAATGGCATCTTAGCCTGTACCAAGAATAATGTGACCAGCAGGACTAGGGAAGTGATTGTCCCACTGTACTTAGCACTGGTGAGGTTGCATCTCAAGTCCTGTGTTCAGTTTTAGGCCCTTCACTTCAAAAAGGACATTGAGGTTCTGGAGCATGTTCAGAGAAGGGCAATGATGCTGGTGAAGGGTCTAGGAAACCTGTCTTATGAGGAATGGCTGAGGGAAGTGGGGTCATCAGGGGAAGAGCCTTGAAAGAAGGTTGTAGTGAGGTGGGAGTCGGTCTCTTCTGCCATGTCTCAAGTGAAAGGTTGAGAGGAAATGTTGCAATAGGGGAGGTTCAGATTAGCTATTAGAAAAAAAAAAATCCTCTCAAAGGGCAGTTAGGCATTGGCATATATTGCCCAGAGAGGTGATGGAGTCACCATCTCTGGAAGTCTTCAAGAGACATCTGGACAGGGCAATTGGGAATATTGTTTAGGGGTGATTATAGTGGTGCTGGATTGAAGGTTAGACCAGATGACTTTGAAGATATCTTCCAAATCTTTATAATGTTGTGATTCTGAGCCCCATTTAACTATTATTGGTAAATGAGTTATAGGTCTAGGCTAGTAGTTAGGATACTGGAGAAATTTTCAGAAGTTAAGATGAGAACAACTTAGGCTATCTACTGAATCTTCATAGGTAGCTTTGAAAATTGTGTCACCAAAGTTTGATGATACAAGGACAATTGACTAACGTATGTAAGATATAATTGGCATACTGTTACAAGACCTTGTTATTATTGGCTTTAATCCGGAATATACTTCTTCCCAGCGTAAATATTTGGATAATTTTCATAAAGAGAGCTGCTTCCAGGGAATAGATCTCTATTCATAGAGGTCAGATTTTGGTGGCTCAGATGTTAGATATGGGCTTGAGTCCTTCTGCGTTTATATGATCTCAGCTTCTGATGGTAATGATTATTCCTAATAATTCAAATAATTTCAAGTGAGGTAAAGCCTGTGGCATGACTCTCGTTCTTCCATGTCAGTTGCTTACTTAGTCATTATAGTCAGTCTCTGTTTTACTCAAGAATTACTAGAATGGTAGTGAAAAATTTCAGAACTGCTCTTCATGACTGCATCATAAAGCTAAATTAAAAATATCATACTGTGATTATACATGAGGTAAAAAAAAATAGGTGTTTTTTTCCACTGTCCAGAAAAAAAATAATATCTCCAATAGATTTACTTAAATTTAATGACAGCAGGAGTATCTATTCAGTTTGGACTAAACTGTCTGCATTTCCAATAGGAGTGACATTTGGAAGCACAAACAGAATATTCAGTGACATAGGGAAGATATTTGATGAATTGCAATGTCCCTTGTGATGTAGTTTCAAATGAGTAAGGCTAAAGAACACCAGTAAGTCTGAGTGGTCATCATCTCTTCAGAGAACTAGATGCTGCTGGCTTGCTCTTAGGATCTGCCCTTTGTTAGAGAGGCCATTGAGAGACAATGGCAGTCTTACTTCCTATCCACATTTCATACTGAAAGAGGTTGTGATAAGACAACTCAGTCTAAGTGCCCTGAGCCTCCATACTACTTGGGAAGCATTTTGACAGTTTTACTAGAAGATAGTGCAGAAAGTGTGCCTAATATTATCAGCAACTTTCCACATGTGATTGAAAAAAGGAGCTTGAAAACATCCATTCTGTTATGTCAGCAAGGTACTTTTTTTTTGTTACTAAATCAAAATTAGCCCCCATTGGTTCCAGGATGGGAACGGCTCTTCAGGGTCTCCATTGCAAATTTCATGCCAAATACTGTAGTGCTCTTAGGGATCTATTGAGCTGAAATTATATGCCGGCTTCTATGGATCTGGCTTTTGTACCTAGATGAGCCATTCAGCAGGGTTATCAAATAGGGCAAAAATGTATCTTTGTTGAAAGAAGAAGGTGTCTCCCTGGCTATGCTCTGTGTTCATGTGTACATGCATGCACGCATTCTGCCTTCTATCAGTGATCCAGGGACCGGAGAACTGCCATAGAAATGGTGCTCCCAAATAGCTATGTAAAACATGGCTTAATTTAAAAAAAAATGAAACTTCTCTTTCAGCTAGCTTAATGATGGTATATTCCTTTAACCATTGGCACAGAAGCTTAGCAGAGACACTTTCTTTCCCACATACTTGGATGAGAGGCTGACCTATTGTACTCAAACGTGATGCGCATACTGATTCTCAGCATGCCAACACTCGTGACCATCTGCTAGGGTGGCATTGTGCCCACCACAAAGGTGGGATGCCATTCTCAAGAGGCCTAGGTGCCAATTGCCTATAGATTTAAAAGGATAGATCAGAGAATACAAAAAGTGGCACTTTCTTTGAGGGTGTTCTTTCTGATGCCATAAACTAGTTCAAATATTATTTGCCTGTATCAGCCACACTTTTTTTTTATTCTGCCTGATAAGAAGTGTCACCAGAAATGCAGTCTTTGAAATGATTCATGGACAAAACTCCAGACAGGAAAAAAAAAAAATCTTAGAAATGTTCCCAGGCAGAGTCAGAACCCATAGCATAGAAACTCACCCAAAGTTATCCCTACTTTTAAAAAGAAATAGTTAGAAAACAATTGAAAGCACAAAAGCTAAGAAACAAGCATCTGGAGGAGGTGGGGTGGGGGACCCAGCACACCCACTGCTGGGACGCGGAGCATCATACAGCTGTGTCTCTCCCTTCTCAGTGCTCCTTGCTTTATTTTGGAAATCACAGTTTCTTTCAAATCAAAGTGGTTGCACACAAAGCTCAGTATGCAATTAATCAGATTTTCAAAAGACTATATGTGTATCAAAACAAATGCCATATTCTTCTCCAGGAGAAATCAAGAAGAACTGAAGGGAGGGAGGAATATTATTCTCAGATCCCTTAAGCTTGTTTTACTTTTCTCTTTTGCCTTAGTCAGCTTTTAAGGATAGGAGATTTCACATTACTAAAATTTTTGGACCTCCAAAGTCTTCTGAATCTTTCTAGAAGCAAACACCATTCTCTGATATTAAATGTCTGGATATTGATAAATACGTATCAAAAACACCCTTCTGTGGCAAATGTGGGTGATGGTAGTGGGAAATTACAAAGGTTAAGAATCTGCTGGAGGCATCACAACTGAACATATTAAGGGTTGCTGGAGAAGAGAAATTAGGAAAGTCAGCACTTGTAAAATTGAGGGGAGGCAGACTTAGATGAATCTTCCTGCTGAGCTTGATCTATTTAACAAATCTACAATTCCTCAAGTCACTATCCAGATCACTGCCTTATCCATTTCAATGTTATTGGATTTAAGTCCCCAAAGCATGTCAGGTGTGTTTGACTACCCAGTCGGTCACTGTTGAGGGAAAAGTGACATCGCACAGAAGGTCAGTGATTTTGAAGAGCTATCCACTGCTTTACAATGAATTTTTGTCAAGTGTGTGTTATACTTTTCCCAATGAATGTCATAAATGTTATCATTCTTCACAGCTGAGCATTTTAAACTAAGATTTAGTTTGCATGTAGACAAATACCTCTGTAAGTATCTATTTTACAATAGGCAGAGAAGGAAAAAAAGAGCTTGTTTCTATGGTACGACTTTTAGAATCAATGCTGTAAAGTTTGCACTGTCCATTAAAAGAACAACTTAAAACTCCAGTACCTTAAACCTTAGCATTTAGTCTTCACTCAAATCTATGCCAGGACATGATAGCAGAACCTCAAATAGCCAGTCTGTTAAGCTATACTGGTTACAACTTCAGCAAAGGTGATGAGGGATCCCTTATCTCCATATAAAAGTCTTTCACTCGTGATGTAGAAAAGGAGAATATGTCTCATGTGTCTACATTAGCAGGGAAAATCCTACAATTTTTTTTTTGTATCTTGCTGGGAACTTGAATCCATTTGGAAAGTTTATGGAACAAGTCCAGATTTCTTTTCTCTCTGTGAATTGTGTTGCATCCATCCCATTTTTTGATTTTGGAAATTATTAGATATGTTTATTGAATGGTTTCCGTGATTAAATATTAACACACACTGTTGAGCTTGGTACAGGATTAATAAGATGAAGTGGCTTGTGTTTTACAGAGCTCATACTAATGCTCCCTTCTGGCCATCAAACTTTATGAATCTGATTTTCTCTGCAAGATTTTGGTCTCCTCAGAACATTATTTATAAAATAAGATAACTGGAATCAGAAATAAGTTTGAAAAGAAAGTCCTTGCATCTCATTTCTGTTTCTGCAGCCTATCTTGGCCATAGCGCAATCAAGATATGGAAAATAATCTCACATTAGCACCTATGCTTAGCTAATTTTGCATATAAGTTTGAGGTTATATTTGTTATGTCTGGCTTATATGTAATGAACGGGTCTAATTTCCTCTCTTTCTGCCTTTTTGTTTTCCTACAAAGCAGAACCCGCGCAACTGGCCTATACTCCCAATCAATGGTGTCTGCACAATTAACTACTAGGAAAGAGCCAAGCCTACTAGGTAGCTGACAGCTGCTTGAATTTAGGCTGACACCTTTAAACAGGAATAGAGATAGCAAATGTAGCTGATGCTGGGATGCCTCCATGGGGAATACGGTAGATTAGCTAGCTCAGGATGTAACTTCTGTTGCATAAATACAAACTACTGAGCATTTTATGGACCTGATCCTTTGAAGCACGAGGTTGGCAGCATCTCCAGATACAGCTAAATGTTCAGGTAAAGTGAAGATAGCAGTGTGATCTATAACATTTCCTTACAATTTCTGCTTTTGTGGGTCAGGTCAATTATCTTTTAAGTCCATTCTATAGTGTTAATAAAAGAGTCTTTCAGATGCTTAATTACATAGAGAAAGGAAGAAAAACAGATAGTGGATGTAAGGAGCATAAGAGTTGATTCACTGTCTGACCACAGTGAAGTAGAACTGCAGGCCTGAAGAGCAATAGTTTGGGACTGCCTGAACTCCAGAAAATACACAGATTTTAACATGAAATGATTTCACTTTTAATAGGTTCTCCTTCCTTCCTTTCTTTCTTTCTTTACTTTCCTTGTCCCCTTAGTTCAGAAAAGAGTTCTAGAGCTGAAAACTTTAAGTGAATATGGTGCTAGATGCATATTTCAGTGTTAGAGATAGTTTCAGCACGTAAGAAGAGATGTAGTGACAGATAATAAAGGTGACACGTTTGCACCGAAAAGGACCAGCCCAAGTCATTGCATTGTCATTTTAATTTTTCTCATAATCCATTCAAATTAATCTTCTCAAGAAGTAGCTAAGATTCTCCAGATTGTTACGGTAGATACAATGCTGAGTTAAGAACCAGAACATGATTATTTATCTTACACAAGTGTATAACGTATCCTACCAAGGATACAAACAGTGCATTTACACAGGAGAAGCAGTCTTTGCTGTGGGGGTTTATACTAACTATAGGGAAACAAGAGAGTCAAAGAAAAAGAGAAAAAGAAGTATCAGCATGCCCCTCTGACAGAATGGAAGGAGATTTTCAGCATTCAGCACATTGTCATGCAGAAATACATGGCAGCTGTAGGATTTAAGCTTGATCTCCTGACTTTCTAGCCGATCCATCTCTATAATTATTAATTTAATCTAAAAAATATGCCAGCAGAAAAGTCCTGTGCTGTGTCTGGTAGTAGACTGAGGATGCAGAACTTTACACAAGAAGGTTTGCTGGCATGCAGTATGATTTCAACAGAGCTATATTCTGAATTTTCTTCAAAATTCCTTTAAAATGAACGAATGGAATCCTTTACTGACTGACAATATTTTTTCATGGCCTCCAGATTCAAAGGCTGAACACATCAATCTTTCAATCCTTACTTGCAGAAAAGATTATTTCGCTTGCTTTTTATTCCCCCACTCCTCCCTCCTATAATAAGAGTGCATGAGAGAACTTGGTGGTCAAGGACATAACAAAAACATTATTATAGTTATCCTGGCTGTTCTTGGCCATGACTAGCTTTGGTAGTCCTCATAAATTTTGGCGCAAAATAGTCTTCAAATGATACTGATTAGACTGCCCTGGTTTTGGGCATATGAAACAACCTAAGAAGTTGTAATCAATATTGAAAATTATTCTTCTAACCAGAACAGCTGCTCCAAATAATTTATTCTTTATTTAATCAGTATGTATAATTTTTTCCATGCAGCTTACTGTTCTAAAAGCTGTAATACCCACATTTAAATGCATTAGTTTTAATTCCACAGTAAACGGAAGGAGTATAAAAAATTTCATCTTACTTTGGTTTTTAAGTGAAAACTTGGAAAAAACTAAATGTTGTTTTGATGAATAATGGAAATTGAGCATATGCACTTACTATGTATGTGGTTGGATGACTTATTTGCTTTCTTTCATAGACATATTTACCTTTGCTGTTTCTAGGTCCTCTTCACTTTTCTTTTTTTGTTTGGTTGCAGATCTGCTCTGTTTTCCCTGCCCTTCACTACTCCTAGTCTAGAGCATGAAGACCTTTGAAAGTATGAGAGACTGGTATTTGCAGTAGTTGGCACCCTTCTCTCTTACCCAATAAAGAGACAAGGCACAGATCATTTTGATTTTGGTGTCATTGGCGGAACCATCCAAAACCTGGATCAGTACTGCTGATTTGGAATCCAGTAACATTTTCAAAGAGAAAGAGGTACCAAGGATAAAGTCTGTTTTGTTATCACTTTGCAATGTCAGCTGGAGATTGTTGTTCACTTTCTTTTTTCTGCTGTGAAGGGACAGTTCAAATGGCTGCTACTTTTCTTTATCGTATTTCAGTGATAGATAAATGCTGTTTCACCTCCTTTACTGGGCAACTTAACATGTTTCGCAAGGGAAAGGTAAAAAGCCAGATTGTGTTTTGTGTACACATAAAGAATAGGTTTCCTGAGAGCAGGATTTGGATAAAGCTGGTGTATAAGGCCCTGTCCTCAGCTCACATTTAAAAAAAAGCCTGAGGGGGTTCCTTGAATGTCCTTTTGGGCTTGAAGAGAAAATTCCATGGTACTGAATGACATGTTACTATGATTGCATCAGTATCATTCCGGGTAATATAAAGCCATCTCGGATTAGAAGGCATAGGGCTGAAAACAGGATTCGGACAGATTACTCAGACCATGGGGTTCCTTATTTGTTCTTACTGCAAAATTCAGGACCACACTTCAATTTTAGCTTTGGAAATTATTGTGTCTAGCTCTGAGATAATTACTGAAGTGAAGATTATTATTATAATTGCCATCTATTGTCAGTAAGAAAGGCATTTCCCTTTCATGCCCTCACACCCATTAATTTCAACCTTAGCAGTGATGATTTTCAGAGGTAGTAGTGGTGAGAAGTGCAATACAGCTCTTTTCTAGAAGCTTTTTCTGAGACCTCAAGCAGCTTTCTGGCCTGTTGAATTCTGCTTCTTTACTGTCACCCTGTGAGGCTGGTCATGAGTTGCAGGGTGCTTAGCCCCTGCACAGCCTGTGCACAGTGCTTCCTCCTGACCTGAATTGTTTGGTGAAGGACCAGCCGCATTTACTGGTGCCATCCTGAGAAAAGCACAGGAAATGTTTCATCTCCATTCTCAGCACCAGTGAAGGGGAGGTCAGGCTGATGGAGGAGGGGGAAAGGAGAAGCGGTAGCCAAAGGGGACGAGGGTCCTGGCGCTCCATCCATGAATTAGTTTATTTGTCTGTTGGAGCTGTAGCTTAGTAGGTGCACAGCAGACTTGAAGGCTGCAAGGAGCATTCTGCCTCTATAGCCATGAGGAGACACTTGAATTAATTTGCAGATGAAAGAATCAGAGCATGGGTTATTCAAAGGTCATGGTTTTCCAAGTCAGGTTGCTAAAGGTTTGCATCCAAATCTGGTCTAAGTGAAGCAAGTAGAGCTGTTATACCTTGAGTCACTGCTCTGTGCAAAAATTATGGTAGAAACACATGCCTTAGAATATCACAGGGAATAAATTTCCCTGTTAAGATATATCTCAGGGAAAAAAAAGCTTATGCTTTCCTTCTAGGATATATTTTCAAAATAGACAGAGATTTTTATCTTCTTGATATTCTTAAAATTTATATATTGAGACAAGCCCACAGAAAACCTGCTTATTTGGATGTTTGAAAGTAGTTATAATGCCTAAATAAAAAAATAGCATGTTAATTTCCAATTAATAGCATATTCTATACTTTACACCTCTTGCAAACACTGGAAGTGTGCCTATATTTATCTTTCTAAACTGTAGTTAGGGGAAGAAAGAAAAACTGCTTTTTGGACAGTTTTGAGGGGTTTTTTTTGTTTGTGTTTGTTTTTTGGTTGTTTGTTTTTTTTTTTTTCTGAATTCAGTTTCATCCTCCAAACTTTCCATGATGAATTTGGGCCTCAGACTTATTGAAAGTAAACCAAATTTTTACTTTGCTATCTGCAAGGTCTTGATATTTCCTTTTGGTTTGTGTCTGTATCTAACTGAAATGTGATTTTACACAGAGTCTTTTTGTCAGATGTCCCCAGTTTTTAAACTAAACTGATCTGTGCATTCACAGTGAAGCTTCATTAAAGATCAGGCCAAGCAGTCTTTAAAAAGTACAGGGCTTCAATGATAGACAGATGGTGGCTTTCATGATGTCAGGAAGTGTCAAATATTATGGTTGGCTGCAGAATGATGGCTACTTTCCAAACAGATTGAGAAACAGACAGAAAGAGCAAGAACACCATTTGTTGTATTTAGATACATTGTGAACAGAAGGAAGCAAGACAGAGCATACTTTTGCACATCTTTTTTCCACTCCTTGTGAAAACAGTTTAGGATTTGTTATGTTATATTAGCCCTATCATTATGCAAAAACATGTGAAAGCCAGAAGTGCTGATATATACATACATATATATAAATGTCTCCATTGTGACTTTCTGTGGTTTTATTTGCATTTCTGCAGATTTTTTTTTCAAGATTTTAGGTAGATAGAAACACATGATCTCATTTATTTATTTATTTATTTTAGGAACAAAGTTATTTAGCTTACTTGCACAAACGTTATGGTGGTGGTGGTTGTTGCTGTTGTTGTTGCTGTTGTTATTGTTGTTAACCTATATGTTCTTCTGAGCCCCTGATTGTGTTAGTGCTCATTAAAGGACTTAAATTTAGATAATTGCTTTGGTGTCAAGTAAGGGTGAGTTTTATTTAATATCTGTGTTGACGCTTCTGGAGTTGGAACAGTTTTGGTGCTTCAGAACAGGACAGTTTTGCAATATAATATGTGCAAACAGCTAAAGTAGCAAGGACTTTAATAAAAATACTGAAAGACAAAGGTCTGTGCCTGGATGAGAGACTTAAGCTGCACAGAGCCTGAATGACAAAGATTGGTCCTGTCTGAGGGGCGGGCAGATTTTGTGCCTAAAAAATAATTAAGCATCATAATTTTTCACTAGTGTATTTTTTGGGTCCATATAATTCAGTGTGAAGGATGCTGAAATCCATACCTTTAACGTATACTATTATATTTTGTGAGTCTACATCAGGTCAGCATTTTGGTATAGCAAACTGAACATTCCTGATGGCTGCCATTTTGAAAAGTACATATCTTATTTGGGGTTTATGTGCCTGGCACAATTATTGGACTGTCTGTTTAACCCTGTGGCTGTAAGGGAGCGGTGTCAAGTTTGCCTTTGCTTGCTTAACATCTTGGTTAGGCTGATCAGTCGGATGGCTAAGCAATGGCTGGTTTAGAGGTGAAGGAAGGAGCTGACCTTGTTCAGAAGAAGGAAAGAGGGAGAAAAGGTCTGTAGGAAAGCAACATCTAAGAAGCTGGGAACTAGGACAGCTGCCCAGTGTGTGTTCCTGATTATTTCATTTATTTATGAGCTTTTCAATGTTGCTATTCACTGTCTGTGTGAAATCACTCCTTTCCTCCCCGCTGCTCTCACAGAAAATCTATTTGTTTTTCCAAACTATCAAAATTCATGCTTATGTTCATAATAAGTAAACCTCTGTAAGAATAAATGACCACATTTGGGAATATTCTTTTATTCTTTTTGCTTGTTCTCCATTCAACAGTGGACTGGATGAATCCATAGAGCTATCATGTGACGATTATTTTACACTTCCAAATTATATCAACATTTGCAAACAGCATAGCAATTACAGTCCACAAGGAACCTCCTTAACCACAATCCTGTTGCTCTGTGGAAAGAAAACAAAAACTGTAGATTGGAGCTTATTCCTGGCTTTCTAAAGTGCAGTTTTTGATTAATGGTGCAAAATGGAAGGATTGAATTTTCCTGTTTTTCTGCTTTTGCCAAATTTTCTGTGTGATTCAGCAGTCTCCCTTTTGAGTACTGGATATATTTATTTTTATCCTTTTCTTATTTTGGTAATTTTCTGTATTTTGTAAGGATGTTGTGAGGACTGAAGGCATTTTTTTATCTAATTCATTCTTTGTAAATAAATAAGAATGGCATGAATAATACAAAAATGTCCAATGATTATTAAGGCTCTTAAATGAATTCTCTCTTCCCACAGTCACACGGAATCCATTCATATTTGCTTCTCAGTGAAAGAACAATCAATTGAGTTTTACTTTTAGCAAAAAGGTGTACAAAAAGCAATAACGCAAATTTTGTTTCCCATGAGCATTTTTGGAAGACTGATTTAGAGGAGGAACACACAACTGTGTGCACAGGAAGTAGTGTTCCTCATGCTACTTCAGTCAGAGGGAGCACAGAGTGTGACCTGGTTTACCAAGCCCAACTAAGTGATGCGGCTTGAAGTTCAAATATTTGCAGTCAGTTTGCAGGGTAAAAATTCAGATATATTTGTTGAGTACATTTAAATGAGAAAATCATGATCTGCTGATGGATATTCCATGAGAAGAAAAAGAGGCTAATTTAGTCAAAGAAATTACAGGCAGAGAATTACTCACTCAGCACTACTGGCAAATAGTAAATGAGTGGCACCAAGGTTTTAATTCAAACACTTAACAAAGAAAGCAACTAATAGCATCTTCCTTTTTCATCTGAAGTAGTATAAAGCAGAGGGTTAGCCCTTCTGCCAAATTGCTTTTGCAGAAATGTGACTTCCGCCTTCATTACTTTTACTCAAATTGCCTTAATTAAGAAAATAACCCTCCTGCCCTGACTTTGATCTTGTTTTCAGACTGGGTGTGTCCAGGTTCATCTTCATGGGCTTGCTTATTTGCTGCTGGATTCAGGTCAGAAGTCATGGTCTGCTTGTCTTGTTCCTCCAAATGATACCTGTCTATGGGAAAAAAGTTCTTTTGATTTGGTAGTTTTCTAATGTTTTTAAGAAATTGGAAACTTATGAAACAACCCCCCATGTTGGGAGATATTTTCCATCCTGTTTTTTGGGGGGGGGGTTTTGTTTGTTTTTCTTTTTAATACTGTAGCATTACTCAGTGTAGAGTTAAATAGAAATTTCAAACTCTCCTTTTTTGTTAGTTTGCTTCCTTTTTTATTTTTTTTTAATATTTATTCTGCCACACTTGGGAGATCTTGTGTAGAGCTCTTTTTTCTGTAGCCCGAAACTCCTTCTTAGGCAGAACTCTGCTATGAACTGATTTTTTTTTGTTCTTTGGACCTATGCTTAATGAGATTCAGGTTCTTACCTTACTTCAGAAGGGTTAGTAAGGGGATGATTTTCTGGTGGCATCAATTCTAAATAAGTACAGTGGCATGATAATTGATAATACTAATAGATTTGGCCTGCATGAGGAAGTGCCATGATGCTCGGGTTAGGAAGTTGGAAGTCAGTTTAAAGGGATTACTTTAATCAAGGTAAGCCTAGCCTCTTCTCTGTAAGGGAACTTCTTTCTCAAGCTGTGAGGTCACTACGATACAAGGCAGAAGAAGAGATGAAAAATGCTGTAAAAAATGTAACCTACTAGTGGAAAAAAAAAAATCTTAGCCACTGCCTGAAGGGCTGAAGGGAGAACTTCTTATGAGTATTCTACTAGCTTCCTTGAGTTTTGTCCCTTTCTGAAGCATGTGGATTATCATAGAGGGCCTCTCTATCGTTCCTTCTGCATTGCATTTCCCATACCTGGGAAAACATTCTCTTTTCCACAGGAAGAGGGGAATGAAGGATGTTCTATATCTAGAAGTCTTCGCAAGCTGCTTGTTGTAGTCCCCATCTTATTGCTTGACTGGGTGGTGGATACCTCCATCCATTGTCTGGGAGACATGTACCTGGCTGTGTACATAAACATGGAATAGCCTTTGGTTGCATAACCTTCCGAGTTACTCACTTTAAAGACAAAGTGGAGGTCATGGTGTAAAAAAGGTCTTCATTTTATGACAAGAAAGCCTAAGGATCCTACTTTTTTTATGACCAGAAGGCCACTGGGAGCAGGCTCTGGAAGCATATTGCTACCTAAATAAATTAGTTTTCTTATGGACCGTTTGTGTTCTCCTGTATATCAGTAAGGTCCTCTAGCTCTAGAGCATCCAAAATGGCTGTACATAGCATAACATTACAGAACAGGGTCAGGTGCACTTGGAATCTCCTGCTTGTGCCCCTCATGTACTTCCCTAGACACTGAATTCAGTCATTCTATTAAAGTCGCTCCATGGACCAGGGAAGAAAATCACTCCCTCCTTAGGCCTCTTGCTTTCCCATTGTGATGTAGAAGAAATTTTATAGCTTTAAGGCAGCAAAAGTAGACTAAAAAAAATTAAAAAATCTTGTAAAATAGCCAGGATCGGGAAAGGGGAAGAAAAGAGAATGTTGCATATTTTATATATGATATTTCATAGGACCTTCAAATTACATTTTTTTTTTTTTAATAGTTCCTATGTTCCTCATTGTGGTAATGGGATGCAAAAACAGAGAATAGCAGCAGATAACTTTGGTAAGTTTTATATTATTTAGACTAGAGGTCACAGTCTTCATTTAATTACTAGAGAACAGTTGTAAAACTGAGTGATAAATACACTAAGAGAGTAGTGCAGTTCCTAAAGGTCTTTCTTGGTTTCTGACTGTTTTCAGTTAAAGAATGAGAACATACTTTTTACCCTTACTCATGGTACCACGATGTGTAGCAGTAAGTGTACTGAAGTACAGGGTTAGAAACCAAAGCAACTTTCACAAATGGAGAAACAGCTTGGAAAAGCAAAACCAAGAAATTTATCAAAAACAACTCTAAAGTATTGCCCTTGGGTAAAAATATTCAATAACAGTTCAGAAAAAGATCTGGGAATGACACATTCAGCCTTAGTCAACAGTATTCTGTCGAAAAAGGAAAATAACACATCAGGCTGTATGCTGAGTTGCCCCTGCTATGCAGGATATGTGAAGTAAGCTGTCCATCTTGGCTGGAACTGACAGAGCTTCAGTTTACCCATGTACCATAGGATTCAAATGAGATGCAGTCCAAACAGGTCCAGACAAGCTGGTTAGAAGTTCTTCAGTTTAGGAAGTCTGGGCAGAAGGGGATCATGACAAAATTTTTCTAATTAATTCAGGGAAAAAAATACTTCATCCTTAGGGAAGGTGGGACAAGCAGTAGATTTCATTTCATCAAAAAAGACTTAGTTGAAAAGGGTTTTTACTGAGTGTCCAGGAAGGGTGATGAAGTCCACATTCCTGGGGATGTGGTGGTAGTGGGTTAATGTTCACTCTTTGGGAGTGGTGAAGGTACAAATGCTTTCTTTTCAAGGGAGGGAGGGCACTCTGTGATCTTCTGAGAGCCCCTCAGCCCATTTTTTGCTGAGTTGTGATTACTGTTTTGACCCAGCTTGAATATACCTAAATATAACTGAATGTTGTAGAGTTTTGTTAAAAGGGACTGTTTGTATTGGCAGATAGTTAAGGTTGCTCAGTTGTGGGAGAACCACCAGAGGATTTTACAAGCTGGAAGCAGCAGAACACTGAGTGGGCACCGGGACCCGGGGAAAAGGAAAATAAAGAGAGATCTGACTGGGGCCAGACCCGATCCATGTGAAGTGGACCCGTGGTCTCCGTTTTTGCCGTTTTAAAAGTTATAAAATGTTCTTGTTAGCCAGTTAACAACGTTTTGTATTAGAATAGGCATTATTCCATTTTTATTTCATTTCTATTGTTCAATTGTCGTGACTGGTTGCTGTATCCCCGTCCCCTTATTGGCCAGCCTGTGGGGCAATGCACCCCTCCCTTATAAGGCTGGCCACCCCCAGTTTTTCCTTTGTATGTCGTGATCACCACCCTTCCCTGTGTCGCATTCCATCCTAACTCTGCCCATTACTCCTCCCTAGTTCCAGAACCCTCCGACCCAAACCTATAAAAGTCCCACGCACCCCTCAATAAATGGCCATTCCTGTTTGCACCCCGAAATCAGAGTGGCTCATTGTTTCTGCCCCTAACAGAACGCAACACTCAGTTTTATGTTATCTAATTAAACAAGAAATACATTGATTAAACAAATTCACAGGCTTTCAGTATATCAGCTACTTTTTCTGAGAGCTTATTTCCTTGCAGCTATCAAGTTTGCACAAAATATAAATAAAATATAAATAAATGGCTCTCCATGAAGATGGTGCCATTCTTTATGGAACTGCATCAGTGATAGGTCAAATTTATATTGCTCTGCTGCTTGATTTTAATATCATTCTGCCCTGGTTTAAGCATAATCAAGTCTTCTGTTGAAAGAACTCTTGTAAGGAGCAATTAAACATTAGTACTTTAGCTAAACCCATATTAAATTATGTCTTGGAATTTAAGTATCTGGGAATCATCTTAAATCTCAGCTTGAATTTTAGGTGGTATTGTATCTGCAATTTATATTGAGGTATAAGGTAATCCATTTCCATCTTGATTTAGTATTTATAGCTTAAAATGTTATTTTATTATTAAGTGTTCTATGCAACTCTTAGTAAGGCCACTAATAGACTAAGGTACTATTATTTATGATTACAGCTTCTGCCTTTCACCAAGAAAAGAAGCTGAACATTCAGCAGGCAAATTTTAACATGCTTTTTGAAAGCCTTGAAATAAATCAAAGCTAGCTGGGTACCCTTCAGCAGCCATGAGTGGAGATTCCAGCCAGTATTCATAATGCAGACGAAGTGAAGGGGTTTGAACTGCTGTAACACTAAGGGCTCAACAGGACCTCTCTTAGGCATGAACAGGGGAAGATTATCTAAAAAAGATATTATTACAATAGTCTCGCCTTCCCTTTGCTAAGGACTGACAGGACTAACACTGAGCATTCTCACGGACAAGCAGATGTGTGACTGAACCCTTTGAAGCAGACTGTGACAGTATGAAAAATAATTTGGAGTTCCACTCACTCCAAAAGTAGCCCTGCAATAGCAAGTCATCAAGTATATACAGTTTAGATTGACACTGGGATGGAAGGGGAACAAATAGTGCCTTGTATCTTGACCAAGGAAGATCACCATTGGACATTATATTTGAAATCTCTGAAGCTTAGAAATGTATGTGATGGTAAGCTTGTTTGTAGATTTATTTTAGCATTAAATATGTCCATTGTTTATTTTGTTTATGTCAGTACCATTTTGATCACTGATGGAAGCTTACAGGTTGTTTTCCCTGTCAGCACAGAGATGTCTCAAAGCATTAGGGAAATAAATAGTCCAAAATCCAAAGGATTAAAGAAAAAGAATTATTTTTGTTTAAATCATATGAAGGACAGGTCCTCTGCATAAATCTCATGTTGAATATGTTATGTTTATTTGGGCCAGATTGGATGAGTATGAGCTGCATAATTTCCTTTTTACCTTCTATGTAAGACACAGTGCAATGGCTTGACAAAGCACAGTTGTTTGCTGTATCATACATGTGCTTTGTTAACATGAAGAGTAAGGAGAGGTTATATAACATGGCGTTGCCTAAAGATCAGTTCTCTGGTTTTAAGAGGTTATTTCTTCATACTGCTGGTCTGTTCTGCAAACTCTGTTGTGTTTTAAGATGGAGGACTTGCCCTCTTCCCAGTTTTGAGAAAAACAGAGAAATGGAAAAAACAAACTTACTTCTGTGCATTTCTACATGACACAAGCACTGATGTCCTAATACCTAGTTACAGTTTTGACAACTTGGTTGCAAATAAAGCTATGAAATCTTACTTCAGCAAGCCACGTGAAGGGTATTGATGGCTTGAAGACTTGCCTAAAGACAGCTGTTGGCCAGTCAATAATCTACACGATCCCAGTTTGGGGGTAGAAACTGAGACATTTATTCATCACTCGTGTTACAATATATAGAACCAAGGAGCAGGGTATGTTAATGAGGTAGGACCTGTTAATAAGGGGGACAAGTTATGTTAACTAGGGCTTAGGAAATCCAGTCACTATATTTCATCATACGGTAAGCACTTCTCCACATTAGGACCACCTGGAGAGGGGGAACAAAGGGTTTCTAGATATCTTGCCACATCTTCCATGCCTTGCAAGGGGAGACAGGGCTAATACACACTATCGAGCTAAAAACAGTCCTGTCCCCAAGGTATCCTCTCGTGGCAGGCTCATGTCTTATCCAAGGGAGGAACACCTCTCAGTATCTGCTGCCCAGGGCTTGCTGGACAATCCCTTCAGGTCTCCTGCTGTTAATAACTGTTTTTCTTCACCAACAGATAGCCACATTTAGCCTATGAAATTTTTCAAATTTACCTAAAATTAGTTTTTTAGAAGGCTGAATGGAAATCATGGTCTTCATTTTCCTGAGAACACTGTGTTTGCTAATAGTTCCTTATAGTATAATCAGTTGATGTAAAGAGCAAACATAGTTATCAGATGGTATCCTAAACATAGGTATTAAGACTGCTTCTAATTTGGTAGTATTTATTATCTTTCCAGTAATTAGGAAGTTTATGCTAGCTTCTAATAAAATTTTATTAGAAGACAGTGTTATCTGCTTAATTTGGAAAGGTGGTGTAGCCAAACCTTGTAACTAATTGTCTTAGTTCCAGGAAGAACTAAGATATCTATATCAGCCAGGTAATAATCCCTCTTCTTCAAATTTAGAAAACAGAGCTTTAATTGGGGAAAAATATATGTAAAGGAAAAAATAACAGTTCTTAAACACAACACCTATATGTATATATATAACAACAGTCCACCACAAACCCCTCTACCCCCAAGTGACAAAG
>JAWWMO010000083.1:27550768-27565344 GCA_035047845.1 Dendrocincla fuliginosa | reverse complement strand
CCCTGCACAGCTGGGGGAGGAGGTAGAATTTGGTAGGCAGAAGGGGTGGGGAGGGAAAGTGTTTTTAAGATTATTTTCCTTCTCACTCTTTTGCTCTGATCCTGTCAGTAATTAATTTAATTAATATCCCCATGTTGAGTCTGTTTTGCCTGTAATGGTTGTCAGTAAGTGATCTCTCCCAGCTCTCAGCTCATGAATCCTTGTATTTTCTCTCCTCTGTCCAGTTGCAGAGGGGAAGGAGAGAGTGGCTTTAGTGGGTACTTGGCATCCAGCTAGCGTCAATGCACTACACAGTGTTAACATTTGTTAGTCAGCTCTTGCTTAAGGGGCATGCAAAAGACCTATTATGGTCTGTTTGTGGCTCCTGGAATTTTCCTTAACCACCAAAACTCCTCAGTGTTCGAGCCATACTTCCTACCTGGAAAACTGGCTTAAGCGCACAATCTCCGATACACATATAAAGCAATGAAAAGGAGCTTAATGAATTGGAGAATGGAAGTATTTTTATTTGAGTATTTACTAAAGTATTTTTATTGGAGTATTAATTATAGTACTTTTATTTGTTTTACTATTATTTTATATCTCAGTTCAATGTTTCTTTGCAATGTGACATGTGGCAGCTATGCCAGGGTTACAAGAGTTGCTTTGCTTGCACCTCAGTTTAGCAGGAAGGACTCTGGCCTGTACAGCATAGTAGAATTGATGGCAAAGATTAACTTTTCCAGAACCAGATGCTTGTAAAATAATCTTTATACTACAGTAGCTGCTTTTCAGTCTGTGTTTTTTCTCCAATACACTTTCAAAGAGTATAGAGCAATTCCCTGGGAACAATCTCTACTGTGCTTCGTGTTCTGGATATCTGATCAAAATGCATTTGCTTTAAACAGCAAGCAAATATTTCTTTTTAAAACTTAGCATCTTTTTGCATGAGCTGCAGAAAACACAGCATTATAAGAAAGTGAATTTTAAAATGCTAATAGATCAAACATGTATGTATCCCTAAGAATCCTGAAGACGGAAGCTGTGGGGATTTGGTGTTCCCACCAGTGTTATATCCTTCATGTGTTGCTAGCGGTACAGCGTACCTACTTCTTTACTTCTCCCAGAGTGCCTCTTTCCATACTAGTTATACTCATGCGGTTTTAGACCATATTTGCAGACTGGTCTATAATAAGTGAAAATGTAGACGGATCAGTATGGAGCCAGTTGTTTGTACAAGAGGAGGTGTCTCATTCTTGATTCACATATATCAAATAGTCTGTGCATGTTGTATGAAATCATTCTTAACTGGTTTTCTGTAACAGTGGGCCAGTGAAGGAGATGAAGAAACCAACCAAAGTGTCTTAAAAACCTGAAGCGTTTTACTGTATTGTAAAATGGAGTCTTTGCGCTTTTTTTTCCACCCTTCTTCTTCCCAAGACCCCTTGAGAGAAAACCCTTATCTTCCTAATTAGTATGCAAGAATTTACCTTGACCAGGCAATGTGAAAACCCCCCTTATTGGTCTGTTGTTAACCCTTTCCCCATTGGTTCTTAACTCTTGAATCCTATAGGCTGTGACCAACATCCCCTAAAGCCCCTTAAATACCTCTGGCCATGTGAATAAACTCTCTCTCTGCTTCCCTTTTCTGCGGCCTCTGTGTGTCTCTTTGCTGGGACGTCTGGGGACCACGAGACTAGGAGGGAACGGGAAAGGGGGAGTGAACCTCCCAGCTGTCACAGTTTTCCTGTGCATCTTCCATACTCAAAGACTGTTTTGTCTATAGGAGAGCAATTTTGAAAAACATTATAGCTGGAGCTACAAAAATATATATTTAATTCCAGGTGTACATTATGAATACATTTCAAGTAATTGATGATGCCTATTGTATTACCAACTTCCTGTAGGAACCCTCCATCGTATTAACAAAGAAGACAGACCTGATTATGAATTATGCTGCTAGGGTATGAGCAAGCTTTTCATCCTCTCATTTTTAGGGATTTCTCTGTTCTACATTGTGTCTGCTTTATTTTTGTACTTTGTCCATTATATCTTTTCCTAAAAACTGAGATGCTTTCAGAATTTATTCCCTTGCAGTCAGCTTTGTAAAACTAAACAAGATTAAGCAAATATGTAAACATAAGACATACTCAATTCCCATTAACATTTATCACACATAGTCAAGGTGGTCTTATGATTAAGCAAATGACCTGCTACTTGGGAGACCTAGATTTAAACTCTGTTGATGATTGTCTATTTATTTCTGCTGCAGAAAAACACTTAAGCACGTGCTACAAATTAAGGACATTCTTAAGTGGTTTGCTGAGTCCCAGATTACAGACCTTGGGCAAACCACTTTGTCTCTTGGAGTCAAAATGTGACATCTTTTATCCAGGTTTGTGAGCAGTTTCATACTAATGTGATTGATTTTAATATGGGTAGTCAGGATAGTAACCACTTGCCAACTTAAGGTTAGTACCTCAGCTCTTAATCTGTAAAACAGGGTAATTAAATTTTCATGCCTCCCAGAAATGTTATTTTATTACACAAAAGTAAGTTTAAAAATCCCATTCTTTGCAACTGCTTGAAGGCTTTTCACCAAATTTCTGCATAAATGCTTTTGAGCAGATAAAACATTCCATTGTCTTTTATTTTACTTTAATGAAAAGTTGTGTAAAAAGTAGCATGTTGCCATACTTAAGAAAATTTAAGTATATATGTGCAATGATTATGTAAATAATTTCAGAGGAATATACTCATTCTGTTTAATATAGGACTACAGCATACTCAGAGACAGTATTCCCTGCCTGTCATCCTTTAATACCACCAAGTCAATATGCTTTATTTGTCTTCTCTATCAGAATGAAGCTTAGAAGAGGGTTTTAACATGCAAAAGAAATAACCTGCACTACTATAATATTTGAGGGTTTGACCTGTATCTCTTTCATCTCTTACAGTTTTTTTTAAAATCACTGCCAATAATGCCAAATAATGCCAATCACAACTGTGATGTGCAAGATAAGCTATTCTGAGCTCCTACATGTTCCATAAACCAGGGTATGTTCTTGATAAGGCAGTCTCTGAAAGAGGAAAGTCACAGGGCTGTTGCACTTAAGTGTCAAAAAAAAAGATATTAAGACAAGAAGAGGAAATGTTGGAATCTGAATCAAAAGACTTTAACATCACTTGGCCTAACCTTTCATATCTCAGTACAAATCAATGGAAAAGAAAAGTAAATAGCAAAGAAGCATGCATTTATATAGAGACATATAAATATTCATATATATACACATTTGTATGCATACATGCATACACACACACACACATATGATATTTGAGTTTCATTTTCCCCACTTTAACCTCAAAATCAATAGGGAAAGTTTGGTGGCAGACTTGTCTTTTGACACCATTGTTAATTCCTTCAGTATATCCAAAATAAAGGATTTTTTCTCTCTCTATTATTTCTGGTGGCCTGCATAAAGCAACTTTTGAATGTCAAAACTGTAAGAATAGAGTCAGTCATTAGTCTGTCTAATTAGATGCTTTGGTCAAACACAGTAAAGCCTTGAATGAACCTGGACAGTTATGTCATAGCAGGACTGGGAGTTTAAAAGACAGAAATACTCTGATTGCATAAAAAGTGTCAATTGTCATGGATATGTTTTTGTAGTAACTAAATTATTCTTGTGAACTTGACCCATTTTACTAAGCTTTTAAAAATGTTGATTGCAAGGCTTGTAATGAAATTTGTTCCACTATGTGCAATCATGTGCAGCCCTTCAGCTCGAGTCAGCCAGGCTAGTGGGCTCCTTTGTCAGGCTAAGCTCCTGCTCTCTATGAACCCCCCCAAACAGTGCTCCACTTTACAGCTCTTAATTACATTTGTTCCACTTTGCAATTAGGCTCACTCCATGCAGCCAGTCCACAGTCATGTAGGACTCCAGAATGCTCCAAGTCATGGATATTTGTCAGAAAGGTATGAAAATCATGGAATACCAGACTGCCCTGACAAATATGAGAGAATGCCAGACCTCGATAACACAGTACTCAGCTCCACAGCATTCAGCAGTGCGGGATTTTGAGTATAGAGGGAGAATAAAATGACAAAGGAGATATGTACGTGTGGACTCAGAGAAGGTAATAGGAGTCATGGTTACCATGTGTGTCAGTATTCCTCCTTTGCATTGATTGTACAGAATAAAAACGATGCTAGCACACTTTTTTTTTTTTGTACTAGTCATATACCTACTTCATTCAACTCAGCTGACATTTGCAAACATTTCTTGTTATATGCCCTGCCTCCCCTTATTTGAGAAAAGTAAGATAGAGACTGCGTATTTAGATATATATATCTAGAACATTCAGTACTTGGGAATCAAGAAATAAGTTGTTTCAGTTTCTTTGTAACTATGTTGGTATGGGGTCAAGTCAATTTCCAAGTATATGGTGCTAAGGAAAGATGAGTCACCTTGTCTCTGTGTATCTACCTATGGTCTCCCCCACCTTTAAAATTCATTGACATTTAGCGTAGTAGTGTAGATCTCAAGCCTGGTCAAAGTCCTTTTCTTTTTTTTTGGAAGGGAGAAGAGACTAGAGTCTAAGACTTGACTAGGCAAAACCCTAGATGAGAAAAAGCTGGGGAGAAAAAAAAAGGAAGAGAAAAAAGAAATTTAAAATTAGTCATTAAGCTGGTGTTACTCAGAAACCCACGGGCAACTGCATTGCCACAGAGAAATTCTCTGCAAATGTTATTGTTATGTATTGAAAGATTTCCAGGGAAAACTCACAGAGGCTGTCCAGTGTCCTCAGTCTAGTTGTGTCTGCTTATACCATGACTGATTGACCCATATTCTACTTGCTGACATTTTGCCTAATGCAGCAAATAAAATATAAAATAACATATACTAGTCTAAAACCCAGGCAATACCTGTGAAAATCTTAAGGTAAGTATAGACACTCTATTGTCCTTTCTCCATTTCAGTGATTTAAACATCATTACTTAGAACCCTTTTCAATTTAAGAACTTGGATTGTTTTCCTAACCACTGAGAAAACATATGAAATGTGGACCTTAATAAGTCAACATGAAATGCCACTGAGCAAAGCATAAAGTATTTACCAGCTATGAACCCACTTCTGTTGTAGCAATATTCCCTGTGGTGGCAAATCAGATTTCAGTACTGCAGTGCTTGTAGAAGTAATAACCTGTTACCAAAGCATATACTTTTGGTATTAAAAATAATAAGTCTTGGGCTAACTGACAACCTTCCGGTGTCCCCTAGAGAATGAACCTCTATGCATGCACCATCCCATTGCCAGACAATTTTCAGAGCCAGTGGCATGACACCTTTTAAGTCTAAGCCAGAACTGAAGCTTAGAACCTTTTTTTTTCAGCTTTGTCAAAGTTATCCAGCACTTAAGGGTGTATGCTGTAATTGCACATGGTTGTTTTCTAAACTAATCTAAACAAGTAAGTAATGAATTTGCTTTAAAACTAGGGATCTGCAGAGAGAAACCACCAGACCATGTTCATAAAAGTAAAATAAAAGGCAACACTTTACCCTGTTTTGTAGGTAAGACAGGAATAACACATTATTTTATTTGGATAAAAACATCTTCATTCTCTCTTTTTCCTTTTGAAGAACAATTTAACAAGCAATAGTCCTCAAAAATCTGTGATGACATCCATTTTTGCAATAAAATCCCTTTCTGGTTATATTTAAGTATTTTAGATAGTGCATGGGAAATATCCATGAGGCTGAAATTTAAAACTTCACAGTAACTCCACTGTACTCAGGGGCATCAGATATACATCTTATCAACTGTTAGAATAATTTAAGTTTGAATCCCTTCCAGAGCCTGAAAAATTTTGCTATTCCTGGATTTATTTCTGTGGTGCCAGTGCGATATCTGTGCCTGACTTTTTTTTGAGTGCCATGGGAATCTGTCCCACTCCACTGAAATGAAATGTAATGAGTGCAGCCCTTCAGACACCCACTCATGCCTATAGATGAGACAGATGGAAGTGGGGTAAAGTTTTCCTAGATGAGAACAAAGAAATGTAGTCTAAATTGATGGGAAAATAGTCAGCATAGTAATAAGGTGTTATAACGTGTAGCCTGAACTCCCTGTTACCTGCTCACACTCACCATTGTCAAGATCTACCCTCATGTATTAGGACAGAGACATTGATGGATGGAAATCTCTCCTTGATGCTCTTTTTATTCTCTCTCTCAGGCAGAGCCTTCCTCAGAATATTCCTTCTCAGTTTCTCTTCTGAAAACTATAAATTGGGATACTGATTTCTAAATCCTCATTTTTAGTAATTCCACTTCTTGCCACTTTTGGTGCATACACCCAAGTATGTCTGCTGTGCTGATCTGTCATCCCTTTCATTATTCTTGCACCTTAAAACCAGTCTACTTACCTTGTATTCTCTGTAGATTGTGGTCTTTACTCGCTGGTGTCTTGTTTCTGTACTTGCACTTTGTGCAGCTTTTGCCTTAGGTATTTTAGGCACAAATTTTCTGCATAATTTAGTCATCCAGTAGGAAATATGAAATGAACCAAATTAGATCATAACATTCTTGGCAGTTATTTTAATGATTACTTACCAAGGTAGAGTGTTTGATGGCAATGGTCTGAAAAGTAGGGACCTGTTGAGAAGAGCTGGAAAACACCATTACTTGCATTGATAAATGAACATTTCCAAGTGTCTCTTGGGCAAACTATTGTTGGACAGAGAAGTTTGGATAAAAATAATAAAATGCCCCAGTGACCAAGGACATCTTCCATTCCTTCCTGAAAGTGCCAGTGTGAGTGCAAAGATAGAACGATGCTGCCAGTCAAAACAACGCTACCAGGCGAAGACTGTATACTGGATTTTTTAAGTTCTTTATTTTACAGTGGTTACCAGGTGATGCTGTTCATATGTTATTCTGTAATAAATAAGTAATGCATATGCCATTTTCATATGTGTATATAAATTCAGTACAATATTTTGATGTTTAGGAATCAAGTGTAGTTGCCTTAAGGAAAAAGGAAAGGGGAAAAAAACTTTCCAAGACAACTTTATGTGGGTAAAGTAGAGAAGAGTTCTTTTACTTATAGGGTTTTGGGGTACAGAATATAAAGGAGTATAAAAGAGTATAAAAAGTGTAAAAGAGTACAACACGTGTTGACAAGTAACAGATAGAAGAGACCGGTGCTAGGATGAACTCACGGCCTCAGGAACACCATGTGAGCTCTTTTCCAAGCACCACCGCTTCAAACATGCGGAGTAAATTAATCCGAAAGGCGTCCCTTTCATTTCATTCCCGGCTGTATCCAGCCAACCCCTGAGCCACTTTGCTATGTCTTACCGAAGCATGTAGTAATAAGTGCAGCATCTTCAAAATTTCTCTCGGTCATTAATTTACATGGGATGAACAAAAACATAATTTTTCCCTCAACACTTTGGTGAATGAGAAATTTTCCAGTATTCAGAGTGTCTCTTGGTTCCTTACACCCAATTTTAGCACTGTAGCCCTTAGGCATCAGTGTAAGCTGAATTGTATAAATATTTGTATAGATAGTAATGGAGGAAAATAAGCACTTTCAGAGAGACATTTGCCTAAGTTATTTCAGACAAAAATTTCAGAAAGGATTGAAACCACCCAAACTTGTAACATTAAGAGAGGCAGTCCTGACTTGTTTTCAGCTTTTTGACATCCTCTCTTTCATGTTGCTGCATGTAACTGTGGGTTACATCAGGGCACTAATCTGGATTAAAGTTAACTGGTTTTGCACAGGCTTATTTCAGTCTGAGTCACTCACCCGTATTGTTTATCACTGACAGAACTAGGAGAGGGATTTACATTAGGAGTGAGCCACAGAAAGGGAGTAACCTTGAAGAGTGATATTAGACACATCACTTAGGATGATGTGAACTGCTCTCTGCATGCCACCTCACGGTTGGGTTACAGTCAGTTTGCCCAGCACACAACGTGGTTTCGATGGTAAACTTAAGAGAAGTTAGTTCTACATTGCAATAATCACCACGCTGCACAGTTCTGGGGTCCCCATTTATCCTGAGTCAAACAACTTGACTCTGCACACTGCAATGCTAAAAGATGTGTGCATACTCCACCTGGCATCTTTAGGGAACCCTACAGTTCATTTCCTTAAAGTTTGAAATCATGGAATTATTTAGATTTACGTCTTATTGCCATCAAAGTCAAACAAATGGGCAGGAAGAAACAGTTCTACTGACTGGACAAACTTTAGCTTTAGGCTACAGTTGCAGGTTAAGAAATGATCAGTAGGTACTTTAGTAACTTTAAATGCCACAAATAATTGGGGGCTATTACACAGCAAGTTATGTATAAGTAAGATTGTGACTACTTTACTCTTTTCTTTTACTGGGCTTGTAAATATCTGAAATATTGAAAAATGGTTACATCAAATGTATGGCTTGGAATGTTGCCTCCTTTGGTAAGAGTCAGGTAAACATTATGAAAACTTGCTTAGTCTGTGTAGAATCCTGTTTCCCTGTGCATAGGAAGAATCAAGTGGAAAGAAAATATTTTTAATCTTTACTGTGAATTTATTTCAGCTGTAAGCCAAACATTTGTATATTCATATTTTCTCAGGACCGTAATGTCATTGCTTTCACTGAGCTATCAGGTGTTTCCATATTCCCATCTTTTCATATATCTATACTCTAAACCTTTCTCTCATTTTTATGATACTTCTGTAAAATTAGTGCCAGAGCAAATCCCTATATTCACAATGTAGGTGGAAACAATGCTATTATCTTAGTTCCTTGGGTTTATAATGGACAACCATGCCTCTTTCTTTTTCAAAACTGAAAGCAACTTATCTTAAGATCTTGAGAAAGTCCATTTCAGCCTAAACCAAGTCATAATAATAATGTCTCTAATGTGTATATAGAATTTTATGCAATTTACTAATAACAAATAAGTGAAACTTCTATATAGCATATCAAATGCATGTATTATTAAGTTAATTAAATGCCATAATATACAGCACAAAAGATGCTTATGATGACAATTAAATGTCACACAGACTATATAATTTGGTAGTCTTTAATCTTTAAAAGACAGACAAAGATGAGTGGAAAAAAAGCTAAAAAATATGAGAAATTTCATTTTCTAGTTCTTGGAGATTTATCATGTGCATTGTGGTAACTGGTTCTTTTCTGAAAATCTCTGGTCTTGTAGTTCTTATCTTTTATTTAAAAATTAATTTTTTTTCTAGATGTCATAATTGCACAGAATATCCTGAAAAAGTTCTCTGACTTCACTGAGCATATCAGAATTCTGACGTTCCTGAAAAGGAAGAAAGAAAGATATAATGTAAATTTTTTGAATTTCAAAAGGTTCTCTACCAGTTAAATTTTATTACACTGGAGTAATATGAATATTACTTTTTGGTTTAACCTTTAGAATATCAAAATCTTAATACAGTATTTGCCGACTGCATTTTTTGAGGCTGAGGGAACACAGAAGGAAAATCATAGGATCATCTAAAAATTTAGGTTATAGGGAGATTTTGGAGGCCATCTGGTCCAGCCTTCTGCTTGGATCAGGGTTAATCTCAAAATGGATCATGTCACCCAGGGACTTGTCCAACCAAGTTTTGAAAAATCTCCAAGGACAGTTTCCCACAGTTCTTGGACAACTTGTTCCAGGGCTTATTTGTTCTCTTTGTGAATTGTTTTTTTCCTTAAGTCCAATTGTAATTTTCCTTCTGTAAATTGTGACTGTGGCTTCTTTCCTTTCACTGTGCACCCATGTAAAACACCTGGCTGCATTTTCTATAACTCCCCTTGAGGCAGACAGATACCCTTGCAGCCCTCAGACCCAATTTCCTCAGTTTTTACTTACATGTCAAGTACTCCAGCCCCTCCAAGTCATGGTTTCCCTCCTCTGAACTCTCTGCAGTTTCTAAGTATTTCTTTTCAATTAGAAATCCCATAACTGGACTATGGACAAAATTGGACTAGAACTGAGCAGTGGGGGATAATCACTTCCCTGGAGCTGCTGGCCATGCTCTGGTTCCTGCAGCCGTCTGCGGTGAGCTTTCCTCACTGCAAGGAGCTTGGCTGACTCATGGTCAGCATGTTGTCTGCTAGGTTTGAACTCACAGACAGACCAGATGAAACCCTGCAACAACAGGTGAACACCCCTTTTACCTTTGCATGATTAAATGAATTTAAGTCAAAAAGCATTGAACTTTGATTGTGTCTAGCTTTTTAGGACAAATATAATAATCTGATAAAAAGAGATCCCTATTTGTCTTGGCTAAGGTAATAAAATACTTCTGATGTCAGAGCAGCTATGCCATATCTGACATGATATGCTGAATAAAAAAGAGGATAAAAAAATGGGTAATACATTATATATTAGAAAACATATACTGGAAACCATTATTCTGTGCTTAGAAACCTTTGAGCATTTTTCTAAAATGATGAATATCTGTTGTTTCCAAAGATGATTTAAACTGAAGTTCAGTCGTAAGCTGTAACTTGAGACTGTTGTGAGTTATACCACTATTTTATTATTCTTAATAGCATCAAGTCAATCCAAAGATATTTCATCCTGCAATTTTCTTCTGATATGAAAATGCATAATGTTAATCTTTGTAATACTTTATAAACTGACCATAAACCAATGTTTATGGTCAGTTAATCATTGTATTACTTTGCCTTAGGTAATTTAGTACATTACCATAATGTAGCAATCTACTTCATATAAATTTTAAAGTGAGCATAGTGCAAGTTGCAGGGCATTAATATATTATGTCTTCTCTAACCAGAAATTCAGAAACACAGCTAAAGTTTGGATGCAGATCAGATATTTTCTGCTTTGAGTGTTTTGCCTAAAGAATGCTGTGATTTTCAGAAAGTCATTACATTATTATTTATTATTATATTTTGTCTTTCAATTCATTTAGAAGTCCCAACAGGATTGGAGCAACCATTGCAATAACCTTGATAGAAGCACGTCATATGAGAGAGCCTTTTTGAACATCGGTCTGGATACATTTTAGCATCCTGTTTCCACCAACCCCGAGGCATGTAAAATCCCACTGAATCCAGAGATTTAAACACTGTCTTTAGTGGGAGTCCAAATGAAGAGCATTAGTGTAAGACATAATGACATTATTGATTATATGAAATAAATTAATACAGCAGGTGGAGGACGATGGAAAAATGGTAAGAACTTGTGCTTTTGGACTTTAATTACGGGATGATTTTTTAGACATTCTGTATATTGTTAGATGGTGAGTTAAATATATTGAAAATTGGTGGGTCTCACCACTAGTAACTCCCAGAAACTCCAAAGAGACAGCTATGCTCCTTAGAGGACAGCTGAAACAAAGGCAGACACCAGCCAAACCAAGAGACCTTTCGCAGTCCAAAAAAGAAAGTGTTCCTAACATAACTTAAGAATTTCAATAGTAGTGACAAATATTTTTCACTGGGTGTTGTAAGATTAAGTCTCTGCATGCATACAGAGACTGCTGTGTCACCCCCTCACCCCTGAGAGAAAGAAAATAGTGTTAGCAAAATGCAGAGAATCAGGACATGAGAAAAAATAAAATAATAAGATTAAAGTTTAAGTAAAATGATCTAAATAATCTGGGTTTGATTTCTATTCTAGATTGATTTATCACCATTTTTGACTCTCAGCTACCAAACTTTAGCTTTAAAAAAGGACTGTATTATGTATCTCAAGAACACTCTCCCTCCTTTATATAGCCAATACCAACTAATAATTATTTTTTTTTGTTAATTGCTTCTATAATTTTCTCTCTCTATAATTTGATACATGGTGTAGTCCCAAGTCTATGTATTGGCATTTCAATGTGATGGAAGTAACTTTTTCATCTGCAAAGCTTAGCCTCTGTCAAAATGGGAACTGTTTGCAGTAAAAGAGAAAGACATGGCAGGAAATGGATCCAATCTCTGACTGCTACGTGGAAGAGAATGAACTTCATTTATTGGGCTTGATTATTGAAGACATGATACAACCAAAAGAATCATGCTTAATTATGAAGGATAACACACTGATATAAACTTTGTCATTCAAAGAAATACCAGTACCACACATAGAAACCAATCACTTTTCATAGAAATAATTACTGCAGGGTTTTGATTGCTCTTGAGCCCTGAGCAAAGCCAAGCATAATTCTGCATTGTCTTAAAGTAAACCAAGAGGCAAATTGTGGCTCAGAGACAATGATTCTCCTGATTTTCCCTTTCAGTGACTGAGTTCTTACATGCTGGTGCAACTAGGTCATGCAGTGCAAGGTTCCCTATTGTGGTTATTCTTTTTATTCACCCCTTACAGCTCCCCTGGGTATTAGCAATAAAAGAGTGTTTTATTCCTTTATTCTCCCTCCTATCCTGCATGGCCATGCAAACTGGGTCACAATTTGGACCATAATTTGTAACACATCTGTGGATCCCTGCAATACTTTATAATCTACATAGGTTCAACCTGCCGGGAACTGTATAAACTTTGCAAGCATTTTATTTGGGAACAGGGAGGGAGCAGTCCAGAGAATAGATTTTTTTTTTTTCAATCCTGTAGGCCTCCAAAAAATGTAAATGGTTTCATTATTATCATATTTACTGCATTTGTGTTGCCACATAACAACATTAACAGGACTGAGATAATCAGTATGATTTCATGTTTTAATATAATGAGATTACATTAAAGTTGAACTTCTGCTCTGATTTCTCAGATTCATTATATTTTATCCTAGGTTATTTACATTATTTTTGTAATACATTTTGCTATAAGTTACCATATGTATCCTGAATTTTAAGTTTATTTGAATGTAGTTTTTCTTCAGAATGGTTTCCAGATTTGATTTTATTAATATGAAATAATATAACTTCCTTTACTGTTTACTGAAACGATAACAGTCTTGACAGACATTTAATTGCATACATATTATAGTCTCTGAAACAGTTAAATTATTTAAATTAATTGAAAAGAAAAACTATGCCAAAAATGCTTACATGGAAAGTGTTTATTGTAGGCTAGTCACTGTTTTATATTTCTTATTTTTGCTTTGTGACAATTCCCTTCTTCCCCCTCCCACCCTGATTAGACATATTACTAAATGGCATAAAAGGAAATATTTTGTGAGACTGTTAAACAGAACTGCAATTCGAATGGGACATGAGCCCTAACTTGAAATATGATTTTACATAGAGTCCAGTCATTCAAAGAGTGGTAGTAGGAATAGTTCAAATATATCATACAATCCGAGTTAAACATGATGGCTTCAAACCCCAGAATGAAAAGGCTATGCTCAATGCACTTTATCATTCTTTTGCCTCCTCCTCTCACATATTCATGTCAACATTACTGAAGATGTTGTTAGTCTTCAGCTGACAGAACTTGTACCAATAGGATTTCTTTTTTTTTTTCAAGAGGACCTGATTTCCTCCCTAGATTAATTGACCCATTTTACTGCTGCTTCTGGGTTGCTGGGCTTCTCAGCAGTGGCTGGGAAACGACTGCTTTCTTATCTTTAACCCCTAGTGTGATGCTTCAGGGTCTACCCGCAGCAGGACTTACTGATAGCTAAGAGAGGACATAGCTGCTTTTTGAAGACTGAAAATTTATCCCATAAACTTATGGTAACAAATATGCTATTAACCCCGGCCAGATAAAACCCCACAAACCTGGGTAACTAGAGCATGGAAATGGAATTGGTTGGAAAAATATTTAAAAAATAAAACGAATATAATTTGTCTAGAGATAGTACAGTTCCTCATGGGAGATAGAGATTGAATGGCACAATTTTTGGTTTAAAAAGAAATGCCTGGTTTTCCAACAAAAGAGCTATTTAGACAAAGTGTTGGAGACCAGACATTGTAGTAACCCAGGCTTAACCCACTTCTCTGTGCAGTTACTTGTGGGACACTACCTACAGAATATTTGCATTATTCTTGAGAAGGCTGTGAAAGGCATCCCTGGAGACTAAGCACCAGTCTCCGTTCAGAGGACTGTGTTGGCCTAATCCTGCCAACTCCAGAAATGAACTCTCCTCTACTTCCTGCATGTGTTGCTGCACACTAAAAACAAAACTGTCACTTTTTTGGGGCTGCTTAGAGTCCAAGACAATCAAATGGGACACGCATTTTTACATAGAATTACTAGCAATTAAAAGGAGACACTTTTACTGGAAAAGTAAGCTCAGGACAGGTGACCTGGTCTGTCTACTACATACATCTCATCAGCCAGTTATGTACAAAATTTCATGAAAATATGATAGAACATTGTACAGATTCACTATTAAGCTTCAGATTCACTATTAAAAAAGAGGTTAAATCATCTGGATTCTCTAATAGTAGGAGATACATGAGAAAATCAATAAATACCCTTTCCCCCCTCCACCACAGAACGTCCTCTATTAATGTGGCAAGACCTTTTTCCATCTCTTTTTGTACATAGTTTTACTGATACAGGATTCTTCCCATCATCCCATCCCCCTAAAAAGCATCTATCTATCTATCTATCTATCTATCTATCTATCTATCTATCTATCTATCTATCTATCTATCTATCTATCTAT
>JAWWMO010000083.1:27539384-27550671 GCA_035047845.1 Dendrocincla fuliginosa | reverse complement strand
AGCATCTATCTATCTATCTATCTATCTATCTATCTATCTATCTATCTATCTATCTATCTATCTATCTATCTATCATCCATCTATCTAATCTCTCTTTCTCTCTCTCTGTCTATCCAACTCTTCATTACCACTCTCACAGATGTTTTTTCTTGGTTTCTTTTTGCATACAAGTGTTTCAGTTGAGCTTTTGGTTTTTGGTGTTCTGTTTGTGGGTGAAATTTCAGCTGCAATAGTAATGCCTTTCTTCAAAACTAGGGTTTACAGAAAGAGTGGTGAATTGTTCAAAGCATTCAGATAAGAAAGAATGAACATCAAACTGTCTTGGAAAAGGCACTTGAAATTTCTGAGGAATTATAAAGAGCTTGATTTTTTTGTCACTCACAGATGATTTTTGTCCCAATGTATTACAGTGCAAAGCCAGGAAAAAAAAAAAAAGTAGTTTGTATATGCTCAGTAAAAATTTGTTAGACTTTGGCAGCAAATTTATCCTAATTTTTCAATTGCACTGATCCTCCCAACTTCTGTGTGGCAGACAGCTTGCACATTGTCACAAAACTGAGGTATTTTCTTCCCCTAAAATATGACTTATTTTAAAATATTATCCCTAGAGACACATGCCATTTTACAAGACAAGGAAATGAGAAAAACATAGTAACAATTAAGGTAATTCTTCCTTTTTTTCCCTCTTCAAGAATATCTGTTAATGAGAATTATTGAATCCATGGTACAATCCTACTGTTCTCAACTGCATAAAGGAATCTGAATGTACAGAACTGCATTGTTAGGTCCTGGAAGTAAGATGAACTAAATGCAGTCAGGAATGTACTTCCAAATAAAAGCAGCAGCTCTCTTGGAAGAATGTTTCTCTAGTTCACTTAGTAAGATAAACCCTTCCCATTTTAATATAGGAAAGCCTAGGCCCACTTTCTATATAATGCAATGAAAAGAGCACAATCTACTAAAAGCAGAATTTGTCTTACTGTATTTTACAACTGCCACATATGTATGTTTGTAAAAACAATTTCTCAGTGTCCAAGAATTAAATACTTGCCTCATAATGCTAGCAATGATAATAATAGTAATAGTGGGGTCCTTACATTCTATGGAAAATAAAGATTGGCTATTACTTTCATTAGAAGCTGGTAGGGAGTGTGCACGGGTCACAGTATGTAAGCTATTAAGATTGAAGGCATCTGCACAAACAGCCTTCACTGCTTTTTAAAGGTAAGCTGCACAATTTGTCTTTCATTAAGAGCTGTTGTGCAGTTTTGTGATTTGTAGCCAGCTCAACTGAGCTTCCAGAGTGTGTACTTCTATTTTGAGATCTTGTCAATAAACAAATAAGACATATGCTTCAGTGAGTCATCTGAGCAGAGCAAACTATCACAAGAATCAGTTGACCTATACTTCCTTCCTGCTACTGAATCTTTCTCTACCTTTTCTTGTTAGCACAAAGTGTGTCCCTGTACATATCAAAAACCAGAAAAGCCAGGGATGGGAAGACAAGGTCACTTTCATCCATATGGGTTTATTTGTGTTCTGCTGGCACTGTTATAGACATACAGTAACGAACCTAAAATTTTAGTTTTATTATCACTTCTAAAAAGAGACAGAAATGTGAAAATTGAAGCCAGAAGGTTTGTATCACAGGATTAATTAGGCAGGGCCAAGTGGAGTCACACTCCTCCTGGCAGTGAGTGCCTCAAGAAGGTGCCTGCCTTCAATTATGAAGCACACAAAGCAATTAAAAACCCTGTTTCTTTTTCCTGAGGTGTTACTTGTTACTTGAGAAATCTCTCTTTTTTTGTTTGGGTTTTTTTTTCTTTTTTTTTTTTTTCCTTTTTTTTTCTTTTTTCCTCCCCAGTTCTCTGGAGATCTGAACTGGCTTGAGGTGTAATCTACTAGGGTAGATATTCATGAAAAATTGATTTTGCTGGAACCTAAGTGCAATAGGTTTAAAATAAACCTGAAAGGAATGAACAGTGAGTTTCTTGGCTGAAATTTTATTGGCCATTTTTTAAATACACACACAAGTGAAAAAGACCAGATAATTAAAACCCAGACATTATGGATCTCTCGGAAAGAATTTTGTCGCCGGAACATATGAATCAAATCAACCAGCCACTCTATGCATTTCCTTAAGCCATACAGCACTCTTGATTAACCTTTTCCTAAGTACTTTATATGGATACATGAAAGTATCTGAATGGTAGGACTGTGTGTACATGTCAGTTTTAAACATATGTTTCAGGCGGCTGTATTCTGTGACTCATTGGAAATTAGTACTGTGTTTCACCTGTACCTAGTTTACAGGATGTGATAGCCTTTCTCTGGATTTATGAACCTCTTTGCTCTCCTGGTGTTATCAAGAGCTCTACCACCACCACTGACTCTGACCCTTTGTACCAGGACTTGACATCTGATTTTGTGCAGGTGAACCTGTGTGTTAATGCTTTTGCCACATTCTTTGCAAACACCCAGCTAACTCCTTCCTCTCCTGTTATTTCCCATGACAGATAAATAATTCAAAATAAGATAGAAAGTATGGTGTATATCTGGTTTGAATAGTGCTCTATCAAGACATGTTTCAGCTATAGCAATGACCTCATACTTCCTGTTGAGTAGGGAGAAGCAAAAAGATATTTAAATCAATAGAATAAGGGAGACATAGTGGTGGATATTGCAGTACATGTGAGTTTTCTTCACAGGTATTATGTGACCAAAAAAATGTATGATAGAACATTTATAAGGATTATAAGGATGTAAATAGTGATCATCGGTTTGTTATTGTTTCTGACATTGGAATGCCTATATTCCCAGGCTTCCTCATTAACGCTGACTAAGAAGTAATTATATTTTTGAACAAAAAGTTGTGGGTAATGGAGATTTTTTTTCTCCCATTGTGCACTTTAATTTTATTATTCCCTAGTTTAAATATAACTCACAGAAGAATGAGAAAATTCTTTATAAAGGTCATTAAATAAATGATGCTGGAACAAATCTTTAAACAGGATCATCACTGAAACAGGAAGTTATGCATATGGAACACTTTTGCTTGTAGTACAGATTAAGCTGTTGGCAAAATAAAGCTTTAGATTGCCAGACATTATGTGTCACTAGAAATCAATTCTAACAGATTTTATTGAGGCTTTTACCCATATTATTGCTGCTATATTTTTTTCAGTTAAAAAAAAAAAAAGAGGAAGAGGACTGACATTTTCATTACAGGCCAGCCCATTCGGCAAAGGCTATCCTGTCACATGGTGCACTTTTATACCTATTTTTTATTTAATGTGCATGGCATGTTTATCAGTGGCAAATGTCAAGATGACAGCAGTTTCGCATTTCTGAGCCTTTGCCAGAAAAACTTTGACACATTCTCTTGTGATTATTTCAAGACTTAAAAAAGTTTCCTCAATTCCACCACACATAAAATACATAAAATAAATTTAAATAAAATAAAATAAATTTTTTTCTTTCTTTTCCAAAGTTATTTTTCATTTGGTTTATGAAATTCATTAACCATTTCTTAAAATTAACGGGCAACTGGGGAATCGCAGAGCAATATTCTTTCACTCTACCTAATACCTATTCACAGGTGTAAAACTATAGAATTAGTGCCAGTGAATTTTGTAGTCAGGCTGCCATATTATTTATATGTAGCTTTCTTCACAAACTTCTATACATTTGTACATACAAATTCACATAATAACAAAAATCGCATAATCTGCTGAATTGGAAGGCACCCCCAAGAATCACTGAGTCCAACCTTTACTCCTGTACAGAACCATCCCCAAGAGTCACACTGTGTGTCTAACCACATCTTGAACTCTGCCAGGCTTGGTGCTGTGACCACTTCCCTGTTCCAGTGCCCAACCACCCTCTGGGCGAAGAACCTTTGTCTAATATCCAACCTAAACCTCCCATGACACAACTTCAGGCCATATCCTTGGGTCCTGTCCCTGGTCACCACAAAGATCAGTGCCTGCGCCTCCTCTTACCCTCATGAGGAAGTTGTAACTGCAATGAGGTCTCCCCTCAGTCTCCTCTTCTCCAGGTTGAGCAAACCAGGTGCCCTCAGCCACTCCTCCTGTGGTGTCTCCTCAATGCCCTTCACCATCTTTGTTGCTGTCCTTTGGATGCTGTCCAATAGCTTAATATCTTTCTTTTAATGTGGTGCCCCAAACTGCACACAGCAGTCAATGTGAGGCTGCCCCAGTGCAGAGCAGGGAGGGACAATCCCCTCCCTTGACCGGCTGGTGATGCTTTGCCTGATGCCCCCCAGGACACGGTTGGCCTTCCTGGCTGCCAGGGCACCTCTGACTCATATTCAACTTGCCATTGACCAGGACCCCCAGGTCACTTTCCACGGCACTGCTTTCCAGCGTCTCATTCCTTAGTCTGTCTGTACATCTGGGGTTGCTCCATTCCATGTAGAGAATCTGGTGCTTCTCTTTGTTGAACTTCATATTGCTGGGCTGATTGCCCAGCCCTCTGATTTCTGCCCTCTGCGCCAGGTCTCTCTGCAGGCCCACTCTGTCTTCAAGGGAGTCAACAGCTTCTCCAATTTTTTTGTCATCTCTAAACTTGCTTTGTATCCCTTCCAGTCCTGTGTCCAAGTCATTTATGAAGATGTTGAAGAGCACAGGGACCAAGATGGAGCCCTGCATTGTCCCACCAGTGGCAGGTCACCAGTCTGACATCACCCCATTCACTGTTACCCCCTGCGCTTGACCTGTGAGCCAATTGCTCACCCACCATGTGAAGTGTTTATCCAGCTGTGGGCTGAACAGTTTGTCCAGAAGGATCCTGTGAGAGACAGGATCGAAAGCTTTACTGAAATTCAAAAAGATGACTGCTAACATCAACTGGCTTCTCTTGGTCGACTAGGTGAGATACCTTGTCATAAAATGAAATGAGGTTTGCTAAGCAGGACTTTCCTCTCATGAAGCCATGCTGGCTGTAACCAATGAGTTGTCTTCGAGGTGTTTTTTAATACTTCCCAGAATAATCTTCTCTGCAACTTTACCAGGCACTGAAGTGAGACTGACAGGCCTGTATTTTCTGACATACTTGTTCTTGCTCTTGAAAATGTTGACAACATTTGCCAGCTTCCAGTCAGCTAGGACCTTTCCAGAGACCAAAGACTGCTCAAAAGTCACAAAGAGAGGTTTTACGGTGACATCAGCCAGCTCTTTGAGGATTCTGGGATGAATCCCATCAGGCCCCATAGATTTGTAGGGGTCCAGCTTGAACAGCAGATGCTGCATAATTTCAGGGTTGACTGGGAGCTGATCGTTCTCACAGTCATGGTTCTCCATCTCAGGGCACTGAGACACCCTTGATCCATCATCCATGTTGAAGACAGAGGCAAAGAATGGATTAAACACCTCTGCCTTCACATCAGTTAAGGGGTTACTGAAGCAATTTACTTAAGGATATATATCTATATCTATATCTGTTATCTATAACCATGTCTGTATCTGTATCTATATCCATGTCTGTATCAGTATCAGTATCAGTATCTGTATCAGTATCAGTATCAGTATCAGTATCAGTATCTGTATCTGTATCTGTATCTGTATCTGTATCTGTACCTATCAGGGCAGTCACAGAAGTATCTAAAATGATACACTGTATTCAGATTGAAAATCTGATCCCAGTATTTGTTGTCTTTCTTACTGCATAGACTAGATAGGATTCAGTTGCAATACTTTTAGAAATAATTAGAAAAGATTGTTATATTCTAAGTGCAGCTACCTTGGACCCTGCTGCCACAATATATATGTGAGGCCAGACAATTTGAGGTCTACAGAAAGCGTGAGTCATCCTGTTAACAAAAAGTCTTATAATAGACTGAAAAACCACCAAAGAATCAACAGCTTTATAAGTGTTTTAGGACATTCACCAGCAAATAGCAAGCTAAAAAATAGGCAGTGGTTCCTCTGTCGGTAACTTTATTCACCATTGCAGATGGGTCAAGAGTGAGCTGACTATGGTGCATTTCAACCACTAACATTCAAACTTATCTTTAAAAATATCTCTACCGGGAACTGAGCTTCTTTGTGTGCAAAAGATCAGTCCTGCTGGCTTTAAGAAATATTTTTTTAGGCAACCTGCTTACTTTTGATCATCTTTCTTCCTCTCCTTAAATTTTCTTTATCTAGTCTTTAAGACAAGTTCAAAAGGCTCATTTGGTTAAGTTAGGAACCAAGGATAATGATAAAATTGTTAAGCTTTGCTTGGTCTCTCTGGTGCAGGCAGAGAGCTGAAGTCTGGAGTAAACAAAGATGCTGTCAAGCTTCCTGTGAAGCCTCATACTAAAGAGATATTATAAGAAAAATAATTAGGGGCAAAAACTTAATAACATAAACCAAACAAAAAGCAAAACTTTACGGAACTCAGTTCACATTTTGATTGAGGGGTCATGCTTATTTTTTGTGATATTTTTCCAGATGTTAAGAATATATAGATGCTCTCCCTAGGCATTGCACAGACCACTGGAATGACCAGATTGTAGATTGACAGGCTGGACTTTGCTGTGCTGGTGCAAAGCATTGACTTAAGCCCTGCTGTGAGCTGAACTCCTCTGTGAGAATCTTTGGCAAGAGCAGGGAGTGGAGACATTGCTCAAACCCCCTTGCTATTCCTTCCTCAGAGGCCAATACTCTTCCATTATTACAGGTGTGTGTGTTGTTCTGATTGATATTGCATTATATAGTATTATACATTTGCAGTGTGTGCATTTATCTACCTAAAGGGAAATATATTTTTTTTGAATAATGTTAAGAAAACCAGACTTTGTACAGTAATTTGGTTCATTTGCACATAGATGAATTTTATACAGATCTGTTGTGAGAACAATTTTTTTCTTAAGAAATTATTTTTGTTGGCGGTGACAATGATGGTGTCAGATTTAGCAGCTGATATGTTTCAAGCAGGAGTTCTGCATGTGGTTATGGCTAAAAAGGTGATGCAAAGGGTAGAAGGTAGAGGTGAGAGGGAATCTCTCAAAGGGAGATTCTCCCACTCTCCTTTATTACAATCATTGATAAACACTAATGGAACTATAGATCCCTAATAATAAAAGAAAGATCCAATATTTGGAACACACAGATCCAACTGAAGATTTGTAGAGATCTAAGGCAGGTAAAACTGCAAGGTACTCTGCTCAAAGCAATTTGTTTTTGAGGTGTAATCAATGTACCCATTGTCATTTTAGGGTCTATTTTAGAACAAAAACGAATGTACTTTTATCTTCCCCATTGTTCCTTAATTTCAATAGTCAACTTTTAATATAAGTCTTTTTGGAGCATAAATCTAATTCTTGACTTGAGGTATCTATCATATAACTTAAAGGTCATTATGGACTAAGAATTACCTTGATTATGTGTGAAGAACATCCAAAGATTTGATTACTTTCAGAAATATTTTTCTTGCATAACAATACTTTTTTTCCTTTTTTTTTTTTTTTTTTTTTTAAGAAAGGAAGAGCAGCACTGCGAGAGCATAAAAGGCAGTCTTTATTAGATATGTTAATTTATGCTGATCTAAAGGCAGTCACCTAAGAAGGTATTTAATAAATCATACAATGGATTAAGACCAGATTAGATAATTATTTGCTAAAATCAGGGCAATTTCAGTAAATATTATCCTAATTCAGAAATATTTGTATTTAGACAACAAGATATGACACCTCTACCTACCAGAAAAGTGGAGGGAACTATGCTCCATCGGAAACTTCAATAGTGCTTTTGGAAAACATTCAGCGTTAAGGACCTTCCTACTGATTTCACTGGGCTTTAATGCAAAGACTGGCCAGGATGTTCTAGTAACAAATTTGTCAAAGCATAATGACTTTCACATTGTTCATTTAGACAATAATAGTTGGAAATAACTGCAAATGAAGATGCCTTATACTATCTTATTCTACACTCTTAATGCTAGTTGATTAATTAAAGAGGCTGGAGGAAGACAACTAATCATGGTGGTTTTGATACAGATAACCATATTTTAAGGGCTTCACTGAACTGTTAAACAAAATATCTAGAAAGTTAAATTCTGCATCTTCTGATGAGCATTTCTAGCACCATCTGATGGGCGTGAGAGCCAGAAATATACCTTGTCAGACTCATATACAGAATAGTTCAATTAATGACAAGGTTTAAGAGTTTTTTTGGCTACAGACCTCTAATTACAAGATAGTAAACATGTCTACATACTATTTTATAGCTTATCCATGTAGTCTCTTTGTGAAGAGCTATTTAAATGTTCTTAGTTATTTCTAAGGACAAAATTAAGCTTAGCCTGAAGACAGGGGAGATTTTAAATCATTCTAAATCAGTCAACAGCAGTAAAGGAAAATACCAGGATTATTCAGTTTTTTGATGGATAGGCCAGATATATTTTAGTGTTTCCTGCTTTTGATTTTACAGACATTGAGTCAAATCAAATAATTTGTTAATCATCCACTTGTAGGATTGTCTTATTATTTTAAACTAAATGTAAAATTTAGATGTATCTTGGTATCTGAGAGTCAAATCAGAGAATGTGTTTCTTCCATCATCTACTCCAGCGATCACTTAACAGTGCACTCAGAGGTGTTCACCTATTTCAGCCATAGCTCATGATGTTAAGTGGTGACTAACACCACATTTAACTGTCCATTATCTGTTACCACCAATTTAAATTCTGGGAAAAGTTACCTTATAAATGAACATCCTTCCTAGGCTTTTATATAAAATACTACTGTTCCAATAATAATGCAAGTCCATTGTCTTTAATAAATTAAACAGGACCCTCATTCTCCTTTAATAGCAATACAGGAAGTCCAAAACTTATTCTTAAGCCCTTAAATTTAGAGGAACACTAAAACAGATGCAAATTCTCCAACATAACAGTATTTCTGGTCAGCTACATAGAAAATGTCACTAAATGGCCAAGGTAAGAGACCACAGTTTCTAACTAGATCCAAATAGGTCAATGCTAGCTAATAAATTTTGATTGACTGATTGTTCTTTGGCGGGGAATGAACAAACTGTAATGCCATGAAAAAGAGATAAACAATAAACTGAAACTGTAGCATTGAATGGTTTATTCTCATATTGTGACTACATGATGGATTAAAAAATAATAACAACTTTCTCCAAGGTTCTCATCAGAAAAATCAATTTGAGACACAAGGGCTTGTTATTAGTATTTTTAAGCAAAAAGCCTTATTGACAGGACTTTGTTTTATAAGAAAACACCATATAAAATTATACTCCACAAATTAATATCACAAAGGAAAAGTAAGTATTGCATTACATATACTTCTCAAAAGACAATTATAAAGCCTAATAGTAACACACAGAAAATGTTCATGTTTTCTGGTTTCCATGAATAAAAATTTTTGATAGAAAATTTTTGATGCACTTACTTAGTAAAAGAAAAATAAATACAAGCTGCCAAAAGACACAAGTACTTACAACCCATCTGATACATATTTTTCATGGTTTCAAATAAATAAAAACAAAACAAACAAAAAACCCCAGAACAGACTTATGCAAAAAAAATCTCACCCCAAAACACAGCAACTGTAAGTTTTAGATATCTTGTAGGGTAGAGTCTGTTTCCAGTGGACAGACAATGAGGTCTGTGTTAAAGACTAATGCATTTAAATATTTTCTTTCCACTATGAAAGTACAGTTGCTATGAAAGTATTGCTCAAATAATTAGTGGGGGAATAGAAACAATCTTAGAAATTCATTCCACAGGTTGATTTGGGGAAATGTAGAATGAGTATCTTTTTGAGGGTAAAATAATTACTAATGCAGTAAATAAAAGTATTACTGCTGATCTGAAGAGAATTTTGGAATATTTTTATGTGGATTAAATTACACGTACACTTTTAGATATCAAAGAAGATGAAAATGGAGAGAGGTAATACAAATATATTTAGGGAAGATGCAAATGCAAAAAATTGTTTTAAAGCCCTGCTTAAAAAACACAGTGAGTGTTTCTGTGCCTTTCCCTTACCAAATACTATGATTTCTGATGCTAACTGACAGCTTGGAAATCCATGCAAACAGAACAGATTTAACCAGTATGTACCTACAACCTCAATGGATAAAAATAAATATGTTTTCCCTTTTTGCTATAGGTGTTATCTGCAACTGCAATAGTGTGCTATTGACATTGCAAACTGTGTTCATGAAGCTTTGGATAGTGCTGTTTGATGCTGCTTTTAGTAATGGTGTGTCTGCAGTTATAGGTATTACAGATTCGTGTCTTACTTCATATGGTGCAGAGAGATTTTGTCAGGGAGTTTTGTTTCTTCTTCAGCTGACTCCTGACAGGGCTAAGCAATCTGCCTGGAGAAGTGTGAGCTTCAACCAAGTTTTCCTCACACTGGTAATATTTGCATTCTCCTTGGAGCACACTTAAAGCCTGACTGCCCTTTCAATTCCCCTGCCTGGAAATGCACTGGCAGTGCTACAGGAAAAGATCACAGGGCAGGGGACATGAGCCAGCTCTAGCCCTTTCTCTTTTGAGAGTTACACCCTTTCTTTCAGTATGAATTGGCTGTTCCTTGAGGTTTCTGCCCAGCAAACTGATCTCCCATTTTGTGGCAGTGTTCTGCTGATGTGAAGCCGACAAAAGAATCAGGATCCCTTTTACAGGGCTGCATAGTGAAGGAATTACACGGAAAGATGCAACAGGTGTCCACCCTCCTGCAATAGTGATATGCTTCACTTCAAGCACAGACATAATGTCACTTATTTACAAATAAGTGAATAATATGCAATGGACATTAGTGTTGTTTATGAGTTACAGAGAAGTTATTTTATTTGTGTTGTGAAACAGTTCTGGTTTATTTCAGGTTGCTTTTTTTTTTTTTCCTTTTTTTTTTTTTTTTCTTTTCATGACATTTCATCACTTCTCATTTCCCTCAAATTAGATTGTAAACCAAACTGTTCATTCTTTATGCCAGTCTCACAGAAAACAAAAAGAACAACAACCCCCCCTGCAAAATAAATAGTGCCAGTGACTTATTATGCATAGATTTCAATGTACAGTTTATACTTTTTAGTACAAAGTTATGATGTATTGGTAGAAATAAACCCAGTAATGTTGACAACAGAAATGGAATATTGTTTAACATATAAATAGATAAAGATACATATAAGGGTTTTAAAACCATTTTTTTTAAAGATAAAACTTGGATATTTTCTTAATTTTCATCCACAATTAGGAAAATAAAGAAATGCAAAGTAGCAGAAAATGAAACATAAGGTTCTTAAGTGCT
>JAWWMO010000083.1:27491568-27539284 GCA_035047845.1 Dendrocincla fuliginosa | reverse complement strand
GCAGAAAATGAAACATAAGGTTCTTAAGTGCTAGCATGATTTCATCAAGTGTTGCTAAGATTTTAACTAAGAATAGGTTCCTAATCTATTTTATTTTAACTAAAAAGTAATTTCCAAACTTCTGTTTGCTTATAACTTATAACTTTTGAAGACAAGCGTATCTGTACACCTTAAGCCATGTCACACAAGATTATTCTGCTGGGTGACATATCACTGAAGGCTTCCAGAATATCAGAGATTACTTTTGTTCTCTAGGCAATTAACAAGCTTCCTTTTTTACCCTCCATGACAGTTACAGAAGTACTGAACTTTGCAGAGACAGAGTAACATAAACCTTCATTTTATATGAGCATGTGTAATCATTTTATCATGATGTTCTCAAATAGTAACATTTTCCTCTCCTTTTCACTTGAACAGTTTCTCTTAGAATTGTTTAATGTCCATGCTCATATCAAATAGAAGACCAGAAAAAATACCAGAATTCACCAATAAATCAGAGAAACAAAACAAAGAAAAGTTTAAAGTCAGCAACAAATGGAAACACATATTTCAGATATTTTCTATTTTGCAGATCACTGGCACCTGATTTCTCAATCTGTCATTAAACTGTTGGAAATTTCTGAAAAAAAAACTTGAGGAAAGTGACAGCAAATGCATAGAATATTGAGATGCAAAAAGAATAACATATATATAACTTTAAAAATACCCAAACTAATACAGTCCACATAAGTTGTAGCCTGAACCACCCATTGTTTCTCTGAACTAATTAATCCTACCTTAACTTCTTGCACACCATAAATACAATGATACTGTAGGAATGCTAACTTCAAGGGTATATTTCAGGAACTCAAGACATGGATATTTAAAGTGAAATAGTAACTACTTTTAGTCAAGAAAGCTCTCTTCTGGACTACTCTGCCGATTAACAAAGCTGTCTGTGAAATTCATGGTGCCACCAGGAGATTAGATCAGAAAAGGATAAAATGTCCATTTGGAGATCAGAAAATTTATTTTGCTGGCTAGAAAAATGCTTTTCTTCACTGAAAAAATGTATTGTGAAATATATTAGAACTGAGTTATATTCTGCAAGCACAGTCTTTTTCTTTTTTTTTTTAAATACCAATTATATTTCATTTTAATTGCACATCAATATAACTCCTTGAGAATGTATATAAATGAGCAGGCTTATGGAAAGGTGAAAGAGATACTAAAGACCATCACTTTGCCAACAGATAGTGTTGTCATTATTCAGGTTTTTTTTGAGTCATATGCAAAGGCCTCAGAAACTTGGAGAGTATTAGAAGCATGTCCTCTATCCTCCTTCTAAATTACTGTGGTTGAGACAGTGATTAGAGGTGGGCAAGGTGTTTTTTCTGCTTGTAATACAAGGCACTTTCTAGTGGCAATTTTGCTTTCCTGGCTCAGTGCTTCTCCATCATATATTTGCATCTTCTTGTTAGGTGCTGCAAGTATGTCTCGGAAAAGATCAAAAGGCTACTCAGTGATTAAATCTAGCACAAGTATGATGTACTTTCTTCTCTTCCTTGGAAAACCGTTAAGTTGAAATCATCTCTGTAAATTTAGGCAAAGTTTAGATTCCACTCAAAGATAATTCTTAAAAGGAAAATAACATAAAAGCGGAACAGTCTGCTGTCAATAATATTGCTAAGAATGGAAACTGAAATTATAACTTGTTTTCCTAGGCTCTAACTTGAATATACTTTTATTGCTTGAAATTCTAGTTTTTTGGGTTTTTTTCAACAAACTTTCATGTTGTAAGAGACCTCGAAATGGGGCTCGAAAGTCTAGAAACATGTGCACATATATGTTATTAATTCTGACACCATTTTGCATTTTACAGGCAAATCCAGTCTACCCTGAGCAGGGTTCTGCATCAAAGAGCAACAAAACATCCCCCATCCCAGTCATTGGATGAGTGGGACTCATCTTTCACTCCGTCTGTATTAAATACAGCAGAAACAATGCGCTGCTGACAGAAAGGCAGTGACAGAATACTGACTTTCATTGCTGAGTGAGGAAACTAGGCAGACCTATGGTTCTGAAAACTAATAGACCTGTTTTTTATAACAAATGCTATTTCATAACTGCAGCCAAACTACAAAGCCCTCTAAGTCTACGCCTTCTCTGCACTGCACAGCCTTGTATGTTTTTATGACTTTTGGAGACAACTGTTTATGATGCTTTCCTAGTGACACTGACAAAATCTGTGGGTTTTTTTGTTTCTTTGGGGTTTTTTTGCTCATGGTGGATGTTATATAAGGCTCTCAATCCTTAAATATGTCCTCCTATAAATTAGGTATGTTACTGGTTCCAATAAAAGCCTAAAGACAAACTACTTTCTAACCATACAAAAGAACCTCAATTTAAAGTACTGCAAAGTTTTGAAAAGAGGTCTCTGTATAGAAAAAGGGTGAAGGCTTGAATACAAATTGCAAGTTGATGCTGGGAGGCCTGAGTGATAGATTTTTACTGAACCACTAAGTAAACACAAGCATTTTTGCATTTGCTGATTTTAAAGCACAAGGACTCAGTTCAGAGACTAGTTAAAAATCCTTACCAAGCTCAGGATAGGAAAAATTATCATCCAGCAGGATTACAAGAATGCACAGGTGAGCTGGTGCCCTTCAGGTTTTTTTAGAGTGCTTCTTTTTCTGGGCTAGTGGTGCAACACCCCCTATTTATTTAGAAAATGGATGAAATAATGGATGCAAACTTTGCAAAATTCTGTAAGGCTCAAGGAATGTCCTAAATGCAAAATACAAACAAAGCATTACTGCTATAAAAGAAATAAATATCTTTATATGTAGTGATTTCCAAGAACTTTGCATAATAAAATGGTACTAAAATGAGCTAACTCTCGAACACAATGTCTCATTCTTGGTTACACACTTGATGAGTTTCATGTAAATAAATCTGCAAGAATTTTAATGACAGTGTCTGTTCTGGAGAATAGGATTTTTTTTTTACATTTTATTTGATCAATGTTGGAGAGTATAAAATCTCAGAACTATTATTTTCTATTAACTGTATCTGGCATTGGCATAAACAGTCAACTTTGCCAAACAGTTGAGTGGGTAAAAAAGTAAGAAATAGAGAAGTGTTTTTCAAACTTAGTAAAACCTTCAAAATCTACATATAAAAGGCCTCACTTATTTGAATGTATTTGTTTTAAAATATTTTAGAGAACTAAAATCCATTTGATATTGTTGAGCTAATAAAAATAATAAAATCTCACACATGTAAGAGTTTGAATGTCTGGCTCATCACAATTTTAATTGTAAATCCCAGGAAATGCAGAATATGAAAATTAAATTAGGAAGTGCTCAATGGATTGCAGAGTAGTAAATTTTATTACATTTCTTTACAAAATAACATTTGGAAAATAATTTAATAAAATGCTGTATGTGCCTTACTAAGAAACAATGAAAAAGGTTCAAGCAGTTTTTAGTATATCTAGAATATTTTTGCAATGCCTATGGTCTTAGGCAAACTGCAGTTCAAGCAAATGTGAATTGATCAAAACCTATGTACTTTTAATCTAATACATAATTTATGTATTGATTGCTGAAAATATAATTTATGACCAACGACATCATGATTCTTTAAAACTATCTTATATGGACATTCCTTATGATAATATTGTTAACTTGTCTTGAAGAGTTACTATCTAGTGTTTGTCCCAGACAATACATTTAATTTCAAAACTGTAGAGATGTGTAGTATTCATAGCAGTTCATTTGCTAGGTACCTTGGACTAACTGTGCAACATGAGATCTTATTGCTGAAATATACAGGACTTGTGCTATTTGGACAAATAGAATGAAGATTTCTGGTTTGGTGCTAAGACAATATTAAACCTGAATTTAATCACGTTGGTCAAATCAATATTGCAGTATCATCTTTCATATTGCAGTTTAATGAAAGACAACAATGACACCAATATGTCAAACTTCCTTTCAGGATAGCTATTATCCTATAGAACAGTTGCAATGTCTTCAGAGAAAGACCTCCAAATCCTCCTAACCCCAAATCTCTTCCACTACAAATGTGTGGCAGTATTTTCTAAGTCACCTTGTCATGCCAGCTGACTGAGTCAACAACAAAACTACCTTTGGCAATATTTTTCCACCAGATGTAAAGTCCAATGTTAAATAGCAAAATTCTGCTTTGTTTTTACAGAACACTGTCCAATACAATCCATTCAGAGTCCTTCAGCTTTTGTTCATGAAACAGCTGGAACACTGCTTAGATTAGATTAATTTTATTAATTTAATACTTGATTAATTTAATTAGTATTACTAATAATATTAAGAGCAGGGAGTTTCCCAACACATCATTATTTGTAACAGTATCAGTGCATACACCCAGTTTGTGAAATATTTTAAAAAAAAGAAGAGTATTTCTTAAATCATGTCAAATCTTGTTTTTAAGTCCTCTGACATTGCCAAGAACACGAATAGCATGTGAGACATCTTGCAGATATCATCATCATGAACTCAGTGATAGTTCTGAGGACACTGATGTCATGAGCTCAGGAGAGTGTCTGAGACAGAGGACTCACTCCTCACTGTCCTAGTGCCTTAATAGCCTGAATGCTTCTCTTTAAATAAGCAAGTTGCTTTACATTCCTGAGGATCAGCAGCTAGTACAGGAAGGCTTTTATTTCATGCCTCATTTCTTCCAATATCCTTGGAATGACTTATTTCACTCACGTTCTCCTGGCAGTTGTGTAAAAAAGAAGAGAGTTGCAAATGAATTGCTATTTCCTGCATGTGTGTGCACAGGTGTAAGCATCACAGCACCAGGGATACACCAGAGAATTTTTAGCAACAAATATTTCAGTGATGAAAATGGTTATCTTAGTTAATTAGCAAGCTTTTGACCACCCCACTCGTATGGACTGAGGGCTGTTGAGGGTGAGTTTTAGTATTAACGTGATTCAAAATAAAATACTACTGATTTAATTAGGGTTAATTGATGTGTCATCAAGAAGGAAGGTTTCCTGCTTTCTATGCCCCAGAAAGGTCAACGTGCAGGTCCTGTCTGAGACACAAGTGAATTGCCTTTGTGTCACTCAGTTGATATCTATATGACATTTAACATCCTAGCGTCAAGATATTTTGAATGTAAGGTCTCCTCTCTCAAATGCAAAAAGGGGACATATATACTAATCACATTTCTACTATGAATCTGTGAAATCACTAATTTTTTGTGAAAACTACAGGAGTTTTACAAGAAAATCAGTTGCCCACCAGTGAAATATTCTTCGCCTTAAGAGAGTCACATAGTAAATCCTAATCTTTTACAACTGAGTTTTTTTCAGTTTTTCAATTTTATTGGAAGAATTCTACCTGAATTCTAGAAGATACAGGTAGCCAGCAAAAAATTAATAAATTAAATCACTATGTAACTCTTCATAATAAAGTGTAATATTGATCAGTCAATAAATATAAGTAATACAGGCAGCGAAGGCTTTCACAATGAGTTTAAACTTAGAATCTCACATCGGTTTGCTTTAAATAGCTTTCAGTCATAGTCTGTTTTGTCCTCCAGCAGTTCACCTTAGCTTTCCATCATGAATGGTGAACTGTAGTACCCAAACCCACATGTTCTGTGTAGCAAATATGGTTCAGTGCCAAGACCCTTCCATTGTTGAAGGAACAGAGGTTCCTTTGGGAAGTGGCACTCTTGACAAGAGTTTCTGCTTAATGCAGCTCATTCAAAAAGTTGAAAAGCAACTTTTGAAAAGTAATAAAAGGGCCAAAAGCTGTTATGCCTACCCAACTCTGTTGCTATCTTTGGTGCAGGTAAGAGACTGGATATGGTAACAGTCTGTTGCCTTTTTTTTTTTTCCAGGTAGATATAAGTTCTCCAAATACACACAAGGTGAGCAGATGTGAGCAAGTTCTGTACATAAAAATGCAAAGCGGTGATTCATGGAATATTGTTATTATACCGCATGTTAGACTTGAACAGTAACATTCCAGTAATGTTCAGTCCACAGGAATGGCAGGGTAATAGACAAGGGAGGCAGAGTGAAACTCATTTTCCTACAACATCTGATGTTAAGTCCAATGTGGAGTCTCAGCCTTTTGGCTTTGACTACAAATTGACAACTCCCCTTAAAGAAAAACCTGTAAGGAAAGAAGATTTAAAAGCAAGCGAAAAAAACCCCAACAAAACAAAGCAGAACAAAACAAAACAAAAAACCCAAAGCAAACAACAACACTACCCAACCCCCTCCCCAATCCAATCAAACAAAAAAAGACAGACAAAATGTACAACAGAACCACTGCTGTTTCTTCTTTGTCTCTTCTTTAGTCTTCCACATCCTTTTGTATTCTGTGTTGAAACCAGAATCAACTATGCAGTATTTATAGTGATGTTACTCTCCTGATAAAGTATTACACAGGCTGTGGCAACAATCTAGGGCTCAGCAGGGAAGCTGTGAGCCAGCTATTTTTGTAATGTTTAAAATTATACTAAATTAATAAAAATAAAATCTCCTGCTGGGCTTCCAGTTTTAAATAGCACATTGTGGTGTAAATATCAGAGCATCAGGGTTCTGCTAATTTAGTACATATTATAACACTGAAGACATTAAAAGATCATAGCATTTTTCATTTTAAAAACAACACTCGGTGAACTGGCTGAATAATTTCAATAGTTTATGCCAGGAATTGCTAATATGTGCTCAATAGGATAGAGGGAAATGGGAAAACCGCATATGATAACTTTCAGACCTTTGAAGGTGTAATTGTTTAGAACTCTGTCAGGGAGGACTCTGGCTGTTCCCTGGATTATGACAGTCTAACTTACTAAATTAACACCTCCTAAAATTAGAATGGTACTTAAAAAATAATAACTGTATTTAATCTTTTATTAAAGCAAGGTGACATACTTCCTAATAAAGGGAAAAAAAAAAAAAAGATTGCTTTAGAATTAGAGGACTTCCATTGTCTCATACCTGTCTGGAAAGCTTCTGCATAGTAGTGCTAAAAACCCTAAGCCAAAGCGTATATTAGGTTAGATAGTCACCAAGCATAAGTCTTTTGAAATCATCCAGAAAGTACCTACCGACTTAACTTACATAGAAGATATGAGCTGAAAGCATTAAGTCAGATGTTGGGAAGCATGAAGTGCGAATGAGCGTGGAAGACTAAGACTTAAGCAGGATAAAAGAGGAAGGTGATGACACATTTCCAGACAAACAGTGTTAAGAATACAAATGTCCACTTGACAGTAAATCCACATACTGACTCCTTAGATATTTTTTCTCTACAATTCATCCCCAGTAGAAAAGGATCAGAGTAATGGCAAGAAAAATGGGCCACTGGAAACACAACTGCCTAATACTTTTTAACAAAATTAGACTGATTGATATTATTAGCACTACTCATGGATGGAGTTTTGTCCAGAATAATAACAGTACAATTATAGGGAAAGTTCAAGCAACAAAACAGGCTGAGACATCTCTTGCTCATACCACTTTTCTCTCACTCAGGTTTTAAAATGCCAGAAGTTGTGCTTGAAAGCATGGAAGACTTATGACTACTCCTGCTAGCATTTATGTTTGCTTATGGACAGACTATTTATTTTCAAAAGTACTACTTGTTAAGTAAAGAAAAGACAATATAATTTTGGCAATTACTATGTTTACAGGGAGCTGGAACAAGGTGAAAGTCACTGGCATTCTTGTTGAGCTAGCTGATAAAATGTGACCTGAAATAATGTGTTACTAGTGAAGTCATGCAAAAAATCCTGAGACCCAATACACTAAGTCCATGTCCTCTGAGGAGAGCAGGATTCATACTATGCTGTGGCAGTGTAATATGTGTGTATCATAAAAATACTGAACAAGCAAATAGAAGCAAGATAACTGCAACATCTTGGGATGCATTTTAGACAGCAGTTTATCAAAATTGACTCTCAAAGTAGCTCAGTTTTTTTAGACATCCTTAGTTTGTAAAAAAACCCCAAACCACTTTTCAAGCCTGATCAAGTACCTCTTTGCTGGCTCACTTGAATTTTAATAAAGGGTGAGTTCATTTAGCACAACATTTAATTCAATAGAAAGTTATAAAATTGAAATCACTGTTTCTGTAATTAAGAAAACTGACCAAGATTTTTACAACAATTTCTTTTTCATCAAAAACTGACAAATTTGAGAAGCTGGAATTTTTAATATAAATTGCAATGTTTGGATAAAAGCTTTGATAATGGGGACTGATTGATTGGCAACATCCCCCATTCCACCAATCGTGTGGCACATGGGAGAGCAGCAACTGAATTTTTGGTTTTCAAAATTATTCAAAATTATTTTAATCTGGGTTTTCAAAATAATATGTAAGTATCATGATCGTTGTCTGCACTAGAATCAGAAGCTGAGTATGAATGTTAATCTGTGGGTACATGAAAGAGCTCTGCTTGATTTTCATTTTTTACCTAACTTCCAAACCCAACTTGTCTTTGTGAAATCAAATTCTAGTTTACCAACCAACACCAATTATCAAGTCAGAAAATTACATGAACATCCCAAATTTTTGGAGCTTCACCACTGTGAAGAGAATTTTTTTTTGCTACCCCTCGGCAGTTCTGTGCCTGCCTCCCAGCTGCTAGAGTGGGGATAACACATTTCTTCCTCTTCCCCAGAGGACTGCAGAGAAGGTAAACAATTTTAGTCTGTAAGATATCTCAGGGATAGAGGATATAAAGATTGTACCTGTACTAGCAAGTACGCTGGGAGAAAGCCACATGGCATGGCAAGAGTGACACCAGCTTTGCTCCTTGCTCTCTGGAACAGGAAGGCTGTACTCAGGAAGGCTGTGCTCAGCCTGTCTGCTGAGGGTAGACGAGCCCTCTGCAAGCCATACAGTGCTAATATCATGCCAGTGAGTGTGCTAGTTATTGAGCAATATGATGAATACAGTGCCTGAGTTGAGCTTATACCCTGCCTTCATGTAGTTTGTTAGTACAGTAAACTTAGAAAAGAGAAGCAGGCACAAAGGAGGGAAGACAACACATGCAGAGCTGTAAAGTCTTAGCTAGTTAGAGATATATCCTCTTGACTCATATACAACATATATAACTAAACTTCTATGAAGCCATTTTACTGATCCTCTTCCAGAAAAATCCTTGTCTAAATAAGTGCCCACTCAAATTTAACTGACTTTACTATTAAGAAAGTAGTATTAATTTAGAATTGAAATAATATTTACTGCATTGAACACAGTTTCAGGAGGTTAAATATTGATACAAAGCCATAAGCTTAACTCTTAGGTCCAATACGTATCAAACAGATAAAATTAAGAAAGCATGGGTAGTAGGTTACAGTTCTAAAATAAGCAGAAATACAGTCAATGACAAGTGGTTGATCAGTACTTCAACTGCCTTGGTTGTGGGTGTTGTCTTCTCCCACTTGTGATTTTTGTTCATGGAGATGATAGTCTTTGTGTCTCAAACCCTCTCCTTCCTACTAATCACTTCCACAGTGTCTGTCATACTTTGGATATAGGTGCAATATAAATACGAAACATGCCCCTGTGAACACAGAAGGAGATTTTTTTGTATTTTTTCAACAACAAATACTAAAATATTCAAAGTCTTGTCTGAGGAAACACACAGATACATGGAGGAAACAGCTTGCATCTTACCTGACACCCTGGAATAACCTATATGATGATTCCTTTTTATCTCTTTGGAAGCTAGCAGGGTTCTGAAAAGGCCTTTAGCTCAGATCTATCCCACAAAGTGCTGTGTTGGAGGCTTCTGTCCACCCCACAGGATTGTCTCAGTCTTGCCATTATTCTGAAGCAATTTTTATTCTTGTTTCCCGCACTTTTTTTTTCCCCCTCTTTCAGTCCTTGTGCTGGCATGTATTCATATGGATTTTTTTAAACTGTTATTAATTACAGATGATGTTCCTTCTTCACACTTGACCGCAAAACCAGACTGAAATGGACATTTATTGAATGAAGATGCAATGTAGTGCACTACTAGTTCATGTGCTGCTCAGGCAGATTTTGAGGCCTTCCTTCCCCCTCCGCTGATCCATAATTTATTAAGCTCAGCAGCTCTGTCAAAAAACTGAAACTATAGCTCAGCAGCACTAATTGCCACTTCCATCATTAAAACTGATCCATGCTCCCTTGATGCAACCTAAGAAAAAAGTTATGTGTCAAAAAAAGAAATTTTACGCTCCCTAAGCTTCTACCAATATATCTTCCGAAAGCTAAACAAATACAAAATTATAAACAAGAGCAGAGAACATTGGCATATCCTGTGGCTGTGAGTATGTCTGTTTATTCAAGGGATGATGAAAATATTGGGAAAAACCTGAAGGTGGCCACAACTGACCATTTAGAGAAGAACATTCATTCGAGACACTACCTTTGTTGCAAGGAGTCTGAGATCAGATGAGTGGAGAAAAGCAGGAATAAGAATGCAAAACAAATATGCAGATGCTATGTAGAACTACAATCTCCATGGAGGTAGATTTGTATGAGATACTTATGTATATGTAATGAAGCACAGCAAAACACAGTTCATTTATTTTGTCAAGTGAATAAGAGACAGTTCATTTTTGAGGAACAAGTACAGGGCTCATAGGATTATTGCTGCTGTCATGTTAGAAGTAAGAATAAAACATTTAGATGGAGAAGAGGTAATAAAATGCTGTGGAAATCTGAGCCCGTCCAGGTGCACTGTGCTATCTCTAGAATCTGTTTCCAAAATACAGATGTTTGCAGAGCTCTGGCCAAGGCTCAGATCAACCCAAACTAATAATGCTAATAATGTGAAAGGTCTCAAGTTTCAGTAAATGAAACTGAAGTTCAAATACCAGATGATAGTTGTGCTAGTACCCTAATAGTCCATCTTTCCAAGGTGGCCAATGGCTGGGCAAACCTAACTTACTTTTGCCAGGTGCATTAATCTCTTCAGTAACTTTGGACTATGCAAACTGTAGGAAAAAATAGAGTTTAATTCTCTGTGTAAATTAGAAAGCCACAGTGATTCAGAAATGAGATTTAAAAAAAAATAAGAAGTAAGAAATTAAAGAAGCTACAGTCAGAATTCTATGTAGATAGCAAAACTTTTAGAACATAGCTAAAAATTTGATTGGGGCAACACATTTTTGCCTTCTATCCATGGAGGTTCAAATCCACAGACGCAGGAAACGCAAGAACTGGAGAAGCATAAAAAATATTTTTGTGACTAGGTTATGAAACTAATAAATTATAAAACTCTCTTCATAGCATATATTCACAAAACAAATCCTTTTACTGTTTGTTAGAAATGTATACGCTCAAACAAAAATCTAAGTCCCTAATAAGGATACGAAAGGTCTCATTGAGTATCTTGATTGTAACAATAACCAATTACCTATTCAGCAGAAGAGAAGGAAAAACATTCCACTGGCAAAAATGTATGTTAGGTTAACTAACATAGTTAGCACAAGGACAAATCTCAGTATATATATCATCGTTTATGTCCCAAAATACTACTATGCAGATATACAGTTATTATAATTATCTTGCACTACTTCTAATATGACTACAACCTTCTTCAGTGTTTTCTTGAGCTTCTTCTCATTTTTCTTATGACTTTTTAAGATACCCTGAAATAAAGTTAATAAATTTAAACATTTTTATAGTTTTTGTATTACTGTATTTGGTCACAACATTGAAAACCTTCATTGCTCCAACTGTTTCCTCCTGTTTTGCACTCCCTCACAATCAGTCCCACAAACAAAGGTATGCTTCTCTTCTTTCTTTGGGTTTAATCTCCTTAGCCGACATCTACTTTTACCAGTTACTGAACTCTACTTCCAACCTATTTTATTTGATAAAGCAAACTACTTTGAATAAATCATATATTCAGGTTCAGACTTCCTGTTGTAGAATATCCATAAGGAAGGGAATTAGAGCTTTGTCTAATCTATTTGGTTTTGAAAGTATTTACTAATTTTGTGTGAGAAACTTTAACATTATGGCCCAGTCAGGAAAGGACTTTTTGATATTTTAAATTAAGTCTAAAGCCAAGTGTAGGAGTGTGAACCAAAAGTAAAGTATCCCGGCAGGTAGAATAGTAACTAGCTGGGGTAAAATGCTGTTTCGTTTAAAAATTTTGCTGAACAAATTTATACTGTTTTTCATTTCCAAAAACAGTGAAAGATCTATATTACTTTGTTAGGATATAAAATGTGATTGTAACAACATAGTAGTTAAAGAAAGCTAGGTACCAATTTGAACTTTTCTGTAACACTAAGCAAAAAGAAAAAAGAAAAAACCCCATATAAATAAATAAAAAAAAGTTTCCAAATAATTACTGGATTCACATTTTATTTCTTCACCAGGAATGGCCTTATGAAGAAATAGTATTGGTGCTGGAGATAGTACTCTTGAAGTTGGAGCTCAGAACTTTTATGGTGAGATACCTAGAGAAGACCAAAAACATGTTTGACTTCAAATATCTAGATTTTCTCTTAACATAAAGCAGAATAGTCTTTGGGGTTGGTTGTTTCTGTCCCTGCCAAAATCTCTCCTTGATTACTTTGTCACTGCATGGAAAGTCCTTTTCAGTTTGGTTTCAGTCAGCTTGGTGGCTTTTTGATTTGCCACAAACTGCACAGTAACTTCTGATCCCTAGGAACTTACAGTTTGTACCATCTCTGAAGGCAGAGCTTTTTCATCATTGATTCTCTCAGTGATTTCCAACCCTTTTATTGAGATGCAAAGCCTATCTCTCTGCCGTGATTCTCTCCTGCCTACCACATCTTCTTATCCAGAAATTTCCATCCTGAGCAGACCCACTGAGCCCTGGGGATAGGAAGACTCTCTCCATCTAATATATCATGTCTTTTTTTTTAATCCTCCCTGTGACTTACTCATTCTCAGTTTCCTTTACTTTTCTCACAGATCACCTTCCGATGATGCCCTGGATCTGCCTTAGCTATCTGCCTCTTTTAGAGCTTCTTGCTAAGTGGTTTAAGAGGTGCTGGACCTATAAATACAGCTGCATAAAGCACAGGGAAGCTTCCAGACACTGGATGAGGTGAAACTGTAGTGCAGAACAAAGGTAATTCTGCTTTTAGAACTCTAAGAGAGAGAAAAGGTAGATAAATGGCTAGAAAAAGAAAAAGGCAATCCAAAAATCATAGTCCTTTCACAGAAAAGACTAGTGAACGCCCACATATCTACAAAAGCATAAGACAAGCCTAGTTTCATTAAAATGAAACATGAAGAGGAAAATAAAGTCAATCAGATGCTGAAGTGTTAGACTTGTCTTTGAACAGTGCTTAGTCCAGAGCAAGATTCTCAGCATTTTTCTCCACTAAGGGATTGCTATCATAACACAAGGAAGAAGCTCTCCATGCTCCTACTAAAAATTTCACAGAGAGCCCTTGGAATAGTTACTAGCATTCAAGTCTAAATAAAGGAATAGATCTAGACCAAATAAGACTTTAGTTAACAGACGCACATCCACAAAGCCATCCAAAATGTTTTGCAGTAACAAGTCATCTGAGACCACACAAAATGTCCTGCAGGTTGTCCTTTTCTAGAAGCAGATTTCATGCTGCAGTTCGCATTCCTTCTCTGTGTGCCAGACTTGATGACCTCTGAGAGAATGCAAATATATAAAGATGAGCCACATTTGCAACCAAATGGATAATTAAAGAAAGGAAGAAAATTAAGAAAAGAAAAATACACTGCAAATTTCAGAAAATCTACCTAATAGTGGCATAAGTGGATTGGGGGATAAATGGTCTCCCAAGGGAAAGAACAGAAAGGCTATCTGCTTGGATTAATACTAAATGGAATGAACAAAACACTAGAAATTACATTGCAAGGAATAATATTGCACTGACAGGGGAATGGCCAGGGTAATCTAATAGTACTTTTCATCTCTAACCCCCCAAAACTGCAGGAGAAAGTATCATGAACAACACTTTCCGATTCTCTCACTTTACCATGCTTCTATAATCAAATTTTTTTTTCATCCTACCAAGAGCTGCTTATGACAAGAGGTGAAGCTGCATCCAGCCTGAAAAGAAGTGAAAAGGACAATCCATGAAATATTTTGGAAGAAGCAAGTGCTCACCATCCTCAGGGTGAGGTAAGCAGGTATTTCAGCAGGTGAGACAGTTCCAGCAGGTGTGACTGTTCTAATAGGGTGTCTGTATTTTTGCCTTTTGCCATTCAATACATTGAAGGGATATCAGAGAAGTCTACAGAAGCCTTTGTTGTTTTGGTGTGGCTGTTCTGATTGCTCATCAAAACAGCAGTGCTGATCTTAGAGAAGCTGCTGACAAAGAGAATGTTGGTGACTCACATTTATGGGTTTGGTTTCTGTTTTTCAAGGGAGCATTCTGCCCCTTCTGAAGCAGCCTTATGACAGCAGGCCAGAGGGGTGACATACATGTGAACATATGTCATTGCCCCCCGTGGTAATGTACATGCAAACATATGGCACTGCCCTCCTGGTGCATATTAGTTGTCAACAGACACAGGAAGGACCTTGCCCTGGTTATGTTTTTTATCATCCATATGGTTTTCTATTGCTCCTGATAGCAGATAAATTACAACTACTTCCAAAATCTCTGTCTAAGAATAGTTTATGTTTATTCCAAATATAGATGCTTACTTTTTCCCTTTGGTACTTCCACAGAATTCATTGAGAACTAAGCGACATTTTTTTATTGCACTGCAGGACTCTGAGGAATTAAAAACAGAGGAAAGGAAAGAGAAGAGTCAGCACACACACAGCCAACAAGCTGAGTATCTGGAACTGAGCATACAGCTGAACCCCTGTACCTTGGAAGGGGATCAGTCTCATGAGGATGAAAAGCCTCAATTCCACATTGTGTACACACCACTATGGTCAACCGAGAAGATTAGGACAGTGGCCCAATATGAGGAGACAGTGTTTCCCTGAAGTTTTACAAAAGTACACAATTCCATGAAAACTAAGTTACAAGATTACAAAACAAACTCAATTAGCACATGGACTCATATTTTTCCAAAGAGAAAGCATACTACTAGCTATGTTACAGTGAAAGCTCCACTGTCAAAAGCACAGACTATCATCTCTAGATGATGCTGAGGTTAATCATTTCAAAGCCTAGTTACATGAACTGTGCAGGTAAGGAATCCAAGGAGCAGCCAGCAGTGATTCTCCATTAGTTTGCTACCTGTCTCAGAAGTAACACCAAAGCTGTAGTCAGCCACTTCAAATGGTACAATAATCAATCCCTAAAATGGCCTAAACCACAAAGTGTGCAAACTGAGTGTTTGTTTGAGAGCACTATTAAAAGTGAAATCCCAAAGTCTGAAGTACAGGCAAATTACACATTTGTCGTGCTGTCATAAAGTCAATCTCCTATTGAACTAAAAAAAGAAACTATTCTTGCAACTCAGGTTTTAGCACATTGACATACTCGCATATCTGATCTGTCCTTTGCTCTCCGACCGGCAAGAAGAGCACTTGGCTTGTAAGAGTAGATGCGGTGCAGATTGAGTTTGTAGTTTGCAGCAGTATGAAAGAACAAGGGCAGTCAATCACAACACCTTTTCATTAAGAAAACAAGAACAACAACAACAAAAAACCAAACCAAAACAAACAAAAAACGCCCAAAGCAAAACAAGTGGGTTTATGGTGCTTCAATTCAGCTTGGATGATCTTGTGGCACTGAGAAAAGTCTCCCAACATTGCATGTCAATAAAATATATTTGAATAGGTTTGCACCGGAGTATATATAGTATGATTGGCACAAAACCCCTCAACCTAGCAATGTCCTCTGTGCAATCAAGAATCATAACTTGGGCCCTTATGATGGTTTTGAAAGCATTTTAGTGGATCAGAACTTGTGTTATTGTTAGCTGGATTTAGTCCAGTAATTATAAAGGATCAAAAGCTGAGAGTTTTATGCAGTGGCAAGTGCTACATGGACAAAAGTACTTCTCACTTGCACTTGTAACTGAAATGGTTTTGTGGAGTCATGTTCAATGGCTCTTCCAAACTAACTATACTATTAATAGTCTAGGAATATTATAAAAATTAAGAAAGAGCAAAAATTTAGGACGCATTGATGCGATTGTCTTTATCTTTCTGGTGGACAGAATTTTATGACAGGAAACGATAGGTCAATGTAAACAACTTACTTTGCCTACCTTCGTATTTCAATAGAGTAGTTCAATATAACCACATCTCTCCAAAGACTCGTATTCTGCTATTGAAAGGTAATGGTGGGAACCAACTCAAGAACATGTAAAATGCAAGATTTTTTAATCAATGAGAAGCTATTAATTTAACCAAGCCTTCCTGTAATAATATTGAGACAGACTGTCTGCCTGTTTTTACATTATAGCTAGGTTTGCAATCTGTACAGAATCTAATGAGGTGTGTACTTTTTGTGAATTTATTGAGTGAAAGTGGTCCTTAGGAATGCAATGCTGCCAAAAACTTAGTATTTCTCCCCAGTTTTTGAGGGGTTGTTTGCTTTCTGGAACAACAAAGCTACTATTTTAGTAGGAACCATTGACTCTGGCCACTCACTACATAAGTAACTCATTTAGTCGGTCCTTAGATGATTTTTTAGGTGAACCTCAGACCTCAGGAGGTTCAGACTTGGTGTGATACAATGTATCCCTGACACCCACGACACTGATGCATCATTTGACAAGTTGGTTAAAGTCATGGTGCACATGTGTGACTCTCACAACAGAATGATTCCTCAGGTTCCCAAATAACCACAGCTGGTATTCTAAGAAGTTCTGGACCCAATACATTTGGAGTTGACTAAAAACTCAAAGCAAAAATTTAGGGTGGATAATCTCTTTTTAAGACAGCAAAACCAGACGGATCTTCCTAATCTAAAAACACACCTTAGTATAAGCATCTTTGTCCCACCTTCAGGATGTATCACTGCTGACTTCAGAAGAATAATCCAAGAGTTATGGTATTTTGCCAACTGTAACTTTATCATAGTCAGATTTTATTAAAAATTGCCCCTATCTTAGAAAACTCAGAAACATATATAAAAGGGACTCTGTAGCTAAATACACTCATATAAATTGAAAAACTAAGCAACTTTTTACTTGTTGATTTCTTTAAATTAGTTTTACAGCTACTTGATATACTTTTTATTTGTACTGACTCTTTGGTGTTGTATCTGAGTGTCTTCCATTAGGGCATTAAGCAATATGACTAATGTCTAAAATATGTCACATACTCTGGAAAAATTTTGCTTTGTGTATGAAAAAACAAAACAATGTACTGGCATGTGGAAAACACAGAGTCAATGATACATCCTTCAATGCTGAACACAGCTGGCTGGAAAACAAGTATTCTGCTTTGTGAAAATGTCAAGGTTTTACAACTTGTGTTCATCCCACATTAGAATAAAGCTGGGGAAAAATAAAGAATAAAAGAAAAGGAAAAAAGAATCCAGGTTGTGGGTAAGACAGTTTTATCCATTCTGTTGGAAGTGAAAGACATGGATGAAATTATGTCCCTCATCATTTGGGGGGGGGGGGGGAGGGGAGGGGGGAGGCAGTATTTAAAGGTCCCTTCCAACTCAGACCATTCTAACTCAAACTCTGTGAATCATTCTATGAATCCATGATTCCATGAATATTCGGTAGAATAGCTCCCAAAGCCACTGGAGTTTCTGATGTGCAGTGTACATGCATCAACCCAACAGTTTGCTGCTTTTTACCTTCTTAGAAATGGGTTCTGTGAAAGCGTGATGGAATCGGAACAACCTGTCCTGGGGTCAGTCTGCTCCAGAGAAGTTCATCTCCCTTCCCACACAGCAGCAACATAGAAAAAACTAGGAAAGATCTCTGTATATATTTAAAAAGGTCATGTGTTATACAGGCTAAAGGTGGATCACATATTAAGTATTAGAATATACTGATTAGTAGGGGCACTTTGTTCTCCTGGTTGTCTAGCGCATTTCTTTAACTTTTGGCCTTCGCACCAGCTAGTGAACTGAAATATAGTACAGAATAGCTACAGTCTGATGTTTAAGTGTTCTCATGAAAACTTTAGCTATAAAAGAGCATCTAGTCTTGGAACATTTTTATTTATTTTTGACAAAAGTAAAATGAAAACTTTGAGTTTTGAGTGAAAAAGAAATTCTACTAAATATTATACTATTCCACATCAACACTGGAGCTAATGTTAACATGAAATTCTTTGAAAGTTGAAAGAATACTTAATCATGGGATTTACTTGTAATCAAAGGAAAAAATACATCAAAGGCAATTTTATTGACATCTTCTGGACCAGAAGTTTGCATTTTGATTTGAATGGAACAGCTTGGCTGTTTGAAGTTTATGGTTTTAAGGACTGATTAATGAGGACCCAGGTAGATCATTTAATCTATCTCTCTCTAATCACAAAGGTAAAATATTTCTTAAAAAGTCAGAATAAGCTGATCTATATTCTGTTACCTGTATATATCTATACCCATCACTTGCAATCAATTTTAACTTTAAAATGGGGAAGTAAATCTGTCTGTTAGTGATTTTCAGTCTATAGTTGGTGAAATCTTGAGTTCTCTGAATGTCTTCTAAAGGTCACTCTAATGTTTTTTTGGTTGCAAAAAAAAAAAAAAATAAAATAAACAAGTCAAGTGTGTTGCCAAACTAAGCTACAGTTCAGAATATAACTCTTCACTTCTCATGCACAATATACAGGGGACTGTAAATTTATTAAGGTGCAGACTTTCAATCTGTTTACTAATTCTTGTAAATTAAAATATATATAAGACTTGAATCCAAGAAATACCAAAATTTATTCAGTGCACTTCCTAATTTCTTATTATGAACTATTATCTTCAACAATTTCAAAAGAACATAAGTATACAAGTTCAGATGAATTCATTAGTGAAAAATGTCAGACAAACTTGTTATTGTGCAGAATTTTACTCGTCAAGGGAAAACAAACCCCAAACTGAAACAAATCTTCAATAATCATAATAGAAATAAATACCAAACAAGAATACAGAAAACATAACCTAGCATTGTGGAGAAAGGAGACCTAAGGTGATGGATATGAATATGTACCCACTAGATAACAGTTTATGACAAATGAAACATATTTAAGTAGCCTAATTTTCTTTCTGATTTAATAGGATCCAATAAAGGGAAACTGTATGGGCAGAATAATGAAAAGAGCACAAAATTTATCTCATTCTGTTGCGTCCTCTCTGTGTTCTTTTGTCCTTTGATTGCACTGGTGGATAATATTATTTTGTTCCCAAGGAAATATGTCCCTTTGATTAGGTTGCAGATATTCTCTCATTTGTCACTGTTCTATCAAGCTATGCCATGTAACAGCAGGAACCCTTGATTATTTAATTGCTTGTAAGAACTCATTAAATCTTACTATCAATCATTGGACATATGGCAAATATCACCCAATGGCATGAGAGGTTTTAACAGTGATCCGTCACTGGGGCATACCCTTTCTTTAGTAGCACAGGCCCTTTGTTTAGTTCTCAGATCATAATAATTTTTAATTAATATTGATTTGCAAAAGAGTGTTCATGCAGTGGTCTAATCTATGAATACAAGGATAATCTTCTAACAGGAACATTTGTAATTCCATATAAATATCCAGAAACCCCATCTAAGAGACTTTAACCTTTTTACAATGTTTTGTAGATCGTATTAGTCTGATGATAACTTAATTTAGTCTTCAAAGTGGATATGGCTCATTAAGAAAAGCATATAAGAACAAGTCACACAATAGGCTTTGCAGCAACACCTTGATGAGACCCTATGAGGCACCTGTGATAACATGAATACAAAAGACATTTTTCAAAATATAGAATATTAAATGTAGCTAATAGAGGTAGCAACCTGTGCAGCTACTTGTTTTGTCTATAACAAAAATCAAGTCAAAGCACTGTGAAGAAATCTCACCAAATGTTGTTTAAAGAAATAAACTTTCAAAGGTAAAAGTTCACAACAGCTGGGAATGGAACTACTCCACATTTGCAATCATAAAAGTTGGAACGACATTTCACCATCTTCTTGTGGTGACAAGCCTTTTAGTCTACTGGACTCACAACCTTTTGTATACTTTGCTCATTAGTATTGGAACTTTCAAGAAGCCCAACCAGAAAAAACTTCTTTGATGATTATATTCAACAAAACACTTGCCTCCATCTTTCTTATTGTTGATATACTGTTATTTGGTGATAAAATAATTAGATCTAAGCTATTACTTTACAATAACTTCGTTTAAAATCCTTTTCCTTTGGACAGCTTAGTTTGGAAAATATAGGAATAATTGATAAACAAAGAAAAGTGGAAGCTGGAAGATTTCCTTCTCTGAGTCATGCTTCTATTTATATATGCTGCCTGTGACATATTATGCTCTTTATCTCAGGTGTGACTCATGCACATCTTGTTATAGCAACAGTTTAGATTTGGGAAGGGTGGGTTAAATTCTAAAATTATATGTGTAGGTTCTTGGAACAAATTTCTGGACATGGATCACAGCTGATGTCAATTTGGTTTGTGGTTTTGCTTCAGTGGGTGAGTTCTACAAAAGAAGTAGAGATCTGAGTATGCATAAACAGCAAAGAGCTGAGACACCTAATAGCAAAGACACCTTGCTTTGATACTGAATGGAAGGACAGTTATGAGAAGTAAGAGCAGAAGGATCTAATGACCAGAGATATGCATCTTACTTTTACATATGGAAATTATTAGAAAAAGAAGCAGAAAAGAAAAAAAAAAAGATTTTAAGGCTGGATTTTTCTCTGTGTTAGTATTTCAGGTTACATTTTCTTGTTTGACGACCTACTGTCTCTACACAGTTCTGTGTATTCATCCCTATTCTGTTACTAGCAATATTGTACTTGCCATGTCTATAATTTGTCCTATGGTACATTGTCCAAGGACCATCCCACAGTTTTTTGCAACAAAATATATCTGCTTTACATTTTCATGAGGAGTTAAAATTCCTGTTCTTTGAAACAATTATATTGATTTAAAAACCTATGATACATATTTTTAACCTTAGTTCCTGAATCTTTGATCCTCTTTCACAAAGGATTCACTATGCCTAAATACTTGTATGTGCACGTACATTCTTGAGGACAGATTATTCAGGTGTTTTGTACTCTCTGATAAAGTAAACTCTAGTTCATACCTGTGGAGGCAGAATTCAGTCCTATAACAAAGGTAAAAACCTTCATGTCAGATATTCAGTTGCATCTAATATGTGCTTAACATTATTATAGTGGTATAAGAGATTTAAAAGAGTCGGTTTCCTTTCCTGGAAAACACTATAATACTGTCTTTAAGGTTCCTCTAGACAGTGCTGCCTATGAAAAACTATCCCGAGGAGTAAATCAGATACATGGCTCATGAGAGACTTGTTTGGGTAATGTTTTGTTGAATATATTCAATTTAATTACTATTTTGTTTTGTAGTTTACATAAATACGTCAACAAAACATTACAGGTAGATAAATCACAAATTGCAGTGCTTTTAGTTGTTAATTTTGGTCCCGATTCTTCATTGCATTCCATGTTGCCATATTGTTGGAGTCTTTTTTGTGCTTTTTGCTTCCTTTTTGCTGAAGTTTAATAACTATCCAGTGTAAGATAGTAAAAAATTTCACATATTCAATTTGAAATTCTGAGCAGTCTTTGGCATTATGTCTCAGAGTTCAGAGGAACTAAAAAACTCCATTATGTCCTCCCAACCTATACCTACACTTTCTATGGAGTTGTTGTGATGCCTAAAATGCAAGAAAAGAACTTTCTAGACAATATTAGTATAGATAGATAGAGAGCGGGTCTTTAATTAAAGCTCTTTAAGGTGCAATAAATACATAAGTGTAATAAATAAATACAATAAATACAGTATAAGGCTCCTACAAATTTATAACACTAATTAATTATTATATCTAATGGATACATTCAATCTGAGAATTGTCAGTCCCTAGAACCTCCCCCAGGTCTGCCCCTTGGCACACCTCCCCAGAACTGAGATGGAGGTCTCAAGACTTCTTACTTCTTTACCATCATCATCATCTTCATCATCACATGCCTTCTTTGGAGCTTCTCCAAGATTTCTGGCCCTTCCATTCCTTTGACTACAATGATATCTTAGTATGCCCTTCTAGGTACATGCCCCAGACCAGATGTCCTCACTAAAATCTTTTTCTTTGAAAAGAACATTAATTTCGAGAATTTTGAGAATTTGATACAAAGCGTGTGAAAGGGGGTTTAGTAACTGTTAACAGGTATTTTAAGGAGTAGGAAACTTATACTGCTATATTAAAAATTGGTATGTTAGAGATCTTAAAAATCTTAACACATCAGTTTCAGCTAAATTAAAATTTCTAAATTTCAAAAAGCAGCAATTGAAATACTGTCAGATATTATAATATTGTCATTGAGATAGTCATCAATGAACTTTAAGTAAAAAAAAAACTCCAGCAATACAGGTCTCAGGTCTAGACTTGTCATTTCAAAATATTTCATTGCCCCTCAGTGTACTTACTCCATTTATTGAAGAGAAATGGGTCCATGAGTTTTACACTTCTGTGTAAAACAGTGGAAAAGATCTCATTTACCGACTGACTTGAGGTTATGCAAGCAAAGTATTTCACTAACTATTCAGAGAAATTGAAAACACTTTATTTTCCCAAGAAAATGTTTTAACTTAGGGAGTACACAGACAGCCTATTAACAAGAACTATAATACATTACAGTAACTTCATTACTTCCAGTGTGGGCTTGAACCTAGCAATGCATTTCAGGAGTAATGAATGATGCTTTAAGGTATCAGGCAGATATCCTAAAGACACCATGAGATTATGCCACAAAGCACAGAAAGTCTTCCAGGAAGCAAATGAATAAGCTTTGCTTTGAGAGTGGAGAATAAAACCCATTAAAACCCATTAAAGGAACCCAAACTGTAGACAGAAGGTAAAGGGGGATTGATTTGTTATAGCTGTAAAGGCAATAGAATGTCCATTTATTAATTAAAACTACATTTTATGTATTGTGATCTGATAAATTGTTGACTGTTTAGGTGAATTCCCTAAGAAATGTACCTAAGGCTATTAACACTGATAAATTATGCACTACTACTTTTAAAATTTCTGAAACATTCTTCACAAGTATGCTCGACTTTATTTTCAGTATTAAGCAGCAGTTCTGTGTGATCATATTCAATATTTAACTATTGCCACTAAAAGCTTCTTAGCCAGAAAAAAGCCAAGCTTTCACAAATGGTTTTAACTCTGCACTTTTCCCCATACACATACATATGAAACAAAAATTTTCTGTTTTGATGGAATCTGATGAAGAAAAGCAGTAATATACTCAACTATATACTCTCTTGACTTTATATTCCCTTTAACAAGGGAGTGGTAAAACAAGTAACTTCTGCCTAAAAGAAATGTTTAAAATATGACAATGATATTTTTTAGATATAAATAAATACAAAGAGAAAACCAAAGGTGTATATGCATAAATAAATCTATATATTCATACACACCAAAGTTCTGGAAAAATATATTAATCTCTGTTCTTTTTCTTCTGGGGTATTAACTAAATCAGTTATAGGTGAAAAACACTAAATATTTTTCATAAAGGTTTTTGAAGATATAGTATTTTGAGTTTAATACCTATTTTTTTACACATATATATAAATATTTTGTCTGTACTCTGATATAGACATGTATTCTGTGTAATGAGCACAGAGTTTACATCTGAAAATCAGGCATCTATCTAGTACCAAGTTAAAAAATTCAACGTTATATTTGTCATCTATGAATTTGAATGTGTGATTATGCATATACTTGAGTCACGTGCATGTGTGTGTGTGTGTCTCTGTTTTGAAAAACAGGCTTTGTTTGTCATTCTCTGATGGTGTTGATGGAGGGAGAATAATACCTTTCTCCCACTATAATTTCTAAAGGCATTTAAAGGGTTCATTGTTTCAAATCAAAGAGCTATTCATAATAAGTTCCAATAAAATGCAATCCATCACAGTTTAGCATGAGCAGAAGCTTTCAGCCTGTGCATATGTTGTCAGGAAGGCAATTTAAAGCTTATAAACACAAATCACATCTTAGGGTTTTAACCACAAAACATTTACACAGTACTGACCTACCACCTACAGTGTCTCAATATACAGCCAAGAACTATACCACTCTACCAGCAATATGAGGCAGGACCAGGAAGCAAGGACCTGGAGACAACATTTTATTTTAGATTAGACTAGGAATTCTCATAAGATTGAGAGACAAAAAGAGGTTTCCTTATGCTTAGGTCCCTAATCAGAGTGTTTATTTGCCATAATAATTAAAATAGTTATTTGGATCACAGACATATCAGAAATAGGTTTCTATATCCAGGAAGAGAGGGTCTGGGACCATTTACTCATCCCCCCCCCCCGCCATGTGTTTGAAGATTATGCTTGGGTGACTAATATCTACATTGACCAGATGTACAATTGCTATGATACCATAGCATCTCTGATCACTAGCTGATTTGGCTCAATATGTTAAAAAATCCTTAATGCATATGGGTGAATTACTCTTAGGAAAAAAATGTGATATTATTCATTCTATTGTACTGGAGCAGAATTGAAACACAGAGATTCCCTATTGTTTGTCCAAGGCTACGATTGTTTAAGTGACTTACTGAAAGAGTTTGAATCAACCATTTCTGAATGCTATTCTGTCTTAATGTGCAAACATTACTCTATTTTTTCTTAGCATTTCCTATTTTGAGAATATTGAAAGTACAGTGCAGATTCATCTTGCTCGGGAACAGGTATTCATAGACTCATGAATCATAGGTTAATCTTTGTTGGATTGGAACTCTGTAGGTTATCTGGTCCAACCATCTGTCCAAATCAAAACTAAGTCAGAAGCTAGATCAGGTTAAATAGGGCACAGCCCAGTCAATTTTGAAAGCCTTGTGGAAAGTTCACAGCCTTTCTTGACAGCCTGTTCAGCATTTAACCACTCTCATTGTGAAGATTTTTTTCCTTAAGTCCACTTACAAGGTGTCATGATGCCACTTTATATCACTGTCTTTGGTCATTTTGTTGTAAATTTCTGAGAGGAGCCCTGCTGACTATGCTCTTTCTAACGTTGCCTAGTATGGACTTTGTTTACCCTTAGTTATGCACACTGTTGACTCATATTTAACTTACTGTGCACCAGAATCCTGGTGTTCTTGTCTGCAGATAAGCTGCTTTTCAAATAGTTGGACACCAGCACAGATTACATAGATGCAAAATCAGCACTTCTCTCTAAAAAACAATGGAGTTATATTTTAGGAGAGAGAGGCTCTTCAAGACATCTCAACATGGGACTGCAGTCTGAGAGTTCCTAAATATCCTGTGTTTCCCAATAAGACTAAAGGAGATTTCAGGTCCCAAACCCTTTAGCTCTTAGAAAGAAAGTAAACAATTTATAATAAACAAAGATCACTTTGTCAGAGAAAAGTGGAGAACTTGCTAGCCATTGTTATGCACAGTGATATATTCTTTAGCAGCGGCATTGTTTTATTCCAAACAGTCACAAGTCAGCAAAATGTTTTTAAAATGATAAATTTACTCATTTACTGCTACCTATACATTGATTCTGTTACAAAGTCCCTGAGATTTATAAATTCCAGACTCTGGATATGTACCCCTTTCCTGCTGTTGAATTGTTATCCTCTCTCTCTCTCTCTCTCTCTCTCTTTTTTTTTTCCCTTTTGTCATTTTGGGTCCATGTACTTTCGGCATTTCAAATAGCTGCATATTGATTCTGGAACTGTTAGCTGTTACTGGCTTGTTTGCGCTATTGAATCTTGGTCCCAAATGAATATTCAGTATTATAAAATGCTTTCTAGTATATTAAGGAGCCAACCTAAAATGAAAAGGAATGGTTATTCTAAGATCTTTTTTTCATTTGATGCTAGCAGATTGTTTCAAAATTTCACATCTTTTCTGTGCACAAACTACCTACAAAAAGGTGTCTGATGGCAGTTGGAGTGTTTTTAAAGCATGCACAACTCTGACCTTTCTTAATCTAATTTATATTTTAAAATGCTTGTTGTTCCAATTCATTTTGTGCTGATCCTGACATGGAAAAGTGGGAGGACACTGTTCAAAATAATTTTCTCTTTCAGACAGCCAAGCCTAGAAGAGAATAATTCAGAGTAGGTTGGGAGAAGAAAGAAAACAGGCCTGGATTCACTGATTTTTTTGGTTAAAAGTAGTGCCACATGCAGAATCTTGGTAGAGGTTTTGGAACAAGCACAGATGGCCTGATAAATGAAGTAAAAAAAGTAGTGAGAGAAAATCAAGCTACTTCTATGTTGCAGAACGTAGCTGCATAGGGAGGAGATGAAGAGACACAGCCATTACTGCTGGAACAGAAACTTGTTGCCATGGGAGCAGGGATAAGGAAAGCTGGTACCCTGGAGGCTGTCGCTGGGAACAAGAAGAAAAAAGAGAATGATAAGAACTAGGAGCACTGTGTGTACAGGGAACAGACTCTCTCACACAACCCCCACCTGTGTTTTAGGAAGCCCAAATTGCCTTATTGCCAGCCTATGCAATCACATGCACGATGGGGCCAAGGCCAGAATGACAAAACTTTGCAAGGAGAATATCAAGTACTTGTTACAGGGGGTTTTTTTTCTGGCCAGTCTGGAACTCATAGGTCTCTCTTCCCTTTGAGCTCTTTTTAAAATACACACAGTATGTGAAGTACAAGGTGAATATCCATGCTCACAGACTGATATTGTGTGGATCACCAAGGAAAAGAGAGGCACTTATGCATGGGAACACGAGATCACAGTTTCCTCCCCTAACAAGTCATATTGGCTCATAGGAACACAGTGACAATACTAATACTATGAGAGCTTGGCTTAGGGAGAGAGATAATTTTCAAAACCTTACTAAATATTTCTACTGACATTTTTTCAGTAAAATGTACCACAAAAATTCAAGCAATATCCTGATTTTTTGAAACATAGCCCTGCTGCAACAGGGATAAAATTTGCTCTAGGATTCCACCATGGAGTTTTAGCTTTAAATTAATTTACTTTAAATTAAGTGGCCATTTCCTGCATACAAATCATGTATTGCAGTTTCCCATTTTCCCAAATAGTAGGCATTTTATATGGAAAAGATCAGCAAAGGAACTTCTCTCATTCCCATTTTCCAGGCGCAGAAGGTACAAATTTTTTTTTTTTTGTAGCATACTTACACATCAAACTTTAAACCCTCTGCCCTATGGTTTACCTGTAAAATTTTGTTCTCTTTCCTTGCAAGTCTGCCTTGCAGTCATGTTCTTTCAATCTACAGTATGATTTGATTTTTTAAAATCTGTGACCAAACTCCTCACTTTGCAACCTTTTTTTGGAAGTATATATTAAAAAAATAAAACAAGCAGGACTTGTCAGTACAGCAAAAAAAATAAAACTGCCTGTTATATGCAAAGTACATCTTTAATGATGTTTAAAAAGGAGCTAAACATCTCTATGGGAATTCTTAAAACACTTATCTCTTAGGCCCTTATTTAGTTTTGCAAGTCTTTGTTGTTTAACAAGCTGGAGAAATGGGTCATCTAATGTTATATTAATCAGTAAATTAATATTTTAATTTGATTTTCTTTATAGTTGAGATGCTTGCGGCATCTCCAGTGTTTTCTCTCTCTGTACAGTGATGTTAAGCAGTATCATTATCATAATGTACCTTGGGGTTGTGAGATAACAGGGTCCAGTGATAGCTCTATTCTTAGGAGAGTGGGAGGTTTATGATGACACTTACACATTTTAAATGGCACAAGGAGGCTCTCATGTAATGAAATGTCTTACAGCTGAGTCATAGTCTTTTCTACATTGGGCTTTTCAGTTCATATACTTGAAATCACAGATTTCACATCCAAACAGGTGATACATTTTGCCAATTTTTTCATAAGATCTTTACAGGGTGCTGAAGTACAAATTTCAATAATTCAGTTTTTCATGACCAGTCCTATTTTGAAGATTTGGATAAGTTGCTAGAGATATGACTATCAATAGATGAAAAGGAGAGAAAATGTTAATTAATTCCTTTTTTTAAGTTCTAATTTAATATAATTTTTCAAATATTCAGTAAATCAAATAGAGAAGAGACATAAACTTTTATTTAGTATTATCAGCTCTAATCACCCTTTTGAAATCTGCTTGGAAAAATCAGAATTTGTGATTATATCAGGCCAGACTGGCCCTTTCTCTCATGCATCTTTAAAACTGCTGACAAAGGGAGCTTTCGCCTTTTTGCTATCATATGCACGACCTTTGAAAAGGTCAAAATAGTGCTAAGATGGAAATGGTTCACAGGTTACTGTTAGGTGAGTACAAAGGAAGACACAGACTTTGTTCCTTTTACCTCCCTAGACAGTCACAATTTGACCTTCTCTCTTTCTCCTTTCCCTCCAGACTCCGTAATTGAGGATATTTACTGCATCAAAGATCCCATGGCTAGTACAGGCCCCCTCCCTCTGTTACAAATACACAAATCACACATTCTAGTACATATGTGCTCTGGTTCAATGGTAAGCTACATGCCTGAGTGACAATATATGCTTGGTGATACCCTCACATACCAAGGTCAAAGCAAATCACATTCACACATTCCATATCACAGCCAGTTTTGTGGCCATACCTCAGCAGATGCACCATAACCATATATGGCTGTAAAACAGCCAATTCTTTATTGCTCCTTGAGCTTCACTGGCTTTGCAACAGAAATTCACAAAAATGCAACCAAATGCAGGTTCCACTTATGCTTACAACTGTGCAAGGATAAAAATGGCCCAGGAGGAAAGTAGGCATGGTGCGTTTCCTTCTCTCCTTGGTTTATTTTATTTTATTTTATTTTATTTTATTTTATTTTATTTTATTTTATTTTATTTTATTTATTTTATTTATTTTCATTTATTTTCATTTTATTATTTTTAAATAAATATAATTTAATTAAAAATTTAAATATTTTTAAATTTAAGGCCTGGGATGTGAAATGGCATTTTAAAGGTTGCCTAGTACAGGATTCTGTGTTTGGGGACCGAGTCATGTCAGGCAGCCCTTACTTTCAGTCAGAGGCATTTTTTCCCATCTCAGAATAGTGGTATCAGCTTTTCAAAAGATAAATCCTGTATTCAGTCAGCCTTGAGGCCAGAAATATTGTGTGGGCCATTAGCTGGATGACTGCACCAGAATATTTTGAAGTTAAAATGAATGGAGGAATCCAAATTAATGTGCTTGTTATCATAACATAATAACAATAGAGTTAATAGATAATCTTACATTATGAGATCCATGAAAATTTTTATGACAGATTATTGAAAAGTTGTGTGAATATTCAGACTGCTTTTGATTAGTACTAGTTTCCTCTGAGGGAAGTATATTTCACTCATTTTTTAACCAAAGCCTATAAATAGGATAACAAACCCATGAACTGGTTTTGAACTGGAAGGAAGTCCGGAGTCTAATTCAATGTCAAAAACCTTTTGAATTCAAGAGTGGGTATACCTCAGTTTTAACACAAAGAACTTTTCTAAAAGTAACTTCAGAGGAGTTTGGCTTCACTGTGAACACTTCACACATCTCTGTCTATAATATTGTTAAAGTCAGCACTTGCCAGTGTCAATAGACTAAGTTTCTTACATATATCAATGAATATTGCAGGGACAGGTTTGACTGTCTATACAATTTTGAAGTCTCGTCTTCTGGAGTCTTTACCCACAACAAATAACATTTGTCTTCAAAGAGAGTTTCATTAGCTCCAGAAGGAGCAAGTCAATGAACTACATAAGCAGGAATACCAGAAGTTGTCTCAAAAAAACTCCACAAGTGAATATGCATTAAAAGAAAGAGACAGTCTGCTTAAATTAAATCAAATACTCTAAGGGGTCTGGCTACCCTCTCATTTTTACAATGCATGCAAAAACAAGTTAGGAAGAAGTTACTTCCTTTAGTAACTTAGAAAACAGACTGAAATTCCAATTCTTCTGTCCCAAAAGTACAGCAATATTTTCTCCCTCTATTGATTATCAGTCCATTTCAGTTGAAACAGTCCTGACTAAGATCAAAATCTCTTTGAAAAGATTACTTTAAACCTGATGAAGTACTAGCACCACTGCACTATGCTATCAGATGGGTATTTTTGGAAAGTAAATCAATATTAATAATATAAACCAGAAATTGATTGATTTTGCCATTAAAATATATAATGGTGAAAGAGCCCATATCTAATGATTTTTGTTAAAGCCTGTAAGTAACATATTAATTAAACTGGATACATGAAAATATTTGAAGACATTTGTAAGACTTACTTGGGTCAACCAATTTTTAAAAGCAAAAGTTCTACCATTAATAAACTAGAGAAAGATCACAGCTGTTAAGCGGAAAGAATGAAAGTCACATGAAAGGATGATTATGAGAAATTTGAAAAAAAGAAAAGAATTTGCTGTCTCCATCATTCTCTGTCTCTTACAGTCTAATAAGTTAACTTGTACTGACTGGTAAGAGAGGCAATAAAAACTGATAATTCTTTAAATGACACTAATTCCAGGATGTATGCAAAGCCTCACCAATGCCTTAGCATCTATCAAGGACATATTAAATAACTCAAGATAGTGGATTAATATTGTGTAACCATCTTCAGAAATTCTAAACCATCCATTCCAACATCCTTGCTAACATTGATCATATACCATTGAATCAGTACTTTACGTTCATTTCCTTTCATTTGCTTTATTTCACACTGGGGAATATTCGCATTTGTACTACGTTCCTGTATCACATCAAACACACTTTAAAATTCATACCTGTCTTAATGCAATAGTAACTTTGGCAGCCAATTATTGTCTTTGACAACTATGCTCATCCCCCCTTCATCCAAAAGGGACAATGAAATAGCAAAAAAAAAAAAAAAAAAAAAGAAAAGAAAAGAAAAAAAAAGAAAAGAAAAAAATTACAAAGGAAAATAAAAGAACTGAAAGGCCAGTGACCTAAAAACAAAGCCTACATAGTAATAACAAATTGGGAAATTTGTAAATTAACATCTAATATATGTCAATGAAGCTCTAGTAAAGATTAAAAAAAAGTTAACGAAAGCACCACCAACAAAATGAGGAATTAGAAAGCACATTAGAGCAATCAGTAAATCATTTTGAAAAAGAATCAAAATCACTACAGAACTGAAAACCACTAAGTCAATCCTTATTGTCTAGCCTAATGTGATCCAATGTACTGTAGTGAGGGAATGGGAAGGAAGTGTCTACACCACATGTTGAATTAAAGGGAATCAACCAGTCATTTAGTTTCATTTATTTAGTAACCTTCATGATGAGATCATCAAATATATTGTCTCCTCAGGAATCATAGAAGGCTGCAGCCTTGGTCTCTTTCTTACAGCCCACCCTTTCCAGTCTGATTTTTCTATCAGACTATTCAATTTGTTAAATGCATGGGATTTCTTAGAAGAAAGTTGGTTTTGCTTTGTACCATGAAAAAAAGATACAAAGACAATATGCTAACAGATTCATTTTAAGTCATTTTAAGAAGGATTTAAGAAGGATTCATTAATGGACTTCTGAAGATGACAGTATCATATTCTTAAGGAGTAGTGTCCACAAGAGTCTATGTTGACTGAGAGCAATAGAAAATAATTTTACTGCAAGGGGTAAATAAAATTGGAAAAAAATTTCCTGTTCCATAAAACCAAACAGGAAAAGTTTATTGACTGCACCACTTCACCTATAAATCTAGAGATCACTGCATTAAACAGAGAGGACTTCTCTTGTCCCTCTTTTTGGTAAGCAAGTCATCTGCTATTGAAGTAATTTGTTGTCAAAGTCAGGTCAGAAGAACTGTTTCGATTGTTCTATTCCACTTCCATGGTGGGAACCCCGAAACAGCCCTAGCTGTATATATTTATGCTGTAGAACCCCTAGAGGAAGATGAAAAGTATCTCTCAAGGGGTGAGAAAATTCCTGTTTCCAAAGGCCTTTAGTACCAAAAAGTCAGTAGAACACAAACATCAGAGTGACTCTATGGCTCTCTGTTGTTGAGGATGATTTATCCATGCTACCTATCAATGACTTGGTAAAACATACCTGTTTGGAAAAGCATCCAAAAATTCTTTCTTTGGTCACTGTAACCCCTTAGTACAGTTCTCTGTCTAAGCAATACTGCCTCATTCTGGCTAGTTCAGAATTAATTTGAGTATTGCTACAGGGCTTCATAATGAGTCTTATTTATATTTTGAAAACAACAAAATGAAGAATGTGTTTAGCTTTGGAGTTTCCTTCTCCTTCTTCAAGTCTGCTGGAGTTCTTGTATATTTAAAAGCCTGGAATTTTTTTTCCCAGCTATGGTAGCTGGTCCAGTAGTAGATACTACCCCACTTTGCAAATCTTATATATCAGGACATTGTGGCAGGAATATTACTTCTGAGACAGTTTCCCCTTCTTGTGTGTACACACAGTGTAAAAGTAAATTTGCACTTCATGTTACTTCTAATACTCATACTTCTGTGTAATTTAAGGTGACCTATTCACCGAAATATGAAAGAGATATCACATACAAGGGATTTTCTTTGAAGAAATGTGGTTAAATTATGTCTCTTTTCATAGGGTTAAACTGGTTCACTACCTGCTTCCATGATAACTGCAACAAAACCTCAAAACTAAAGCTAAAGGTAATAAAAAAAAGATATTAAATATAATGCTAATAGTAATAATTGAAAACCTACTTAACAATGTACCATAACATTGTTGAAAGAAAAACATCTATATAGGAAGGAAACCATAGGTTAAATTCTGTGTTGTTTCTTGGAATAATTTCATAATTTATTTTTCTCTCTTAAATAACTTCTGTACAATTTACTGTAGTTTTACTTGGTAGTAGTGCTGGTTGTATGCATCAACAGAGTTGAATTTGCAAAAATAAACTGTTTATAGAAATTTCAATCTTTTATCAAGCAAGGTCAAAATATTATCCTTTCAATTATAAAACTTCTAGTTAGTGATAGCTGATGCATAGAACAGCTAAAACTCTGTATTACTTTATTCTGTTCCAGATCGTCTGGTAAAGAATTTGAATTCCTATGAATTTATTCACTGTTCTTATTTGGTACGTAAACACGAGTACCAAAATGAAAGGGCATAGGCACACAGGAAGAATGGTTTTTCAATTGGTTACTAAAAAGTCTTCCATTAGGTGTCAGCTGCTTACATTTCCAAACATTATATCCCACAATAATGAATAAAAGACTTCCTAATAAAAGGAAGGCTTTTTAGTATGAACATTACGAGTATCTACTCAAGACTAAGGTTAATTTTGTGCCTTGCATGAGCACTTTGGCTTGCAGATACAGAGTTTGATTTAGGAATGGGTCACACTCCGCAGACATGAGATATCCATCTGTTGTGTGAACAGTCATACTCAAGAGTAAATGAAATTTTTCAGATCAGAAGAAAGCAACTGAGTATTTCATGATACCTGATCTCTCCCCCAGCTGTGGAAAACTATTGAAGCTGCTCTACTTATAAGACATTTGTCAGAATGTTAATAGGAAAAATGACTTCATTGTGTGAGTCATACAGTCACCTCTGTGGACCTCATTAGGTTTAAATGAGCAGACTGAAGGCCAGAGCAATCATTCTGAGCACAGCCATATGTTGGTGAAGAAGCTCTCTCAGAAACAGGCTCGTGGCCAACTTTGGGTACTTACAAATGACTGGATGGAAGATGGAGGTCTTGGTGGCAGCAAATACACTGGAAACACTGACACATGTAGCGTGTTCCCTTTCACAACAAAGGACAATTTAAAAACGAACCTTTTAAAATAGCAGGTTCACTAGCTAGACCCTTCTTAAATAGCTTGCAAGTTTTGAGTTAGGATAATAGTATTTTTAGGCAGCAGTAGAGCATGCTTGCACGTAGCTGTGTGGTTCTTTGCACAACATCCACAACTCTGGTTTGAAGCCCTTAGGAACACAGAAATTTTTGCTGCGCAGATTTCATGCCAGCCTGACTTCAAAAATTAGCAAGAACAATGAAAAAAAAAAAAATTATTGGTTAAGTATGTGACTTTCTGTGAGAAGCTAAGCCATATTTGTGGAGCTCATTTTTACCTACATTTGAGAATTATGTACATCTGGATGAAAGCTTTACTAACAAATGAGAATGTCTTTGTTTCCCACAGCAGTAAGAAGCAATATTCAGCAGTAGAACTAGTAGAACTAGTACAAAGAGAGAGACTGTTTCCTTTAATTATTTTTTTAACCTGAAAATCCTGATATTAGGATATACAGATTCAGACGGCTGAGGAAAATATTGTTGGAAAACATCTCATAGTTAAGCAAACCATAACAGAACAAGCTAAATGAAAGTAACATGGGGTGGGTATCTTCTCCTGACATCATTAATGAAAAGGGAATTAACCTCTGTATACTGATTCAGAGGAATAAAAATTAAATAACATGGTCATTGGTATCTATGGAATAACCTCACTCAAAACAAAACCGTTGAAATAGGAGACTTCTATCATTACAGATATATCCTACATTAAATATGTGTTGAAGCTATAGATTAATCTACTTATGTGGTTGTGCAACTCTCAACAGTCTGACCTTTATGAAATTTATGTCAACTACTCATACACGTCTGAACTTCAGAAAAGTAGACAATTTGCTTCATTTTCTCAGTTGCTGTGCACACAGTCCTTTTTCGAAGTAAACAAGAATGAAGCAAATATTTTTGAAAACTGACAGCTCACTACAACCAAGCAGAAATAAAACAGGAGTATTTTAAAAACCTACATTGTTACTACAATGTATAAACTAGTATGAGAACTTCAGAAGGCTATTTTAAGTATAGCTGCCAACAAGAAGACTGAAAATCTTGACATTGCCATCATCACTTTAGAGACTGAGTTGTATCTACTCAACTTCATCTTCCTGCATGATGAAAGATAAATCTAAGACATGGCCTTAAAATATCAAGCCCTCCAAAACTCTGCTCATGCAAGTTATGTTCTTCCAACAGGTATGTTTTTATTGCATTTCTTGGTGTCAAAATTGGAAACACAGAATGAAAAACATTTCACAAAAATAGCCATAAAATCCTCCGTTCCCATATAAAAAGCAACCAACTCACAACCAGTTTGTAGCAAAACAAGAGGATAACATCCAACAAACACATGGTGCTTTTTCCATTTACTCACACAAGAGACAGAAAATATGTCCCTAAAGCACAGAACTTAGTTTTTAATGCATGCAGTAACCTGTATATCTGCACAAAACACCTAAAATTTAGAGGTTCCTACCCTGGATTCATGTATAAATTTAGGATTCACAGTACTTACCTAAACTGTATTTTTGCTAAATCTGTATTCAGAAATTTTAAACATCTATCACTTATCACTTTTAATGATATTTCCTAAAGAAATTTCCAGTTCAATGGTTGGCTGTAGGTATAGATACTGCTATGTGACCAATATAACTAATCATTATTACCCAGGCAGGTACACTTTCTAGTCACCTTCATCTGTAAAGAACTATCACAACCAAATCTTCAAAGCAAGAAGTTGTCATCACAAAATTCTTTCTTCCTTACTTTGAAGTCTCTTTTTATTTAGACATGCTGTCTATGGAATAAAGTCTGGCATGCACAGCTGCTTTCACCCTCAGTGTTTCCAACTTTGAGCTTTTTCTAGAAAGCTAACCAAGGAACAAACAGCACCAAATATGTATGTACCATATTATGGTGATATAACTCACTTAAATGCAACCTGCGTAATCCCTGTGGATAAACAAAATCTTTGTCCATAGTATACCCAAAAATTCATTGTTCTTCCCCCTAGTCCATCCTTAAATTATTATGTCCCCCAGCAATGTCTCTCTCCTTGAAAATACTAAAACTATCAGCCAGTTGTTGAGTGTTTCATATAAAAAAATCAGATTTCATAATCATGTTAAAGAAAAATATAAATATCTGCATGGCAAAACTCTACTATTATTAACTAAACACTTTATTTAAAAAACTGGACTGTCTTCTCTAGAAGTGAATGTCCATATTTAATTTCATTATTTAAAAATTCCTTTCAGTAATTGGCACAATTCATGAAAAATCTTGGTTTATTGTCTACACATACATGATTTGTGACTGGTATTGCTTATAGTTTATTTAGCTCCATAAAAAGAAATTGTGGTTTGAACATTTTAAAAAACAAGTTCAAGCATGTTAACTGTTTTCTTCAGTTACACTATCTGTCAGTATTTCCTCCAATTACAATAACACATTTCAACTGCCTTTTCAGGAAGCCATCTTTGTCATTTACCTTTTTTGTCCCCTTGTCAAGAAATATCCATACTGATGACTGTTTTCCTAAATTTCTTTATGAGGCAGGATAAAAAGCAACATCAACAACATGCTTCTCTGAGGTATAGTTTAAGGTTATTTGTTCCCCAGACAAATTACAGATAAAGCAGAAGGTACTTTGCAGCTTACTGATTAGACTACTAGTAAGTTTGCTTTTTTCTGAAGTTGCTTACATTTTCATAGATTTGTTGCCCACATTCATTTTCTTCAGGCTTACTGCCACTTTGTCATTGCAGAATTCACATTAGAGAATGGCAAGGAGAATTAAGGCCTCCTGCTGCAAACACATGAACCTCTGCTCTGTGCACTGTATCTGTATTTCTGGCTGTCTATACTTCGGATGCTCCATTCCGATTTGAACACTCCATTGTTCAAAGCCCTCGAACTCAAGGAAAACTTCCATTCCATGGAGCAATAATGCTGTCCACACAGTGGATCAACTGTTAGAAACTAGCCTCTACAAATATTTGGGCAAGTCTTATGCTGCATCAGACACAGAGAACAATACACACACGCAGGAGTGAACTCTTACCTTTGATTGGAGGTTTTTTCAACCTGATCACTATTTCTACCAAATTTAAACAAACAAGGAAATGGAATTCAAGAAGATAAAAAGTCATGCACCATTGAGAAAATTAAATAGTTATTTCTGAATTTCTAATTTTTTTCCATATAGCATATGCTGTTTTAATTTATTATTAGTTATGCTGTTAAATTGACTGGAAATGTATCATTATACTTTAATAACCCTACTGTAAATACAAAGTACATCCTTAACTGGGAACCTACATGTGATGCTTCCATAAGGTAATACTGACATAGCTTACAGACTTAATGTCTATTTGAAGTGTTCATAAAATTTATAAACGTGCAAATTAAGAATTGCTACAATACAATTTTAATAAAGAAAATGTAATTATTTTCAAAATTTCACAGATCACACTATGTACGAAATAACGTACTTATGTATAACCTTGGCCACATACTTTCAAGCTTAATACAGTTCATTTTCCCCCCCTCAATAACTATTTTGAGCCTGGTAGTCCAACCTACCTCACTAATGGTGAAATTCATCATGTAACCATGGCACACAAATACTACTGCTACTAGTATTGATGTACATTTTTTCCTCTTATTTGTCTACCTACTAGCTGCAGAGGAGCCATACAGCACATACGCAAATTAATCTATGGGATATAAACTCATTCTCTCTGCTTGCTCACTTTAACACAAGGAAATAAAGAGGTTCAGCACTGAAAGCTCCATAGCTCTAGTGCTTGCAGATCTTTGCAATATGACATATGTTTCTGCATGTATTCTTTAACTGTTTTTTGGACAAATTTTAAAGTTTAATTGCACAATAATAATTGTATTTACATATCAATATAGATTTCAAAAGTCTTGGAAAAACTTGCTCCAATTAGAAAAAAGTGTTTTGTAGCATTTTCTTTGTCTGTTTTGTTGTTTCCACATTACAGAAGTGCACAAAATCCATCTCCATTTTCCCTTGCTAATGTCAGCTGGTGCACATCCAGGCCTGCAGTGGAGGTGGTTTGGTCTCATTCCCCAACTGGCTGCTAAAACCTGTTCCTTGCAAACTCCTGCCCCCACAACGCCCTCTTTCCCTAGGCTGCTGTGTCCTTCCTGAGAGCTGCTGTGGCAATTCCCAGCTCTGGGCTCAGATTCTCAGCCATACACCCATGCCTGGCCCCTGGTGTTGGCTCACTGCCTCCCCCCATCCTTGACACCCCAGCAGAAGCCATTGGTATTTATTTGGCAGAGCAAAGCTTGGAGAGCTGTGTGGCTCTGGAGCTACAGCTCGAGGCTGAGGCTGGCCTTATCAGGCTGTGAAATTCCACTGAAACCAAGAGGATTTCTTCTACTGAGAGAAAAACATGCAGAGGGGCTGCCAGGATTGGGGTCTTACGTACTACTCATGAGTGGAAGGAAGAAAATGGAGATCTTTTCAATGAGTCTGTTTGCTTTGTAATATAAAACCATATAATGAAGGAGCATTCACATCATTGTAATTTTCTAATGTTTTATACTTTAGTCATATTTTTCATAGCAGTTTCTCTGATTTATCCATTTCAATTTTTTATGTTACTTCTTTTTTTTGTTGTTGTTGTTGTTGCCTGTTTATTATTGAGATATATTTTTAGTATTTTTTCCTTTGGATTTTTTTTTAAATTGACAAGATTTCATCTCTGTTTGTTAAAGAGAACCAGCTGTTTTCTTCAAAGATAATTTTCTGAAGCTGTTGTGTGCCATAATTACACTGCAATTACACAGCAATATCCATAAAAGCAGATGAGGATTCTATGTGTCCTTCTGACTCATTAGAAGTTGCAAAAATGATGGATGCAGTCTTTCATAGCTTGACTATTGCCCTCTGTTGGCAAACCCACGTCCTATCCCATCAAGAAACAACTAAGGCAAGGAATGACAAAAACTTTGAAAGATCAGTTTTAGTTTTGGTAATGAGAACAGTAATAATGCTGAAGTTGAAAAGTATTTTCTAGGTGCATTTTATGGAGAACACTTTGTGTAATTTAGTTAATATTTACCATAAATCAACATAATATACATTTTGCATTTCACTGATACATTATTTCTTTCATATAGTGAAATCACTTGAGCAATTGTTCTCTTTGCAGTTCAGTCTCACATTCATGTAATTTCCTTCCAAAAATCTTTTAAAAATTTCCCGTTTTGAAAGATATGGTCAGATTCTATGCAGTTTTGTTTGTTGGGGTGTTGTGACATTGAAAAAAGTCAAAATATGCTCATGTCACTTCAGACCACCTTAGATTTTCATGTTCTAACTGTGGAGATGAACAAAATCAGAGAGCTTCTATTTGCACTCTTACTGAAGCAGACCAAACCCAATTCCTTCTGAATCAACTGATGAAAAATGATTTCATTTCAGAATGAGTTCTCAAATATTTAAGGTAACAAAAGGCAGTAATTAGAATGGGGAAGGTGAGATTTGGACAGAGAGATTTGGACAGTGAGATTTGGAGGGTGGCAGGAGTGGAGGGGAGTGGTTATTTCAGGGTTTTTCATTAAATATTGACTCAGGTGAGCTATTTAGTTTTGTTGGTTCATTTTCCATTTAGGGTTTAGCATGGTGACTTCTAAAGATCCTTCGTGATGAACCTGAGCCAAAGCCAAGAGGCAGTGAGACTACCAGCACTAACTTTCAAAGGACTCTTGTCCACCCCTGTCAGAGCAGCCACTGAACCCCTGATTTGCAAAAGGATTATGGATAGGCCAGAACTTCAGAAAAGAAATGAATTTCATTAAGATCCTGCAAAGTTTAATGAGAGTTGCAAGTAAGAAAACACCTATCAGAATATGGATTTCTCTTCACTGGATCCTGATATAGTTTCAAAACATTTCTTTTGGTGTGGGCAATAGGCAGTGTTCTGATTTTGTAGTCTGGTCAAATAGTCAATTAAATCACACAATGCAATTATTAGTCCTCTAGTGACTTTCAGCAAACAGACCATGTTTAAACAGAAAAGTTAAACAAAACTCAGTTTAGAGAGTCTATTCTGGAAAAAAAAAATGACAGTAGGAAATTAACATGTTTTTTACATTCAATTGTATTTCTAGCTGTCATAACATCTACAATTAGTCTCTCAGTTTGCAGAATTTTTAGATTCTCTGAATTCAAGTGTTTCCTTTAACTTCAGACAAGGACCAGATTTTGTTAAGCCTAACACAAGCATGGAAATAAATTTTCTAATGCTCACATTTTTTCAGTATTGATAGCTAAGGCAACTTGAGTGAAGCTTCACATGTTAGTGGCTTCTTGTTTAGCATCACTGACATGACGCAGAATTATTTTATACTGTCTTTTGTCTCTCTTTTCAGCAATATTTCCAAGATGTTTTTCCCCATGAAATTAGACTTTCACAGCAAGACACTGTGAATGTAATAAAAAACTTGTTATTACACCAGGAAAAATGGAAATGTGGAAAAGCACCATATTCGTAAAATAAGCAACCAGCTGTCTTTGTCCACTGCAAATGCACTGTGAATTTTCGGTTTCTGCATAGGGCAGTAGTTTTTTCAATATATAAGACGACTGCATAATTGCAGGACTTCCAGCTTTTCTTCCATTCAGTGATTGTTGACTGAACTGTGTTGATTAGCTTTCAGTACAAGACTTGACAATGGCTTTGCAATCATTCTGCACAGCTCATACCAAGCAGTAGTTTTCTTTGTTACAAGAAACACCTGATGAAATGTATTGTTGGTGTCACAACTTTGAATCTGCTGCTCTTGTAGAAGGTACCACTTTTGATGCCATGCATAAATTTTCCACAGATCCTTTGCATTTTTCTTCCACTATAATTTTTCATTTAAAATTCGGGAGTATTCTTTTTTAACTCAATTATTTACAGCAACAAAATAATAATAATAAAAAACCCCAAACAAACCACAATTACCCCTCTTTTGTTAATTTTGAAACAGAATATTTAGCAATTCTATCAAGTCTCTAGTAGCGAAAGTCAGCTCTTTACCAGCTCAGTTTGTATATTTTTGCTACTATATGTAATCAAAACATAAGTAGATAGGAAATCAGAATTCAGCTACCAAAGCAAAGTATGTTTTGAAAAACTGCAGAGAGCACAGGCATAAAAACCACCACAAAAAAAAAAGGGAAAAACCCACATTTTTCATATGTAGCTAATACAAAATAGGTTCACTTTTCTCCAGTTGTATAGAATCTCTCCTTTTTTTGAGGTATAGAGTTCTAATGGTGAAATTGTGACCGCATGAACTACATAGAATATAAACATTATTTTTACCTTTTTATCTATCTAGAGTCATTAAAATATAGAGAGGAAAATAGATAAGCCCCGAAGTTCAATTAATCATCAGCCTCTGAAAAGTATGATATTACAGTTAAATGCTGGCATTAAAAACCAAACAACCTGAGTGGTGTTTACCGGCTTCTAAATTTTCCTAAATGCTCATTTTATTTGTGTGGTCAAATCAAAGGTTGCATGTGCCTCACTGCAAGATATATAAGAAATACTGATTGGAAGATACATGCTCTAGTTATTGCATGCAGCAACTGCAATGGTCTTTGCTTTAGAGACATCAGGACATATGTATTTCTGTTTTCCTGCCCCTGAAATTTTCACGGCAATAGTTTGAAGATGGTGATGACAAAATGAAAGTGCCAGATTCTTAGCCAGTGTATGTAACTGCAAATGAATTGATACAGATCAAGTAAATGTCAGCTTTTACCAGAAAAAAATGTAGAGAAGATCTTCCCAGAGAGTTATATATATTTAAAATGTCATTTATACCTATAGATTATCTGATTATAGATGAAAAATTAAACATGCCTTTAGAAGATTGTTTTAGTGGGACTAGCAATGGCATTTCCAAATGAACAACAGTTTGAATGCCATTCAAATGTTCAAGCTATTCTCTTTTTAATATTTTACTTTTCTTTGAAAGGATATAATTTATATAAAATATTTTACTAACTTTTGCTGTTAGATTATTTTCAATTTATTTTTAAACTCCTATACTGGTGTTATGTATTCCATGATGCTATATATATGTACAGTACATTGCTCACAAACACTATTAGCTTCATTATTTTTGATTCAGCATTAAGATTTGTCTTTCAAATCTACAGTTTCTGTCAACTGCAATCATTTTCTGCCTGCCTTTACATGTAAGATCAATGCCCTTAGAGTTCAAGTTTCTGCGAATGCCATCCTGATGTTGATGGTATTTCTGGTTTTTTATTGCCTTCTGACATATCAGTACACTTAAGTACAATTTTTCTTCAGTGCCTGAGGCTGAGTTGACTTGAAGTGGTCCTTCAGTTGCATTCTGTCATCTATGTGTTGACCATGACCTTCATGGTTTATTTATGATTAGGAGGTTATGTCTTTCCTTACTCTAGCAATGGTATTTTCATGAAGTTCTTTACAAAATTTCTTAGTTCTGCAAATACCTCATGATTTTGCAGGCTTGGCTTCTGCAATATTCTTCAATACATAATGGGAAGCTGGCCCGGACTTTTAGAGAAACTTTTCTATATTTCCAGTGCCAGTTTAAATGGTCACTCACATTGTCTGCTGTCCTGCAGAGTCAGATGAATAATGAATACCTTCTGCAATCTCTGGATCTATGTACTATGAGTTCTTAGATGACATCTTACTGTGAGGTCTTTAATGATCTGGTAAGGAATCTGCTCGATTAAGTATCATCTGCCTGAGAGTGAGTGCGTCTGGTAGACACTGAAAAGAATTAAGCATGAACAGTTTATGGGAGGATGAGAACTTTATGAGCTTTGAATTTCAACAGCTGATAAAATATGAGCTAGACATCATTAATGCTTTGGACTATTTAAACTGTTCATTGCATTTGGATGGGATTTTTCAGCTGGAATTTTTGTTTCCGTTTAAACTTACTCTATAAATTGAAGAATGATACTTCCTTGTGCAGAAAACCTCAGTTAAATTAATGGCATGATTCATGTCAATAAAGATAACAAGATGAGCTTACTTTCAAGCTTATTAGTCAGAACAGTTCTATCAACATCAGATAAAAAGTATGTAAGTCTTGCATCAATAAAAAATTTGGACAGATCTACCAGCTGAAAGTTATTTGTTTACACACGTAAATAACTGAGTAGTTTCTCTCACTCGCATTTTCAGAGAACATGTGGATTACGAAGAAAATCCATTAAAAAAGTTTATATTGCTGTACTAGAAACACAGATTTTCTTACACATAATGTTAATAAATCTGGTGATTCATATCTTTCTTAAAGTCACTTAATCTTTCTTAAAGTTCCCTGCCCTTGGGGGTGCTTAGCTAGCACCGGTACTAAGATCTTCACCTAGGCATTTTTTACATTCAGGGTTTGTTGTCCCATTATTCTTTATGCCATACTTCTTGTAAATGCTCTGGATTACCTCCAGAGATTTTGGAAGCAAACTGGACTTCTAGGGAAATGAAATGAGCTAATCCCATAACTGCTATGCTTTATTCTGTGTACTGCATCCCATTGCTTCAGTGCAATGACACCCAGATCTTGCATCTCGACGTATAAAACATTTCATGATGTTATGTCCTCTGGAGGTGCTGCTCATAGATTTAAATGCTTTGATAGTCTATATGCAAGAATTGACAAAACTGAAAATGTGTTAAACCATCATTTTAAAGTAAGTTTCGGAAGAGAAGGTTTCCTTAAGGCAAGAGTACATATTGAGGCCCTAGTCTGGCAGTTAACTTATCAAAGCATATAAGCCCATGATTTTACTTTTGGTAAATATGGAAAGTCCATATTTGTCCATAATTGACAGTAAGCACTTGTTTAAAGAAAAAAAAAATAAAAAGATGGTCTCATTTTTCAACTGGGCCAGGAAAATGAAAACTGAAAATTTATCACAGACAAATGGAAATGGCAGGACACAAATCCAGTAATGAGTGTTATAGTCCAAAGTACAAAATCACAGCTGATTTGTAAAACTGTTAACACATGTAAAATTTACTCCTCTATTTTAAAATGTGAAGCATTCAAAAGGTTTAAAGGGAAAAGAAGCCAATAATATAATTGATGATTCATTAGTTTGAGAGACATACATGCTCTTGTTAAGACAATTAAGGCTTTGGTCACAAATCCTTTGGTTTTATTGATTTGCCAGAAATCATAACCCTAGCTCATTTTATGCTTAACACTGGTGCTCTGAACAAGGGGAAGATAGGTTAAGCAATTATTCTGTGATATTTGCACTGGACTGATCCTGCAGTTTCAAAACACAGATCACTGACCAAATGCTGTATTATGATGTAATGGGGCTACAGCCACTGCTATTCCTGCACAAAAAATCAAATAGAAATGTTAATATCTTGGAAAACTGATAAGAAGTCAGTTTTTTGCAGGTTCCTCAGGGAAGAGCCTTATATATACAGATGCCCTGATATATCTAAATAGTGCCATTTGAAAGGAGGAAGTGATACAGGGGCTGCAATTTTACTTCCTCTATACAAGCCCTTCCAAAGAAACTGTTGAAATCTGCCTTGCAGCCAGCAGACTTTCCTTATGAAAGAGTTCTGTCTTTTAACTTTTTTAAGCCCTCTGTTCTGTATCAGGTACATGAAAACCTCGCATTGGTTTGGCCTCACCTTGAATACTGTGTGCAGTTTTGGTCATCTCAATATAAAAAAGACATTACGCTCTTAGCATCCAAAGGAGGGCGAAGAAGATGATGAAGGGCCCTGAGGGAAAGCCATATGAGGAGTGGCTGGGGTCACTTAGTCTGTTGAGCCTGGAGAAGAGGAGACTGAAGGGAGACCTCATAGCAGTCAGTGACTTCCTCACAAGGGGAAGAGGAGGGGCAGGCACTGATCTCTCCTCACTGGTGACCAGTGACAGAACTGGAGGGAATGGCCTGAAGTTGTGTCAGGGGACGTTTAGGTTGGATATTAGAAAAAAGTTCTTTACCCAGAGGTGTCTGGGCACTGGAACAGGCTCCTCAGGGAAGTGGTCACAGAACCAAGTCTGACAGACTTCAAGAAGCATTTGGACAATGCTCTTGAGCCCACAGTGTGACTCTTGGGGATGGTTCTGTGCAGGATTGAAGGTTGGACTTGATGATCCTTGTGGGTCCCTTCCAACTCAACATATACTGTGATTCTGTGATACAACCCAGAATAGAGAGATATCAGAACCATCACGGACAGTTCTCTAAAACCATTGGCTCAAACTCCAACTGATGCCAAAAATTAAAACCAACAATAAAATTCTGGACATCATCAAGAATATAACTGAGAAGGGTCATAAAATGTAATATAGCTACATAACTGCATGCAGTACTCTCTATATCTGCAGCATACACCAGAGTCAGATAAAAGTATGGGAAGAACAAATAAAAATATTAAGGGCATGGTGCAGCTGTCTTGACAGAGAGACAACCTAACTTTAGAACTAGGGTTAACTGCTGAAACTCACAACAAATTGGATTAAAACAAGGAAGTTCTTTGTGCAAAGGGCAGCTTCCTGCCAAAGACAGAGTTGGAGCAAATAACGTGTTTAAGAAGAGATTAAACAAAACAATGGAAACCCATATTCAAAAGCAGATACCAAAGGGGATAGATGGGGATGTATCCTCTACTGTCCTTCATGTGGTAATTGTGGATGTTAGGGCAACATACCACAGTTAGCGATCAAGTCAGAGGTCTTCTCCTATTGTGTATATGTATATATATATACATCTATATTTGTGTTTTCTTTTCAAAAAGTCATATATACATTTCAGGAAATTCAGTAAAGATGAGTTTAAGACATTACGAGATATTTTGGGTTATTTTCTACCATTAAAATGGCAATTAAATTAACGAATACAGAAATATATATATAAATATATTGCAAATAATTTAATGTAACCTCTTTTTCACCTTATTTGGTCCTTTAATGTTACTTTTCCATCTTTTATGTTCACAACATATTAAATATGATTGTCAATCTAAAATATTTTAAACAAGCATTGTGGACTCTTACACAAAAATGTTCACAGAAAAAGCCTTGACTTAGTAATCAGCCTGATGTTTGATGTGTTGACATCTCATGAGATGTCACAGTGATGAGTAATAGGCTCACACTAACTCACAGCTTCATTCAGGTTCTGTAAGAAAAGACAAAACTGCATGCTGGTAAGGTTCACAGATAACAATCATTTGTGAAGACTGGGTCATGCCCAATAATCCAGAAATTATATCAAGTCTGAATAACTTTTAGAGAAGTAATTAAAAACTAAATCTTACAGAGACTGGCACACATAGTATTTTCATCATAGCATTAATCAAGTTGTGTATTGTGTTAGAGCTTTACTCATGTGATCAAAATTTCTTCTAAACACACATCTTGCAGAAATGGCTTTACAGACAGCAGCTGATGTGCAGCAAACTGATGAGTAACTGGGAAATGTGCCTGCAGCTGAAAGTATTAGTCTTCATGCTTGATGGTACTTTGGGGTTTATTTTTTCCTATGCTCCAGATGGAGGAAGACAACCTTCTGAACTTTCCTATACATACATAAAGCACGTGCCAAAAGGCTGAGGTCTGAGCTTTTCCACTCTGTCACTCCCTCAGCAAGACAAGATTACTGAGACCACTTGGAATTAAGACCCTCTCAGTCTCCTGACAGAGATCTGCATGATAAAATTTTCTGTCCCTGGCCACTACTGGTCTTTCAAAATTTACAAGAAACACTAAATCACTTGGCTAAAGATGTTTTCCTTTAGGTCTCATATACATAATAAAGCTCTCCAACAGGTGCAACTAGGAAAGTCTCCCTCAAAATAGCCATCAGTCAAGATATCTTGCTTCAAGAATCAAAAACACAAGTCCACATATTAGATTTTGTCAGTACAGGAACTTGTGATATTTATATATTTGTTCCCACTGCCTTCTAATTAATAGCTGTCAGAAAGGCAGAAACTTCTAACAACAGTAAAGAGTTGTAGAACCATAATTTTTAAAAACTTCACCTAGTTTCAAAAACCAGCTCTAAACACGCCACTATAAGAAGGAATATAAAAAATGCAAAGAGCACTTATCTGGTATCATTTAGAGCAAGAATAAAGCAGACTTATACTGCAATATCAAGAAAAAGTGTTGTGTCAAAAGAAACAATACATCAAGGTAAGCAGGTAACATACGCACAAAAGGCACTGGGAGCTACTTTTAATATAGGGGTTTTGTGTGCACTTGAAGCAGTACCACTTGTTCAAATGTACTCTTTGGGTTAGTCTTATCTTAGGAGTTAATAGGGAATTAATCATCTGTACACCAGCGGAGAGTGATTTGATCAATACTGAAAGTATAACCTTCACTGAAGCAACACATCTAATAAGTACATCTTGAATAAAATTCCTTCATGCACTGACTCATTTTTCTTAAAACATGAAACCAATAAGCATCAGAATCCGTTTGGAGTGAGGGTGATCTCAGCAACACTTCTGGCTGTTCTAACCAAAGTGTACCCATCTATACATCCACAGATATGCAATAAGCACATCTAATACATTATTAACACAGAGTAAAAATAATAATGGATCGAGAATTAAACTTTCATGAGCATTACAAAAGTCTAGTGTTGTGCCTATATAAAAAATAAACAAAACAAAACCAAAACAAACAACCAGATCCAAACCCCATATTCATTTAAATTAACAAAGAGGTTTAGAGATTCCATTCTCAAGCAAATAACTGGGGGGGGGGGGGGGGGGGGGGGAA
>JAWWMO010000083.1:27474283-27490522 GCA_035047845.1 Dendrocincla fuliginosa | reverse complement strand
CGACGCTCTTCCGATCTATTATACAGTTTGAAGCTTTGCACTGTGAAAGTGCAGAAAATAGTACTGAATAGTTATGATTTTTATGGGATTAGATTAATTGAAGCATTCTAAGAGGGTTGGTAGATCTAAAAACTATGATGTAAGCACAAAAAACTCTTTTGATTCATTCTCCCTTTTGTATTTTTATTTTTATCAGCTGAATAGGGTCTAAAGTTGGAGTAAAAAACTAGCAGGAAAAAAACTTGCTATATTTATACCAATGAACTTTACAAATATATAGGTAAATTATTCCCCAAAGTAATTATTCCCAGTGACAGATCAGGCACCTTAATTTCAGAATAAGTAATATCAGAACCATATTACTTCATTGTCTTATTTTGTCTTATTTTCTGTATTTTATTGAAATTTTTATTACCTAATATTCAAATGATCTCTGTGGTAGCACTGTTTGGGAAAAGGGTAAGCAGAGATTTTAAAAAGAAGCTCACAGTATTTGTAAAAGCTAAGACGACTACTTCAAGCCTCTAAGCACCACTCCTTGGGTGGGTGGTTTGTTCTCATGAGACAAATGCCACTAGGTGCATGTACTCCCTTTCTTCAAACATTTATATTTATGTTTTACACATTTATATTCATCACTGTGTACTTGTTCTTAAATATTCAGTTGTCCCAAACAAGAATCTTTAAGGCACTCTTGAGAAGGGCTGTGGCTGAGTTGCACAGGTGGAAGATGCTCAGCTAGCAAGTCAGCTGCAACTCACAGGCAATTCAGACGGGTTTTAATCATAGAATATTTTCAGACCTCTTCAGCTACACTGGGTTGCCCAGAGCCCTGTTTCCAGGGATGGGGTATCTACCACCTGCAAAACCTGCTCCGGTGTTTTAACACCCTCATTGTAAAGAGCTTCTTCCTTATAACTAATCTAAATCCTGTGGCTCTGTTACAGCATGGACAAGCAGGTCATGCTGCAATAGCAGATGCTGGTTAAATTGAATCAGTCAGGAAGAAGAGAGCACTTCCATTGATTCTTTCAGGTACACAGATACATGCGGCTCACAGACCCGGGAAAAACAGAGCTTTCTGCAATAAGAAAGACTGTCAGCACCTGCCATTAATAGGGCGGGGGTTTTATTTGCACTGACATGAGGAAGCATCCATCTGTACTGCAGGGATAGGTAAAGGAGCAGTGAAAAAATTTAAGAGTGACCAGTTATAGAGAGAAGATGCACAAGTTTCAGCAGGCACATGTAAAGCACAATGCTGAGATGTGAGGTTAATAAGCACAGTAAGTGATGCAATGCCCTTGTTTCCTCAGAAAACAGGTGATAGATAGTAATTATCATTCACTGATAACTCTGTCTCTCTTTTTATATCTTGTATTCTGCATAAACTGATTTTGTACTTAGAATAAAATTTTCAATAAATCAATCTATCAACAAAATATGGTCTTGTTATTGTAATGTTTTAGCTTTTAGCTAACTTTCCTAGTTTTTCCTTATTTCAGTTTAAGACTGAATGATGTAAATAATACCACATTGATGCTTAACGGTGAGATATACACACAGGAACTTAACCTCCATTGAAAAGCGAAAGACACTGAAAATTCAAAATCACTTTTTGGGAAGCTGCAGAAACCCTTATATCTTTTAAAAATGGGACTAAAGTAATTTGCCCACTATAATACAATGAAGGCAAGGATAAAAAGAAAATCAGTTTTAATTAATTGTTTCAGTGTTTACTGAACATGTAAAATATAGCTTTTAAAAATAGAAAATCATGTTTAGGGCTTGGCTTTCACTTTGGCCTTATCAAGGGCAAATGTCACTCAGAAGCTAGAAGACTGCAACAGGAGGAGAGGATGAAGAATTTCAATAACTGCCAGCAGCATGTTCACTGTAGGAAAGATCAGGTTTCTAACCAAGGGTACACTGTACATTCAAATCTTAGCAGTTTTGAGAATACATAGACCGTATTTCTCTCCTCCCCTTGAGGACTGAACCAAATACCCTCTACTACTAAGAAGGGTAAATGTTAAAAAAAATATTGATTTACACTCCAAAAATATACTTTTTCTTTCTTTTATTCATCCATAAGTTCAAAAACTTCTCTTTCTTTCAATTGTGTTTTTTAAACATTTGAAACTTGCCAATGAGGTCAATGCACTTAAGGAAAACACTGAAACATTAAATGTGCTGTTTCAAAGAGGGCTATTTCGATGCTGATTAGAGTTTCTTTAAATGCAAGTCCCAAATGTTCAGAAGATGAGCCAACATTATTCACAGGCAGAAAGCAGTTGGGGCCCCCTCACAACCTTCTTGATTTTGTCCAACCACTATCTTTAATACGACATCTCAAGACATCTCTTTGAAACACCCTCATTTTGCAAAATCTGTATGTCTGGATACATAGAAGCCATGCATTAAACATGAACAAAAGGCCACTCTAAAAATATATGCTTGCACCAAGAAAATATTAGGATGTAATGAAAGTACGCCCCCACTCTCCCCAGATGTCCCTTAAATAAGTGGCTAGGATTTAATCTCAGTTTAGACCTGGATCTGAACATACTTAAACAGTGCAGCTTCACACAATATAGGAGAGTTACTTAGAACAGTTTCCAGTTATGGATCTTGAAGTAAAGACATCCTCCCTTGCTCGCAGGGATTTAACCCTGAGTGTGCAAACTATCCCACTGTCTGATGGCCCACAAGCCAATTTGTTCACCTTCTAGCTGCTCACCGTCCTTTTACAGGGGATTTATTTACACCATTTACACTGATTTACAGGGGATGGATAACTTTTTTGCCTTTTATCCAGTGACAAGATAATGTGAAAGACTGAAATACAACTTCCAGAATGGACTCAATGCTTCTTTAACCCAAATTCCCTGAATACTGGGTTATACAGTCAGGTACAGTTTAAGACCACGGCCTAACACATTTTTGATTACCTTCTGCAGAGTTGAGAAATGAGCATATGATCTAAGGTCTAAGATTTTTTCTAAAAGAAAATGGCACCACTATGTTACCAGTGTTTGTTTAACAAAAAAAGGTGTGAGCTTTACTTAATTTTCAAGAGAAAAGCACAGATCATCGCTTTGAAGGGAAGGTTTCTGAGACTTCTGGTCCTCAGTTAGCATTGCCTTAAAAAGGCAGAATTTGACATACAGCGCAGTCAAATTGTCATACAACTTTAATCCTAATCCCCACCACTCCCCCCACCCTTTTCCAAGTCGTATGGAGTCCAAGACAGCAAATTCCTCATTTTTAGGGCCAGGTGCATATAAATTTGGCACCATCATACCTGGTACAGTTCATGTCTCATTCACATAGTAGGATGACATATCAATAACAGATATTTAATACTACCCAGCTATAAACTGACACACTTGTATGCATAGCATAATACTCCTGGAAAGGTTTCAGTGGCTCACCCTTGTTCCGTTCACCATGTTCAGTCAGCCGTGTCCAGGCTTACAAGTAATGCTTTCCAGAACCATGTAAATCCTGAGATTAAGAAACAGCAGTTTCTCTCTTTGTCCATTATTACTGCATTATTTTACAGTATGAAATCAGAGCCTGACTTTATTAGATTCTCTCCTTTGCATACCGTCCTCCTTCAGAGTGGGAATGAGAGAAAGCAAGACAGTAATTAAAAAAAACCCCAACCAACAAAACCCACAACCTAGAAATCTAAAGTATAACACTTCCCATGTTAACTTTATTAATTCAAACTTTACCAAGTGCAAAAATGCATTTTGAAACACAACCAACATTTGTAATCTTAATTCTTGTCCTAACTTAATTTCAATTAAAGGTTCTAACTGCAGGCATTTGGGGTTTTTCCCTCTTCAGTTTAAGAAGTTGTCTGCTGTATGCTTGTTGCATCAGACTAACTTTGCTGAGCTACTGAGTTCCATTACACACACACACACACAAAAATACAGTATCACCTCAAAAGCACTTACAAGCTTCATCATCTGAGTAAAGATATGACAAGGCTGTTTATCAGTAGGTAATAAGACAGATAATTTAACTGTACAAGCTCTAATTGGTCTAATTCACTAACTGACCTCTCACCACTTGATTCACTAGTACAATTGAGCTCTGATAAAGCCTTTAATTGTAAATTGCACACAGCTGTGAGCTGCTTCTCACGCTGGCACAAAAACACTATCATCGACTGTTTCATCTCTGCGACCTGCTAATTTGGAGCATATGTAACTGTTTTTAATGCTGAAGGCTTGACATACCACAAACAGCAGATGTTGCAGCTGCCCCTGAGACGCTTTATTTAATTCAATTACGTCTTTTGGAGATATGTAAAAAAGCTAGGCGAGATGAGAGAGGGCAGGAGAATGTTAAAAATGGAGCCCCTGGTTGAGGCCCAGGTGGCTCGATAGGCAAATGATTGGGTGAATGTCTAAATGATCTTTTTAATTGAGTAGACTGACGGCTAATCAGGGTCATGAAGTGTTATCACACTGATGAGCTGAGTGGAGCCCTGGGCTGCTCTGCAATTAATGCTGCTTTTGTGAAAGGAGAAAAAAGGAAGATAATGTATACCATCTGGCAATTGTTTATGATAAAAGCAGCAGTTTGCTACAAATTCAAGTTAAATGCTATTCATAACATTATTTCTTCTTCTGCTATGAAGGGCAAGGACACAGAGCCCAGGCCTTTGTCTGACTTTCTCATTCTTTTTCAACAAGCAAAACATTCATTTGCTTCCACGTGTGTTATTATTAATTATTTGCCTGCTTGCTAATGTATGGCCCAAATGACGCTCTCTTTGAAATGCCATGAATAAGTCCAGCAATCTACGTTTTGGATGCTTCATGCCAAAGCATAGGATGAGGGAAAAACAAAGCTAAGGCACAACTTGAAGCTAAAAGGCAGAGTAAACAAGTCAGTTGTTTTGGTAGTGGTGGGTACCCATCCACCTGCCCCCTTCCCACCCCCACACAGCTTCATTTTAAAGAGTTTGAATCTTTGCAAAGCACACTGAAAGGTTCAGAAAAGAGCATGTTTTTCAGAAGGGGTGAAATAAGAGCCTGTGTGGAAAGGTTTCACTCAGCCTAAGAAGGCTGGGTTTTACAAAAGAAAATAACAGTTGACCAGCAATCTAGGGATGTTCTTGGTACTTAAGTCTCTGTCAAGGTAAGGAGAAGTAGGCAAATATCGATGATAGCATAACACTGATCTAAAAGCTACCATCCCTGTAAGTAGAATTCTGTGATTAGGTAGGACATGACAAGTGGAAAAAAAAAAAATTCTGCCCATTCTTCTTTATTTTTGAAACTAGTTGTAAGCTGGAACTAGTACTGCTGAGGACCTCCTTAAAGAGAATCAGCAGTCAAGTTAGGCAAAATTGAACAATATACAGTGTCACGTCTGACAAGAAGATGAAGCCTTGACATGTACCTTAGATGTTAACAGTTTACTTATTGCTTACAGATTAGTTATGAAAATCAGGTCATTCAGATTCCTGTCATGAATATATTGCATGTCCTTAAGAGAATCACTTAACTTGTCTAACAAGAGATATAACCTGCTTTGTCTAACAGAGATATAACCAATAATTCTTTAAAACAAGCAGTCAAGTGAAAGTTGATCAAAATCATCAGATGTCTATTTTGAGTCCTCTTTAAAACTTATAGGGCTAGAAACACAGGCTGTCAGAAAAGTTGGAAAGAACCGGACTTTGTAAAGCTTCCTTATTTATTGGGGTGCTGGCATTTTATGTATTTGTATTTTCATTGTGCTTTATACCTTTTTAACTTGGGGCTGGATTTAAGCATCATGTAGATCCTAAGACCTTTGTTTAGTTTTTCAGTTCTTTGGACTACAGATGAATACACCACTTGCTTCCTGTCATCACTTGTTATTTTCTGTCCTTACTAACCACTGTGTACTGCAGATGTTATATCAGTAATGTTTACAGAGACCACGTGTTTACAGAGTAGAGAAGATAAGGACATGCTGCTTTAAGGATTTCACTCAGCAGCTCTCATACTTAAACCATGCTTTGAGACAAACTCCTAGCTATTTTTAACAGATCCATGTTATAAATATGCACTGTGGATTCCTTAGCAATTTCCTACCTTTTCCCTACTCTTCCAGGTACTGTAATGTTCAGAAGTGGCTGGGAGTCTGTTTTCTCATCCAAGGAAAGTTTTACAAGATTCCAAAAGTTTTCTTGCTCTAAATCAGGAGAACAACAAACACACACACACACACACAAATTAAAAAAAAATACAGCAGTAAAAATTCAAATAAAAGAGAATGAAAGAAGACAAAAGACTGAGGAGTAGGAAAAGAAAATCAACAGGAAGGTATAGCCCACAGCAGAATTTTGTCTGAAGAAGCTGAGAGATGGTCAGCTATAGCTGACCTGACGTGGTGTGTAGTACAGTGACACTACCCCAAAGTAACGCAGGCATGAAAGAGAGCAGTAATGTTGGTAAGCTGTCATACTGTGGTCCCAGCACAAGTAAACCATGTTAAACAACAGGCTTACACAACCATACTGCTCTGAGATTTTCATTAGTCCATGCTACTTTGTAGGCTGCCAGTGTTATGGTACACTCTACATGTACACGCACAGAGGACCTCCCTGTGTCATTCATTAAAATCTGAATTATAAATTACAAGTTGAAATGGTTCTACAATGCTTTGTGAAATAAGAGCACATCAAATGCTGATCTGTCCCCAGGCTCAGCTCATGGATTTAAACACCCTAAATGGGCCAGATGAAATGTGTCAGTGCATCTGTCTCTTTCTCGCTGCTCAGAAATCCTTGCCTTGTTAAAACAGGTTCATACCATCTTGAAAAACCCAGTTTCAGTTTCAAGAAACAAGTGTATTCTGAGAAAAACATTCCGAACTGTATCTCTTCAATGACAGCTGTTCACAAGGCTAGTGCTTCACCACGGCAGTGGCAGAAGATGGTTTTCTTGTGCTGAACAATTGAAGTAGAGTATTGCCTCACTTTTTTAATAAGGGCAGAATAAGAAAATACTAGGAAAAAATGCTGTGATAATAATATGTTGTGAGTTTTGTTGGGAAGAAATGTCTGCTGAGGGTGTTTTGACAGTACAGGTAGTTAGATATTGTAGCAGGCAGCAGCTCTTGTTAAGATTATGGAGTTAGACAGAAACGTTACTACTAACACCGTGCTTTAGAAGACAGCTTAAAATAATACTCAAGATAGTCTTTGCGGCACTTTGAAATCATTGCATGAAGCTCTGAATTATGGATGAATGTTGCTTTATTTTAGTTTAATAAAGGTATCCCACTCTTTCTCTCAGACTAGTATTAGACACAATAAAAAAGAAACATCCTTTCTAAGATTTAATATGCTATTTGAGTTCTCTTCTGCACTTTCTTATTCTCTTTCTGATTTTTCAGCCACAGACTAATGTAAAGTCTTCACACATAAAAAAGAATTTGTGCTGACACCTTTACTTATTTCTGGAAGAGTTTAGTAATCTTATATTTTATATACATTTAATGAGACAACACATGGATTCTATTGTTTTAATATCATTATGATGTGACAGAACTTTTTCAAGAATTAATATGACTGCATGAATAACTGAACTTCATTTTGATGACTGGACCTAAAAACAATATCATTTTTAGGGACCTAGATAATTTGTTTCATTAAAAATTAAATTAAAAAATTAAAAAAGGTAGATTGAGTCTGTGTTGGCACTCTGAGCTGCCTTCTACAAGTATAAAGCTGAATTCCAGGTCCTGAATCCAGGAATATTCAAATACTTTGTAAAATTATTTAAATAGAAGAGATTAAGAGAGAACTATCTTGAAATATTCTCTCCCAAGAACTTGGTTCACAGTCCAGTGTTTGTCTAAATAGAGAGAAGAAAGAAATCCTCCTTCCTGCACCTCAGCTAAACAGCAAACATTTGGACTATTGGACTAAAAGCTTTTACCATAAAAAAGCCACAATCTGCTTCCTATTACTAGGAATAATATGACATTTTTATCTTAAAAGGGAGCTTAAGTTTCCGCCATATGGACTCACCTTTACTGTACTACAAGTATGTCTGTTGGAAAGGAATGCAAAAATCTCATCTGGGCAATTAATACATCTTATCAGTAAAAATATGAATACAGAGTTACAGGATTACACCATTTCAGTGAAACAGCAATAACCTGTCAAGTAGCTCTTAATGTTGTTTCTTGGAAGGCAAGCACCTTAAATGTTAATAAAAATCACAGCTTGGCACAATGACTTACAGGCTCTTTGAAAGAAAATGGATCTGAATAGTAACGTTAGTGTGCCTGCAGTTCAAAATTCAGTATTGAGTCCGTTTTGCTCCTTCCACAGAAATTCCAGGTGATCCTAAGGTGGTAATACAATTAAATGGCAAAACAGACTAAGTTTTATGGCTTCCCTGGATAGTTTCTAACATACTTTGCATATAGCTGGGGAAGAGAGCAGGATATAATTTACAACCCGCAGAACTGCCCTGTATGTTCATCACATGCCCTGTTGTGGCCCAAGGGCAGGAGAGAAAGCAATCCTCTGGGAAGGATCCTTAATCTTTCAGTTCCAGTGTTACTAACAACCACATAACCTTCCCAAGTATTCATTTAGCCAATATTCTGATCCTAAAACTACTCCTGCACTCAGCTATAGGCAGTACCAGAGCATTATATGAGCAAGGTGTTTCAGCTCCATAATAATTTTACCCAAGGGACTGAATTCCAGAGGCACAGCAATCTATGTGTGAAATCCTACTAAATACAGTGTCTTCCCCAGATAAAAACACAGGCAGGAAAACATAAGGCAGATTTACACTGCTACCCCTCTAAACATAATAAAGACCACAAGATTTTTGCCTTTTTTTCTTCCAAATTTACCTAGGAACGTGAGCACTCAAAGCAATCAGTAATGATAAATAGCGAGAAAAACTTTATCTAAATGGTTTTCAGTCATCTAACTTATTTTGGGTGAATATTCTGAAAATGTCCCTCTCTTTCACATAGACTTGTAATTTCAGCCTACTTTAGGCTTTTACCTAGGATGTTATTTAGAGCAACTACATTAGATTACATGAATATTCCCCAAGGGATCAAAATCCAAAAAGGTAACTGTAAGAAACCTTGGTTGCTAAGTTTGTATATACATAATTTAAATTAGGTGGAAAAAGGCCAATTATGTTTCTCAATGCAGTATACAATTCTAAAATAAACCCATGAATGAAAATATCCAAGTGTAAACACAGAATGACATAACTCAGAACATCCTAATTACTCTTGGAAACGAGTCTCATGCAGTACCTATAAACTCTGTCATCATGACAAAAAGCACCCCTGAATCCTGGAGTTTTCTACTGAGTTTGTTTTAAATTTATGCTAGAACAAAAAGGGACTATTTTCAAAGGCGCAACAGATAGGTGTCTATCTCCAGGCAAAGTCAACACCTGAGACAGTATATTATACTACAATCTTGGGAAGATTTCCAAAGCCTCTAAAAAGAGATAGGCAGAATTCAACCACTGATATCTAAGTGCAGTTTTGTAACCTATGTAAGACAATTCAAGATTGCTCTTCTGCCAAAAAGGCTATTCCTGACTTCCTGATACCTCACAGCCCTATATTATATTGTATCTTTCTTGCACTGGAGGAAAAGCAAAAAGAGGGGTTTTTGTGGAATTACTTTTCAAGTGTTCTAAGTCACAGACAGGAAGGAGCATGTGGAGGAAGACAGGAGCGCTGTGACCTTAAATTACTTATATGGTTGAAGAGAACAAGGCAGAAGTTATAAACTGTAGTAACTGCCTACACTTAGAGATCAAAATTCCTATGCCTGCTCACCCTAGTAAGTTCATTAGAGGGACTATTAACTATATGTTAGATGTACTAATTAGATACTAAGCATATATATAGTATTTATTAGATATGCTTGTAGCTTTCTAGCTATTTCAAGACAGCGTGGACACAGCTACATAAATATTTTGAATTTGATCCTTAGAAATCAAAGTTCTCAACACAGACATACAGCATTTGCTGAAATACAAAGCATAAGTGTTTCTAAATCACTCAGAAAAAGGAGAGACCAGACAGAAGGATCTTAAATACTCATCGGTGTCCACTGAAAAATTTCATGCTGTGCTTCTGTGTCTATCCTCAATTCTCAGGTACACTGACAATTTCTCCAAAGTGCCTACTTACATTTTTGTGTGTCATCCCTTTTAAAACTGATCTTTATAATTTTTTTTAGAAAAAAGACCAAACCAAACAAGAAAAACAATTGCCCCCAAATTATTAAAAAATTCCCTTTTGATTTTCTACCCTATTCTGCAAGGCACGACAATGCTCAGATTATTACCTTACAAGACAAGATGATTATTACCTCATAATGTAAATGAAGTTGAAAAGTTTCTGCTCACTATTTTCAAAACAAACATATTAACTCTAAGTTCAAACAAACCTAAATTTTAGTTTCCTTCCACAATAATTTCAAAGGATTTTTTAAAAGGAAAAAATTCCCCAAAGAAGTATCAAAGCATAATGTTTTATTTAACTCCAAACTACATTTTTGTTCCCCCTCACTTCTAAATCAGAACTGCAGCCTCACCAGGGCAAAAGAACAACCTGTTTCTCTGCAAGAGTCAGCCTAAGGCAATTTGCGTAGAATACAGTATTTTAAACTGTTTGTAATGAACCACAGTTCAGATAGTTCGGTGACAGGCTGAGAAAGTTGGGACTGTTCATCCTGGAGAAGAGAAGGTCGCATGGAGACTTCATTGCAAGCTTCAGGTATCTGAAGGGGTCTACAGGGAAGCCAGAGAGGGATTCCTCATCAGGAACAGTAGTGGTAACACAAGAAGTAATAGGTGTAAACTGAAAGAGGGGAAATTAAGGTTAAATATTAGGAAGAAATGTTTTGCTGTGAGTGTGATGGGATACTGGAACAAGTTGCCCAGGGAGGCTGTGGGTGTCCCAGCACTGATGGTGTTCAAGATGAGGTTGGGTAAGGCTTTGAGACACCTGGTCTAGTGAGAGATGTACCTGCCCATGGCATGGGGGTTGGGATTAGGTGATCTTTAAGGTTGCTTCCAGTCCTTAACGTTCTATGTTTCTATGAAGTTGTCAATAAAATAAAAGATCACATTTTCCTTCCATGAAGAAAGTGTATATGTTTGAAGTGACTGCTGTTTCAGCACCTCTGTTCTGCCTACTTTTAAATCTAAAATTCCATTCTATATACCTTAGATGAAGCTCAGATACAGATTATTTTCTTATAATTTACCAGAAATTCTGAGAAATTTTTATTAATACTGACTAGCAATTAAATTTTTGTGTAAAAACCATTACAGTATATAAATACAGTGCATATACTGCTAATAAGATTGCAAAGTGGGAAGAAAGAAACTCAGGGCTTGAGTCTCGTTTATCTTAGCATAAAAGATCCCCTGTGTATTTCATATTCTTTCCAGGAGGGTGGCCACAATGTCAGATTACAACAATAGAAAGCAGTATCAATTCAGTCTGATGCTACTTGGAAAAAAAGTACAATCAGGATCTCTGGGAATGCAGTTTTCATGATTCACTTCCAGAAGTGGTGGAGATTATACAAGGTGAGGTTCCACAGGGTCTGCTGTACATATACCAATATTTGCAGAGGGGAATCAAGCCCAGAGCCTGTGATTGTACTGTGGTATATCTTTGTCAGAAGAAACCAGGAAATACCCACACTCAACATATGGATTTGTTTTCAGACCACAGAAGTTTAAATAACATTTAAAAAAATACTTAAATACTTAATATTTAAAAAACAAGTGAACTTTTAATGATAAATAACTTCTGTGAGACTTTCTCTATTTATACTACTCAGTTCCATGCAGAGTTAACAACAAAGGGCTTGAACAGTCTGCAGCATACCATAGTCTATCACCCACCCTGCAAAGGTCACAGTGGGAGCCCAGCTCTGCTTCCAGCCTCCACCAACCACTTGGCAAGAGCTTGTGTGGCCTCCTGCCCTCTCCGCTTAGTCATCCTGCAGTCTGGGGTGCATGATCTGTGATGGTGAGAGAGGGAGCTCATGCTAATGAACCCTCCTTATCATGCGGCTCTTATGCCTAATTCATCAGGCACTTTAGAGAGTGATCAACTCAACAGCCACACAGTGAATTTTTTAGCACAAAGGTGGTGTATGCTCTCTTTTCTGTGCACCATTGTGGTTAAAGAGCCTGAGTTGATAAGTATATGTTGGTAGATGAAATGTTATATAAACACCTCTGCTTACTGACCCACTGCCAACTGGATTATTTTTCCAATATTAACAATATTGAAGTTAAAAAAAATGAAAACAAACAAAATGAAGGAAATTTGAAATAAGTGCATGTCCTGATATGTATTTTTTAGAAAAAATATTATCTCTTGATGTGTATATTTCAAGGCATTTAAGAGAATGAGAGATTTCCTGAACCCTTTCTTACTTCTCAGAAAAGTTTTGAGTACGCTACCATTGAGATTGCATATGCATATGTCAATCCCTTCTACCTATCCTATTCTTATATTACCTAGTACTCACCAGTTTGCTCTCTGCTATGCTCTGATTCTCTGGGATTCTTTGGAAATAGATTCACCATCAGCAGCAGATGGATGGTGTTGCCAAATGCAGAGATACACATGGGCACATACACACAGAAAGAGAACAAAATTTCCCTCAGTTCTCCTTCACTTACTGGCTCTAGACCTCACATGTAACTATAGTAGCTCCTGAATCTTCATATTGAATTTTGGAAGTTTAAACACTTCATTTGGTGATTCAGTCTCTTTCCTGGTCAGGAATAACAAACTTTAGCAATAGTTCATTAGAGAAAAAAGACAATAAAGCACAGCCAATATATATTGTCAATCTGTATTATCTGTATATAAAACTAATCTGATTGAGAGTGTAAACAATATATTGTCAGAAATAGAAATAAAAATTATACCTGTTGTAAGTCTTGTAGGCTCTCCAATGAATCTTTGAAGTGCATAAGAAACTTTGGATTTACCTTTCACTTTTGCAGTTCAACAAAAATTCTTAAAAAAAAAAAAAGAGTGAACAAAACTAGGACAAATCTTATTAAATAATATTCATGTCCTGAAAAAACCCCAACAAACTCCCCCAGCTCTCACAACACAACATCAGCTTTGCCTTTATGAATTACTTTTGATTCTTAACTTTTTCTTGAAATGCTCCTATTCCTTAGTAGATTAATATGTCCTTTTGTGCCACTGTGGCTGTCTAGCACAGCATGACCACAGCTTTTCTGGAGAGAAATTTTAAGACGCACACTTCCCTCAGGGTGCAGAAAAACCTCTGATGTTCATACTTTGGCTGTTTCGCACAGATAGACAAGGAAAGGTTTCAGGTCCAAAGCACTTTCAGCTTGCTATCCCACCTCTTTGCAGTAAGAAAGGGTATTTGTGAAGTAGTTATCCTCAGATGGACAGGAGAGTTTTGGAGCTGCCAGGCCTGTTTGGGTTCGTAAGATGCTGACATACATTTTTTATATATATATACATATATATATATATATGTGCGATTGATGACTTCCTATGTGAAAATATTTTAACAACCTTCTGACAGTGTGCCAGCAAAGCACCCAAAGACCAACCTGACAGAGAATCAGATCGCACTGATGGGGACCTGGGTTTCTGAAAATGGATGATATGGTCAGAGATGTTCACTGATGTTACAGAACTTCCACTCAGGCTACTTTGAGGTCCGGGTATCCAATATGACCAGTGTATTTTTTCACTTGTTGAGCAGTGCTTGACTTTCCACTGTGTCTGAAATCTATTGCGGAAACACAGCAATTTAATTGGTAAATTTGTCAAAAACTTTCCCTGAAGTTAAAAGAATGAGACCCTCTGATCATCTCTAGATGTGTGAATTGAAAAGCAAAATAGTCATAGTCTTTTGAAAACTGAAGTCTAGTTTTCATTTTGAAAGGGTTTGGATTTGGGGCACTAAAAGCCCCAGTGGTTTTCAAACTGCCCATGCAAAATGAAATAACTCGTTTCTGTCAGATTTTAATTGGGACATTTCTTTATTGTGCAGCATAACCTAGTAACTACTGACTTATATGAATTTTGTTTGTTGGCTTTGTTTTTTTCACTGCAAAGTTTACATTATGCTGTGTTGTCTGTAATTTAAAAGCCTTGATAACATTTATAAATAGAGGAATCTTCAGGAAGACATTTCTGATGAAGATAGATAAAAGAATATAAGGGCCTAAAAAGAAAATCTATTACTAGTTTTATGTCTCACAGGCCTCTCTCAATATGTTCTCTAAAACCAGAAATAACTTTATATAATTTTGTCTGCAGCAGATCCAAGCAGAAGCACAACTGTTTGCAAAAGTTGAGGAAAAGCATTTGAGTCTACTTGGCATCATTTCAGTGCTTTAGAAATCTATTACATGAAAAAAATCTCAGCTCCAGGGAGCTAAGCTATTGTACCTGAACTGGAAGGTCTGACCCAGATATGAATTGTACCTATTATGTAGAGACCATCAATTGACAAACATTTGAAAGTGTTCAGACTGCCGACACAAATAATATAAAAAAAATAAAAAAATCCATTCTCACAAAAACATATCATAAAATATCTGAGATACAGCAAAGAAGTTAATGCTTGTTCATTGTGAGCAGACATTTTCAAGTGTCTTGCAGTTTTTGCTTTGTTTTGTAACATTTAGTGGAATTCAAAAAACAATCTGGCTCTCAGATAAATGCTCCTTTTAAAGAACATCTAAAAAGTTATGCAATGGTTCTTTTTAATTTGTAAATGATACAGGTTGAGTGGGTTTCAGACAAAAGTGGTTATATTTGCTACAGATGAGCTTTCACAAGTGTAACAATAGTGTAAATGAAAACCAAATCTACAGGAGAGTGGGGCAGAGTGTCAGGGAGAACTTGGAGATGTGGGCTAAGGAGGAAGGACCAATGTTTTCTTCTTTAACAATCGTATTTGAAAAATGGACCTGAGTCTGAAAGCTAAATTGATTCATAGGTTTTGCACGTATAAATAAGAGGCTCACATGATTGACAGAATAGACAAGCTCTAACCCCCATGCCAAATTAAACCAGGTTAAGATCTTCCTCATACACAGAGCTATTGTTAAAGCAACGTGTCTTGCGCCCCCTTTGAACTTCGTGCATCGGCCTGGGTCATACTACAATCAAGTATCACTCTTTATTTCCTTCAGTTCAGGGTGGAGCTAAACTTGTCAGAGCAGTCTTTCCATTGATTTCTAGAGTAATTTTTTTCAGTATTTTCTGAAAAAAATCCCAGATTTTGTGTTGTGACGTATAAAGCAACTTAAGGTACAAAATACCTATTTTTTTATGATATTAGCACCATTCTTACAAATAATAGAAGAAAACTAATTTCTGGGAAAATTACCCCCTCTGAATTTTCCCCTGTGTAACTTCCCTGGCTACAGCCTAAAGCTGAGCAAGAGCTGTGTGCTTTCTATGCAAGTACTACAAATGTTCAGCTTAGAACTGTCAAGCCACACATAAAATATTGATACCTCACATTGACAGGGTTAATACAGTGTTATTTTAATTGCAAACACACTGCGGGTGATTAGTCAAACTTGGTGCGTCTTGAATTCTAAGATAAAGATGCCTTCTGGCTGGACCTCCTATGCAATTAGCACTATGACCCTCATGTGGTCTTCTATGTTATTAATGTGATTGGTCTAATATGAGTATTAGATATCATTCATTAACCTGTTGTGAACCATCTCAGAAACCACCTCTGAATAATAGACTACATTCCTTTTTCTAAATCCATTTACTGGTAGGGAAAGTGAAAAGGATGAAGCCAAGCTTTCTCCATTAGACTGACTGGTATAGTGTTAAGCAATATATACTGTATGGAATCATGAAAGAGCAAATTAAATAACAGGGCATATCTGGCTTATTAGTAATGGATGATCAGGTGCTCATTATGTTGAATTTCCACCCTGTTCAGAAGATGAATGCACATGCCAGAACAGAAATATGCTAACTGACCCTGCCTGAAGATAAACTAATGCACATCTGGAAGTTCACTGCTTTGCCAGCTCACTACTGTTTGCATTGCCTTTCTGTCTTTCTTTTATCTTTTCCTTTTCCTCTTCTTTTTCTTTTTTTTCTTTTTCTTTTTCTTTTTCTTTTTCTTTTTCTTTTTCTTTTTCTTTTTCTTTTTCTTTTTCTTTT
>JAWWMO010000083.1:27437270-27474212 GCA_035047845.1 Dendrocincla fuliginosa | reverse complement strand
TTTTCTTTTTCTTTTTCTTTTTCTTTTTCTTTTTCTTTTTCTTTTTCTTTTTCTTTTTCTTTTTCTTTTTCTTTTCTTTTTCTTTTTCTTTTTCTTTTCTCAGAAATACAGTACTCCACTGGCTTCAATAGTTACACTGTTTATATCAGCTGAGCTAAAAAAAAAAAGGCCAGTAAAAAACATTATCTGCAATAGGCAAGACTGAATTGCTAACAGAAACTGATCATAGAGTAGCAGACTTTTCTGGATCACTATTTTACCTAATAGTACTCTGATCTGACTATTGCTGTTCTGTTCCTATAGGAAGGCTTGATCAATTCAATTTTTTTACTTATCTCACACACTTGAACCTGTCAGTGTTCCTGGCTTCTGATGTGTGAGGCACCCTGTCTCTGGTTTGCAAATTCACACGTGCCAAAATGACTGCCTAAAAAGGGGGTTGAAATTCACCTTATTTGCGGGGAAAGGCAAGCCTCATCACAAATGAAGGGCCTCTGATTAAAGGCACTGCAAGAGAGAGAGAGAGGGTAAGATGAAGGACATTCCCTGGTCTATGCACCCCATTAGGAAGCACACACTCCTGGTTTTGTGAAATCCCACGTGCTCCCTTTCACCAGATGGGCACAGGGTGAGCTCTGCTCTCTGTGCTGCTGTGGCACTGGAGCACTGCTACTAGGCATTGGGGCCTGGGATGCTGCCCTGCAAACATGGGAGGTGTGGGCATGACAGCAGCAGAAGGATCCTCTCTGATTCATCTAGCTCACAATGCCTGAGACTTGACAGGACAGTGTAAAAGCAAAATAGTCTTCCTGCAAAGAAGAAATCGGTGTCCATGTTTCACAGCCTTTATTTGTTTGAAGTAGCATTCTAAGTGTGAGCCCCCACTACCGCAGGACTGAATTCTAGATCTTTATAAAAGGGTTAAGCCTTCCTCAGTAAGTATGTAATTACTCTAGATATTCCTGTTGGAAAGAATAGGAGGCAGAAGATATGCTGATTTTTCTCTCTCTGATATCCAGCATGCTATTTCATTAAGGTATCATATTTTAAATCAAACTTTTGAACTACTTGAAGAAGAGTAGTTCAGTGATTGCCTTTGACAAGTGGATATGAAATACTTGTTAAAGAACTGAACACTGTGCTGTCATCAAATAAGTATTGTGGTGTTCTCACAGAGTGTTCTAACAGAGCCAGGGCCTCTTAGAAAGTCATACCTAATGCTTAAATTAAACATTGAATCATGTGACTTCTGCAGAGGTCAGCTACTAATAGCATAATTCTCACTGATCTGCTAACAACCTGGAGATAAGTTCAATTGTTAGGAATTCTAGCAATACCAAAATTACCACTGTGTTGAATTATTAATGGTTTGTATCAAAGAATGAGCTTAAATTGCTTTGGTCTTGTGTAAAAATTCCTCTGATCTTTGGCAATCATTATTTATTTACAGCTTCCATACATTCTCCCTCTTTCACAAAGAAATAGTTTCTTAAGTATGGCCAGGAGGCACTGAATTTTCATATGTAGCACTGTCTCTCAGAAAGACTGGGAAGAACTGCTGGCTGGAAGGTTTAGCAGCCAGCTTTTCCATGTGAAACACAGGTTATCTAAACATTTTCTTCCCCTGAGAGAGATATTCATAATATTTATTCTAAAATACAAATATTAGGGCTCTTTGCTACATGTGAATTATCCTTAGGTATAGTAAATACATTTCAGGTTAAAATAAAATCATGGCATAGCAACAGCTAGTGTTTACATTTATAAAAAGTATATGTGGAGATTACTGGAGAAAAGTGTTTCGGAATTTACTAAAAAGCCCCCTTTTTGCTTGGATAAAAAATATTTTACCATTTGGACTTGAACTCAAGTTGGCTGTAACTGTATATTGTGACTTCCATAGAGTATCTCTCTGTCTGGCGTGGATACCTTCCCAAAAGTTAGTATTGGTTCGTTTTACAGAAGGCAGATTAATACCAAATGTCCTGGCTTATAAATTATGTAGGACTGGATACTTAATATTTTTTTCTTTAAATTTAGCTTCGATCTATCAACCAACATCTTGACAATCCTTTAGAGTTAAAGAGAGACAGGATCATCCATTTATCAATACTACTTGTCTGTGTCAGATATATAATTACTTGAAGCATCTGGTCAGATATAGTGAAAATGGAAGAGAGAAACAAAGAGCATATTTGATATACCATTGTAGCTTGTACTTAAAACTGCAACACAAATTTAAATGGTGCACGACATTACTTTACAAAGAAAGTTATATAAAAATAAAACCCTATTTTTTTTTTTGTTGTTTTGAAAATAATTGATGTCATTTATTGCTTGGAACTAATGTTCTTCTGTTGATAATCTCTTAATATTCAACAACAGATATGTACAAACCTGATTTTCTTCAGAAACAGAATATAATAAATGTTTTGAGCAAAATGTCGGCCAAATATTCACACAGCAAATTAAAGGCACATGGTTTATAATTTCTATAATTTCTATTCCTTTCAGTCTCTAGAGATCAAACTAGCTAGGAGTAGACAAATCCTCAAAGCGTGAGATCACTTGTCTAGTAAGGTTTAACTGCAGATGCATTCAGATTGTTAGCAGGGTTTGATGGCGACATAGAAAGGAGAAGCATTAGGACACTCACTAGCTAGCTAGTTACTGCCTACAATTATTAAACCAGAGGAGTATAAAACAACACCAGACTTGTCCTTTTCCTAGAATGCTTATGTTTTTGTTACAATAGTTAAGTTCTTCTGAAGTTACTGCCCTCCATGGTAAACTTTCTCACAGAATTCCACACTCATACAGGAGGGTTGGTCTTAATTACAAACGCCTTTGCAACGTGCTTGGCCTGTTTATTTTTACTCTGTAGAACTCTTTGGGAATAGATATCAAATATAAACACATTACTTGTCTCTCTCTCAAACAAGGTATGATAAGTCAGCCCTGAAAGGCTTCACCTAGTTCTTGGAGAAGAAATTCCCTTCTCCAAATGTGTGTTCCACTGAATCACCAAATCCAGGCATGGACATGCAGGAAAGGCACATTATTAACAACAAAAGGCATTGCCTACTACTCCAGACACCCATAGTATGCATCTGTATAATCTACTCTCACTGTGATGTTCTTTCCAAAATGCTCAGTGCAAACCCAGTGTTATCCCAACTGAAATAACAGCAATTAAATTTCCATTGCAAAGAAAATATGAACAAAGCTGAACACTCTTGTAAAAAAACCACACCGTTCAGATGGGGAAAGCAGCTTTGAATAGCTGAGAACTCTGTCAAATCAACATCAGTTCTCATCACACCACTTCAAGGTACTTCTCTTTGCAATAACATAATGCATTTCAATTTCTGTCACTATCAGTTTTCCATGCTTAGAAGAACAATGCTACATGATTACTTTATACCTCTAAAGACAGTGATTTATCCCACTAACTGTCCCAAATAAAATCTAGCCAAATTAAACGTATATAATAACAAAATTAAAACAAAGTGCTAAACAGAAATTAAACAGCATGGATGTAAGAAGATTGCATCTAAAAGCATTCCCTGAAGATAAAGACTTCAGACTGTTGAGTGAAAACTGAAGGTTAGAATGAAAGCTCTTTTGAAATGTTATCTATAATGGTTATTGCACTGCCCTACTGTTCTCAGTTACAAACCCACTTCTCACATGATTCCCTTCCTTAAAGCTGACTTATATATATTTAAAGTCTTTTGTTCTTGTATGCAAGAGTTGAAAAGATTTTTTGTTGGTTTTTTTTGGTTGTTTGTTGGTTTTTTTAGGGGTTTTTTAATAATCCTTGCAGGAGTATGACTTTCATGAAGGTAGCTCCCTCAGATGTTGAAGGAAAATAGGAACACCTCCAACTCTTTATTAAAATATGCAGATAAGTTCAGAGGTTTTTTCCTCTGTTCTCAAGAAATACAATTTTTAATATATTCTTTTATATGATTCCATACATAGCATATTATATTTTACAATATGCAAATATGCTGCATTTATCAAAAGCAATTCTCATCAAGTTTTCTTTCATTTGAGAAAATTAAAACATATTTTACAGTTAACTGTGCAATATTATTTCATCTGATATGAATTTAGCAGAGGGAAACCAATGAATATAAGTTTAACAAAAGGTTTTGAAAAATGGCTCCTCTGATATTTAGTACAACACTTTGTTTAACAATCAAGGAAAGTACTCTGTTTAACTGAGAATAAAATCACGTGTCCTCTGTCCCTTCAGTTAGGATAACCCTGCTCACAGTTTTCATCTTAACAGCCCATAAATTTGAGGTGTTGGACCAGCTTCATACATGATCCAATATTAGATGTCTGGAAATCAATACATTAAAAAAAAAAAGAAACAAAAAACCAACCCAAACAAATAATAATTGACATCACAGGAAAAGTATTCATGATGCACTTCTCCATTCACACAATGTATGTTAAAATCTTTTACAGTTCCTCAGAGATCGCCAGTACAGCCAATCTCCTGTGGGATGCTTTGCACTTGGATGGTGGTGAGTCCTAGTTCACAGTCATTTCTATCTGAAGGAAAAATTCTTGTGCTTTCTGAAACTAAGAGAATGTTTTTGTTTGTTTATATGTATATACCAGTATTTGGCTATAAAATAATGTATTCACATTTTCATCCAAGAGATTATGTGGAGTTAGTCAATTACCCATGCAAATTAGGGTGGGGAAATACATTTAGGCTTAATTCCCAGTTCTTCTCTGACCACCCATCTTCATTTCTGCCAATATGACAAAAATATTCCCAAACTTGTTCATATATGCTTTAGTCTGAACTCATCTATGACCAATTTATACCAGGCTAATTGTAAGAAAACTTCCTACTACAGCTTTTTAATTTTATCCTTTGAGATCAAATCTTTGCATCATGATGTGCATGCATTCTTAGACTTTTTCTCTGGGGTGTAAGAAATGAGAGGGGTCTTCATTTTCCTTAGATTTCTAAGTAGTGTACAGTCAGCAATAAAGTCTTACTACTTAATAAAATTAGTAAATAAAGTTTCCAATATTTTATGGCAGATTAACAACACAACAAGCAAGAAGAGCTGGCCATGTGCAACACAGAGTTTTGGAAGCTCACCAGATTGAAAGAAGAGGTCTTATTTTTTCCCCAGATGCCTTTTCTCCAGTGCTTTAGAGTTCATAAGTGTACAGGAGTTTGACATGATTAAAAAGAGGCTCAGTAGTCAAGAACTACTTATATTTTTAATATTCCCAATACCAGATAAAAGTGTCTAATGACTTCTGCATTAGAAGACCCACAATTGTCAGAATTTATCAAAGACCCATTGCAGGAATAGATGTTTTCAAAGTCTGCTGCTTACTGCCTTATAAACTTCTCCTACTATTGTAATTTCTGCAGAAAAGTTTTATTCATCCACTAAACTAAATGAGCAGGAAGGAAGTCCAAAAAAGCAGTCTATAACAGTATTTGTAAAATTAATAAGAAATTCCAGGAACTAAAACAAAATGATAAAAACAACCTAAGCAAAAAGGGAAAAAAAATTAATCTATGCTTTTGATCATTCTTCAGCCATCCCTCTTGGGACTGGTCTTTACCAACACATCTCTGCAACAGTTAAGGCAATATAACATTACATTTAGGATGACAAAGTAAATTATTCAATAAAGAAATTCAGGTTTCACTACTGCCTTTTTTCTCTTAAATTTATGCAGCAACTTATATTTGAACATTGCTATTCATCTGTCTAGTGAGTTTTTTTACTATATGAGTGTGTCCTAATTAGTAAATAACCAAAATCACACTAAAGTGATTGTATATCTTTCCTTTGATTTTCAGTTGATTTAACCTTCTCTTCTTCTTTCTCTGTCTACTGAACAACTTTTTTCTTCACTCTCTTTCCAAATAAATTCATGCATACATGTTTTTTGTCCCCTTATTCTTAATTTTAGTTACTTCCTAGGGAACTGCAAAAAATAAACCAGAAATAACCTTTTTCTTCTATTTTAAAATCAGTCATATTTATGATGGTTTAAATTTACTACACCAACAGGGTTTTTAGACTAATTTGTTCTCTGCACAAATTAGACTTCTACATTTTACTACTGAAATAGCTGAAAATTCAACAATCTAAATGGAAACCAGGATCACAACACCCAAAACTGGAGAAGATCTTGAGGAAAAAATAAAAACAAAGTAACTTCCTTCTTTCTTTTCTTTTCCCATTTCAATATTTTAGAAAAAAGAAAATGAAAACACAGTCATGCTATTACTTTTTATTAAGTAATTTCTTAATCTGCAAAGACACAAGAATTTCAGTGCCTTAAAATAACCAGAGTCACTGCATATACCTCCATATTAATGTTTTCTCTTCCCTGTGTACTGTGGGAACAAAAGGGAAAAGGGAAAGAGGTGGCAGTGCAGAAAGTTTCTCTTTTGAGGGGAAAAATAATCAAACTGGGTTGTCGTCAAACATGTGTTTATATGCTCCTCCTGCTGTCAATATATATATATATATATGCTGGACATGAATGATGAGGCACTGTATGAATGATGAGGCTGCCCAGAGAAGTTGTTGGTGCATCATTCTTGAAAATGTTAAAGGTCAGGTTGGATGGGGCTTTGAACAAGCTGGTCTAGTGAAAGGTGTCTGGCCATGTCAGGGAGGTTTGGAACCAAGTGATCTTTGAGGTCCCTTCCAAACCAAAACATTCTAAGATTCTATGGCTCTCTATAATTTTCATATTCAATCTAGCTGTATTTCTTTCTGATTGGAGATTTTATAGTTTTATGTAAACAGCCGTCAATTCAAAAACTCCAATTTTTGCATGAAGGCAAACCTAAGTCTCGTTGAAATTTAAATAATAAATAAAAAATAATTAAGGTTATTGAAAAAATTGAGAGTTGGTAGCAACAGATTCTGACTGCAGGTATTTTCCATTCTTGGAGTTCTGACTTGGATCCCAAGTTTTCCTGCCCAATTTACCCATCCAAAGCACTGGAAAAAGAAGTCTGCAAGTTACAATTGTCTCAGGGAAACTTCTTAATCTTCAATAGTTAAAAAACCTCAAACCATCATACTCTGAAACAACTACTTTAACACATGTAAACTTCTCAGATATTCAACATTATCTCGAAACTACTGTTTCTTGAAAAATACCCAGACACATCTTTAGACAACATGAAGAAATAATCTCTGAGGATGGTAATTTTCTCCTAGTCATAACATCACATGATTAAGCACAGCTAAAACTTTTACTTTTGATTCACCCTCAAGCTTTGTCTTAGTCAGAGGATCTGTCACATAGTTCTTCAAGTGGCTGCATTCAACCTTTACTCCAAAATGAAAATAAGCTCTGCTTTGTAAATTTTATCCTGAACTATTTACAAATATCCTAAGTGCAGTTAACTTTTATTTGCTTTATTTGAGACAACATATGCTACACACATGAAAAGAATTAGTGTAGGTGAAAGAGAATAAAACAAGCTGATAAGTAAGGTGTCTGTCACTCACCTGCTGTAGGAGAACCAGACAAAGTCCTCTTCTTTGAAATATTAGATTATTTCTACAAAACAAATAAAATAAAATATTCTAGGTGGTTCATACACAGTGTTTATGGCCATCTTGGCAATATGAGAAGAGCAGAGATTTGAACACAGATTTCTGGGATCTGACATCAGCTGCCAAACTACTATATGATTGTGACATAGGTTTTTCTTCTTCCCCCATTCTTCATTAAAAATGTTGTCTTGGCACTGAACAGCCTTCTCCAAGTCTCTTAGTAGTATTTCCTTATGCAATTAAAAGTATTGATTTGGGCAAATAAATAGTAGCAGAAGAAAGATTGTACACCAGAAGTGTCCCAGCCAACTTCAGCTCTGAGTTGATGTTGATGGGTTTGCACAGTTTCAAATTTTTAAATTGATCTAGCTTAACACAAACAGCTTGCTATGTATATTTTGAAGCATGTGTCAAAAGTGATGACAGTTATTTGAATACACTATCAGATTCCAGAATGGATAAAATGTTGTAAGGTGTTATAGCGAGTAGTACATACTGAAAAGACAATATTGCTACTAGTTGTAAAATTTGATCATGCTTCATAAAGTCCAAGCATCATATGTGGATGACAAAATTTAAACCTTTGCTCGAAGGAATTATGCCAAAACAATCTTCCAAGCCAAGAATAAAAGAAGATGACAAAGCATTCATATGTCCTCAATCAGTTTTCAAGGGCCAAGGGTAAGTGTATGAGAAACCAACTGAAACCATTAGAAGACACAACTAGTTGAGTAGCTCAGAAAGCAGAACTTGTAAGAAAATCCTTTGTTTACTAGTTCCTAGTTCTATATGAATGTTATCTAATACAAATATAATTCCATCTATTGTATTCAAAATTATAAAGAAGTTGAATGGTTTACAGCTGGAGAAACATAATTTTAATTCTAAATCTTCTATTGTTTTCATTTTCCATTTTGTATGAATTCATATGCCAAAATGCTTTGTTTTAAAAGGAAAGCCTAAAAATATTAGGGGATAAAATCAGGGGAAAAAATGAATGATAATGTAGGGAGATAGGAGATATTTTATTTGGTTTTGTAGTGCTATGTTTGAATGTTTAGTTCTGTCTTGCTTCTTCTACAACTCTAAAAGAGCAAAATTGCATTTACAGTGTGAAAAGCACTAATGACAATACCATTAAACTAATCATATATGTACTTAAGGATCACTTTCTTTGACAGAACCACACTGCACTCTTACCAGGGAATGGTCTAGTTGGTTGTTATTTTTTTTAATTTCTTTAGATTTATTGCTCTAGCCTTAATTATATTCTGATGAGACCTTTTAGACTTTGATTATATGCTGGGAGCAAATGCCCACAAAGACATAAGACATAAATGTAAAGGATTAGTCTCAACGTAAAACAGTTTTTCAGCTTATCCAAAAGGCTTCCTCACTGACATGTCCCCTGAGCCGTGGGGAACCAGGCATCTGACGCAGTTTAGGCTTTTTGAACATTTTATTATGAGGTTACTGTTAATTTAGACACTCTTCTTATTGATTGGCAACACTGCTTGTGATGGAGAGTGTAATTCCCGCACTGTTAGATCCTGGGAAACTTCCATTTACCTCAGCAGAGCAGTACAGAATATTGATACAGTTATGTGGTACCTGGCAGAGTTCATCTAGCAGGTCTGGAGGAAAATCACAACTTGGAATTATATTTTCTTATCTACCAATATGTAGCAAAAGACCAGCATTTCAAACATATGCTCATGGCATAATTTACTTTTGGCAGGTAAAAAGACAAAGACTTTTTAGGTACAGAAAATATGATTCACTTACAATAATTAGCTTTGCTAGTGAGATTTTAATAATATCATTTTTTTAATATAAATATTTGGCTAATAGACAAGAAAGGTATTTATTTTCTCTTCAGTTGGCTTTCTTTCCTAGGATTAGTATAACATGACAGATGGCTGATGTCATCTTTACTTGGAAGAACTCAGCTGGCAATAATAGCATGGTACATTTCTGGGGATTTGTGGTACGGTATGTCATGAAGTGGTTTTAAACCAAAAAGAGTCCAAAAGGGAATTCCCAGAAGTAAATATCTGCCTATGATATCCTACTGTGTCTTGTTGATGCATCACAAACAGAAGGAAGCGTAGAGTCTTTATAAAACTCCATAAATATTTACAATATTGTTGAAAATACATTTGAAATACTACAGATTGCAAGTGGTATGGGCCCCCTTGGCACTGTAACTTTGATTTTGCTGTTGAGTGTGAATAACAAAAACTGGTGCTTTATAGATATCAGAATCTGTTATGTATATATTTGAAGTTCACTGATTTTTGTCATATTTGACATTCGTGTGTAATAGACTGAAAGCATTAATATTACTAGAATGTAGATATGCTGGTTGATTGTTTTTCATTTTGCTAATGATTGCTGTGATGAGTAGAATAATGTCAGGGTCGGAGGGTTAAAGTTAATGAGAGCTTTCCGTTGCGCCACTGATTAGTGGTGGATACCGTAGTGAGAGATTTTCAGATTCCTCCCATATAAAACCAGTAAAGATAAAAATGGACTGATGCTAATTTAAACAGTTTTACTTTAACTACCTACCAAAATGTTCCTAAACCTGCCATAACTACATCTAGGTCTGTGAGAAATTATATACAAATATATGAATTGTATCAGATACTGGTAATTATAGAAATCAAAGCTTATTTTTTTAATCCACACTGTCTCCATTTGCACTAGGCTAAACTGTAATAGATTTTATATTCATCTCCCTAAATGCATGTTGAAGAGTACATTTTCTAAAGGTAGAAATCAATAGGTCAGATTGTACCATAATATATGTTTTAATATTAGAAAAAGGATTTTTGCAATAGCTGATTTAATAACTAGAGTTTAAATATGATGACTAGTTGATATTTGTTCTCCCTTGAACCAAGAACAGGCTTTACTGACTGGATTCCAAAGACTGAGATCATTCACTAAAATCCATAAACCTCCAACCCCTCTTGAAGAATATAGATACAGGTGCAAGAAAGCAGAACAATGTCCATAAGAAAGTGAGCAAATATTTTTGACAATTATATCTCACTTCAATGCTTTTTCCTGCTCTATGTCATAATGAGAAGGAAAAGAGAGACTGTGAGATAATGAAAAGATGCATCTTAAAAAACAAAAAATCCAACCCAACCCCAACCCAAAAACTAACCTCACTTTCAAAAGCATTCTCTTGCCAAAGAAAATATGTGAGTTCTTTGAAAATTTCTAAGAGCTTTCCAAAATATATATTTAGCAAATAATATTTTATAAGAGATAGAGTATGAGAAAACTTAATGACTTAAATGTCTTTGCTTGTCATATTAACCTATTTTTATATACCTGAGAAATGAACAAACAAAATATGACCATGACATTTATATGAGTATTTTTATTCCTTTTCCATTTTTTATTAGGAAATAAAATTAAATAGCTGTACCATGGTTAAGAGAAGTTAAATCTTGATCCATCACCTGAACATTATGGCCAATGAATGATAATTGACCCGTGATACCTATTAGTACCAATGTAGGTTTTGATCATTATATGAACAAATTTGAAACAAGCCAGCCTTATAATAGGCAGCATAAAGCTGTCATACTCCATGGTAGTTACCTTGATGGTGCAAAGAAGAGACCATCATACTCTGCAACAGGGAAAATAGTAGGCTTTTAATGTTTTTCTTTTGTGGTACTGTGTACTTCTTTCCCTTTTTTTCCCTAAGTATGATTAAATAATCATAAGAACTCCTCTAAGGGCTAATCTGTGTTATTTCCCAGATTTTCACCTTGGGGACATATTGTCCCTTGTCACTGAAACCTCAGGGACAGAAGGGTACGCTACAGGGTGGCACAGCAGGAAGCTGAGATACTGATGAAACAGTGTTCAGTTAATGAAGGCATGGCCCATGGCTTCTGCTGGTATGCCATATGTTTGAAGAAATGCTAATGACTACAATTCAAATACCTTTTTCATCTTAACTATATGTAAATGTGTTTATAAATGCTCTCTTATAAATATACTATCACATTTTTAAAAGCTAAGTGCTAATGCTGCTTTCAACATCTATAATACACAATAATTAAAACTTTAGCAATTCTGTTTAATTATACCTTATGGGAAACTGTACAGTAATTTATAGAAATTAAGCAGAAAAACAAAGATCAACAGAAATAAAACAGCAGTGGAAGAACTGAATAATAAATCACTTAGATCCTTATTTTACAAAAACAAGATCATTGTGAAAAGACAACTTAGGACCCAATTCTCAAACAGCTGAGTTATGCAAGGGGAAGATCAGTGAAAAAACTCATGGCATTCTATTAAAAATCTCTTTCAGCAAGTTGAACTAAATGTGACTTTTTTGAACTGTCAGATAATTTAACAAAACGCCAAAAATACAACTACCAATTTAAGATTATAAACTGAGGGGATCTTAATTGGGCCATGGTACTTTTCTCTTTGTTTTACCTTTGTGAAAACCCTGTAACCCTGCAGGTGATCATTAGCCACAAATGGCATTTTGCAGTGAATCATCTTCTCCACAAGTGGCCAAAACAACATCTCCATTGCAACAGCAGAAGTGATATTCAGGAAGAGCAGTTGGTGCCCAGGTCAGCCTATGTGGGACTCCACTATTTTTGCTTCAAGACAGGACACCCTGTTGCAGTCATAAGTGTTCCAAAGAAACTCCCTCAAGATCCAGGCTAAAGTCTGGGAGTCTACTAATCACTTTTTTCTCTTAATGTAACTTAGAAAAGTGACTCACTCATATCTATATTCTGCCTAACAACTACTACAGAATTTAAACAACTTAAGATAAAGGGCAATTTTAAAATTTCAGAGAAAGTCTACTTGCTTGGCACCTCACACGGGCAAACCCATGAAGCTTTACCATCACGTAACTTTATTTTCATTCAAACATCCAGTCTAAGCAACAAGGAAACTAAACTATAAAATGTGCCAGCTGCCTGAGCAATCTTTAGGAGAGTCTGAGTACTAAGGTAAAACACCATCAAGTTACTTTTACTGATTCCTTTCTCACTCTTGCACCTTAAGAATTAGAACAGAAGAAATTCTATTGATTATATATAACTGAGCTTCACTTGTCCACTTTCAGATAGAACTGTCCTACACAAGGTATACCTTCAGCAGAAGGTTTCTCTGCTTCTCTCTCACCAAAAAGAATCACAAATTTGACCTCAAGGAATGAAAAAGAGAGCTGAAAAACTATATTATTTTGTGATCATCTTACTTACAAATTAGGCAATTGTTAGAAAAAAAAATTATTTCTGACTAACCATATATCAGGGAGAACTCCATGGGAACCCAAACGAGGCTTGTATGTGTCTGGTTTACATGATGAGACATTGGAACCTGTTTTACAGCCAGACAATGAATGCTTTTGCTTCTGTTAGACAGAATTTGAATGTATGCTGCACAGAGGACAATAATTTGATGGTAAAAAAAAAAAAAAAAAATCACAGTTTCTCAATATCTTGGTGTAAGGTCCTTTGGACTGAGTAAACAACCTCTTTATCAACTCTGCCATCTCTCCAAGGTGAATTTATCTTCATCTTCCTCAGCCAAAGACAGCTTTCTGCCCTGTGTGCCCTCTTCAGCCAAGCAAGACTGACAGTCAGGGTCAGGCATTTGGTCCTACATATTTGACACATAGGCTCTGAATGTCTTGTTTTTTAACCATTAACACTAACTGGTCTGTTGAGGTGCCACTCTCCTCTGGAAGGCTGGTGAAGCATGGGCCTTTTGTTGGCCCTTCATACAGAAGGAAATTTCACACTCTGACTGTTCATTATTTTTTATTGACAAAAATCTAAAATATAGAGGACAGGGTAATGGACTAGAGAGTGCGTCCTTCAGCTTAGCAAGTCAGATCCAGCTTGGAAAATAAAGAATTATTTTTTGCACTCAACCCTTGTTTATGGACCTCTGTGAAGTATACGAGTCAAATGACTTTAGGTACCTTCAGTTACCACAGTTAACAAACTCCAGTTCTCAAAAAAGAAAAAAAGACGTTCCTTTATTCCTATTTTACACACAAGGACATAAGGCAAAAGGGCAAATGTTTGCATTTCTGAAAAAGAGAGGTGGTCAGCCCCATGATTTTGATAAGAATCAGAAGAAGACAGTGGTTGAGAGCACCAACCTAAACCCTGGGTAAAGTGAACTTGGAAGTCCTCAGACAGGTCTTCTGTTAACAATTTTATTAACTATTCACTTGAAAATTACATATACACAGGACAGTGCTGCTCTTCACCTTCTTGATGCATTTTAACATGCAGAAGTTAGCGCATATCTGGTACCTCAAAATAGGCCTTACCTTATCTATAAGAGGGAATTTTGAGAAAAAGACAGTATATGCTCTCTGTAAACTTTGGAGACTTGCCCTGTCCATTCATTAATTCTGCAGCTGCAGGCAGCCTCACACATTTTACACTTTATTTCACTTTCTGAGGTGTCTAACTTCCCCTGTACTCTGTGGAAGGGACCTGGGATTCTGCCAGGGATTCTAACCAGGGATTCTGCCACTGGGACTCAAATTTTGCTTCAGACTATACTAGATGTTACCAGAGGCTGAAAAGGAGAAATAGTAGCCCAAATCCTCAGTCTTCTCATGTTATTTCAATAATCTGCTTTATAGTTATTTCTAGAGAGGAGGAGACTTTGAAAAGCCATACTTCTTGGGAAAAACAACTACTACAAGAGAACGATCTTTGGAATGCCTATAGGATCCTCAGTCAAACATCTGGATATTAATAAACAATTCCTTTCTGTTTGGGTTTATTTTTTTTTTCAGAAAAGTAGGCTACTTGCTAGAGTATTGTTTATTACTTTGACTCTCTAGGTAAGAAATTGATTGATTATGTGCCATTTTTTCCTTCCCTGCATCACTTACAGGCAAAGCCTTCAGGCCCTCTTCAAAGGTGTATCTTGAGTTTTCAATGTTTTTTGGATCTGTCTATATGTCTTTATTTTTCACAACTTAGACCCTCCAGAAACCTAACCAAGCCTTCTTCCTTTGGAGTTATGGTGGTTAATAAACCTAAAGTCTGAATACCAAATCAAATGGGCAATACAACCACCACTGGAAAAGATAGCTGGATAAAAATCCCTCAGACTGGAGGGAGCTTTTCAATTTGATCGATACCATTGAAATACATGCAGTCTTACATCTTTGTACAATCATTGCAACTAGATGAATGGTTTATGTTTCAGAAAAAAGTACGAAGAGAATTTATTAAATCTAAGAATCCATAGAAAATTTAGCCTTTCAGAAAATAAAATTGTTCACAAAGAATCAAAATAAAATTTGAATTTTCTTACAAAACATTTTTTGGGCAAAAACATTTAAAGTTCAATAGAAATAAGTTGAAAATGTTTCAAAAAGACTTCTGGTTTTGGGTATGAATTCTATCATAGTTACCAATGAACCTCAGAATGAAGAATAATTTTGAAACAAATATACTCCATTAAATGTAGAGAAAGCTATGAGCCTATTGAAATGCATTTTCTTCAAATTACAAACACCTTTCAAGCAAATTTAATCAAAATTGATACTTTCCTTTAAAAAGTTCAATTCTGGCAAAATGCTGTTTCCTGACAGCTGCAGTTATAACTTATATTTAGAAGCTTCCAAAACATTTTAATGTTGAGGTTATTACACAGATACTTCCAGTGCTAAAAGAGAATATTGTAAACACTGAAGGCTTAGAATAGCCTTTTCAAAGCAGGGTCAAAAGCTTTAAAATGTTGCACATGGATATGGCTTGGAAATTATTTCAAGAGACAAAAAACATTTGGAAAATGTTTAGAAAATATTGTTTTCCTTAAATCTATACAAAGAACTGAAGCCTCAAGCATTTACCAAGGAAAAATACCATCTCACATCCTCATGATTATTCAGTTGTGATGCATTTTGTCTATTTACTCACACCTAGCATATGAGACGTGAACTCTGGGGCAGAGGTGAGCAGATTTCAGTAAGCAAGGCTGGTGCCTGCTGAACATCCTTCATTTACACCAGAAGAGCTGCCAAGATGGGAAATAGCATAAAAGAGAAGGAGAAAAGGCAACCCTGATAACAAGAAATAAATAGATAAGGATTTCTTTATTTCTCTCTCTCTCTTTTTTTAATTCTTTTTTAATGTAGATGAGTTTTAAGCTACTTTAAAAGGTATTCTCATATCACCATTCCTTGGAATTGTAGAACACACAGCACCTACACTTTCTAAGGCATAGTTCATTTCACTAGAGCTATCCAGAAAGCTAATTATCTCCCTTTTAAGGGTTATGCAAAAGATGTTAACTAATCACACAGCTCCCAGATATTTGTAACATGGAGTGTGACTCTGAGGTTGCATTTAAATGAGACAGGCATGACTACTGATGTGTTGTTTGTTAGTGCTGCACAGCAAGCAAAATGCAGCATTACACAGTGCCAAATTCACAATACTTCATAGGTTATGCTTCAGAGATAACAGAAAGCATACAACACTTAATCAGTGTTCAGTGTTCCACAGACTATATTTAATACTAATAAATACTACTACTACTAATAATAATTTAAAAACTAAGAAGTACTTCAGGAAAAAATAGACTACAAAATTAATTACAAATATGGTGCAATGGAAATGAATGCAAATAAGAAAAGCAAAATGTTTATTTTTCTACTGAACACTGACATGATCTGGACAATTTTGACTCACTGGTAAATTAAAAGTCACAGGTGAGGCCTTATTTTACCTGTATTGGTTCAAAATTATACTCATTTGGGGGTGTCCAAATATGAAACCTAAAACTCAGAACAAATTCTTGATTTAGAATTGCTACTTTTTAATATATACTGAAGTATATATTATAAAGTATATATTAAAGTACTGCAAGACGTTCTGCCTATTTTCAGAAATGGGTCTACAAAGAAAACCAAGCTTAATGAATATGAAAACGATAGTGTTGACTTCTTTGGATACTACCAGTAATGTTATTGAGTGGGTTTTCCTCCCTGTGAATAGTTGTAAAGACAACCAGTAGTAATCTTACGGCAAATCCTCACTTTTAAAAGTTGTAATTTAATGTAATCAGTCAACAGTCAAACATTAGCATATATGTCTTTTAAAGTATAGATAAAATATAAGTATAGGTATAAATTTATAACAGATACATAAAGAAAAGAAAACAAAACAAAAATTAGAAAATAATAAGATACCATTCCTGCAAGAGTTAATATTTATGCCTTGTTGTTCATAACTGCAACAAAATTAGGATAGATAAGAATGATACATAACTGTTACCTCTAAACTTCTGACGTGAATTATTTAATTAATTGTTCCCATTTTATGCTACAACACTAAGCATATTGAAGTAGGTCCATACATATTTCAATAGGTGCATCTTTTCAATTTAGGGCTATGTCATCACCAGCCTAAATTAGAGACTAGATAATAAATATTTAACTTCTATTAAAGCATCTTAAAGTGTGTAGTTTTAACCACCACACTTCATTAAAGACAGCCACATGAAAATCTATTTGTAAATTTCCACTTAATTTTAAAGTAAACGGAACACCAATACAACTTCAGAGGGCAAATAAATGGCAAAAAAATCAAAAGAATCTAGGGGTTTAACAACCCAGAGAAAATCTCTATCTATGTGTATTGCAGAATTTATATCCTGATCAGAGAGTTGACAGGAAATTGGGAAGCTGAGATGAATTAGAAGAAAATATACAGAGGTTTATTTTCAGGGCATATCTAACAACTGATGTGTTTAAGCTTAGTAGAAAGAAAGAAAAAAAAAAAGGCAAAAACATTCCAGGAAGCTGTGGTATTTGCCATAGAAATTAAATCTTGCCTTGAAGCAAGAAGCAGCTGTTACTGAGAAATATGGAAATAATTTACCATAAGAGGCAAAGGCATGAAGAAAATAGATTCTAATCTGGTTCATAATATTATTGCATTATTATTTAAAAAGTCAGAAAAACAGAAGAAAGGGGCAAAATTGCAAGCTGTCAGAGATAAATGCTGACACTATGGGGAAAAAAAAATATTAGATCACTTAGTAAACTAGCAGGTCAGAATGCAGAGTCTCAGGTGTTCAATGAAACCTGCCTTCCAGCTCAGAGGGAGTCTGGTTAAAGTAGAGAAAAGAGAGTTACAGACATGAAGGATGAAAAAGCTGTTTGCACTCAAATAGAAAACTACAGATCAGAAATGCTGAAGAGCCTAAAGAGTCTGGGATCAAAAACAGAATCCTGTAATTAGCAATTCTTATATAAGAATTGTGCCTACTTAACCCAGATTTCTAATCTGCCTTTTGAAAAGTGAACTGGAGAAGCTCAGGTAGCAAAATATAAAGGATTAACTAAGCCGTGGCTTGTCTTTCACTGTGGCCAAGAACTGTATCCCATCCCAGGAGCAGGACTTTAACTTTCAGTGCCTAGACAAAAACAAACAAACAAAAAAAAATCCACAGAAATAAACTCTTATTCAGTGGCAATATTTTTTTTGCCAGCTCTAGTACTCAGTTTGAAAAAGTCATTTTGGGGAATAATTAACTTTAAACCCGCCTCTCCCCAAAACAGAGATTTTCAGTATGTTATTTAAAGTCCACAGGACAAATTGTCTATCAATTAACTCTGACTTCAGAGAATCAGCAAAAATGCAGCTGCAAAGAGTAGAACTTTGCTGGGATGAAAATGTCTTTCCAGCTATGTAGTTTTGAGCCTTTTAAGGTCCCATTTTTGAGAAAAGACAATGAGAAACTCTGCATTTCTGCTACTGACCAGTCTATACTACTTTGTTGCTTGAGTACTTGCTAAAACTCACTCACATTATTGACATTTAAGCACAGTTAAATAATTTCATTGATAAGGAACATACAACAGTTTTTTAGGTTTTAGTTGTGATGACTTCATAATCCATTTTCAAACTTTTACACAAGAAGCCATTCAGTTCAAAAAAAAAAAAAAACAAAAACAAACCAAAACACTGTTACTTGCTTAAAATTTCTGTTTCTGAGTAACTCTGCAATTTTTTCTTCCACACAACTTTGTTCTGACCCTTTTCAGAAATCTAATCTAGGTCAACACATCATTTTGATTTTTCCTGCACTCTACATAATTTGCCTGAAAACTTTGGTTTATGATGTCCTCAGTTCTGGTCTATATCCTCTTATTTGTGTGTTCCTTTTGATCACTTAACCTCAATTCTCTGTATATATTAAAATAACAGCTGATGCACATATGAATTTGAATGCCATACTAAAATGAGTATAGAAGATGGAGTAAAACAGATTAAAAGTGCTTGTACAAGAAATGAGATTGGAAAGGTTCAATGGGACAGTTCAGTGTGTAAAAGATGCTCAGAATTTTGGATGATTACCTAAATTTTATTCTGAAAACATTTAAATCTCATTTTCAGAAAGAGCTCAAGCTCAGCAAGACACCTAATGGGATTATCACTTCCTAATTCCCTGAAAAACTTCAGACCTGACTTGAAATTAAACTGTGAGTGACAGTTCAAATTAAAATGTGGGTGACAGTAATTTAATTAAATGATCACATCAGTGATAATTCAAAGGCTTAACTGGTATATTACAAAGTAAAGTTGATGTCCACTACGAAACTGCTTTAACATAACATCGGGAGTGAAAGCTTCAAATGGCAAACAACCAGAGCAATTGACTGACAAAAGGGTATCCACATTTGTTAGATTCCTGAAAAGAGTGATAGGGACTAATAAGGAACATCAAGAAAAACGTATGACAAGGTTGAGTGACATTCCACATTTGAGTGGCTAAAGAGCAAAGCTGCAAGGAAAATAAAGTGATTGCCTGGAGGGCAAAGATCCTGTCAACATGAAAACAATTTAAACAATTTTACTCTTTTAATTCATATTGACGACAGTGCCACTGTGATGTAACTGAACTCTTTAAAATCAAATCAATCAATCTCTGTAGCACTTTGTGGAAGAGCAAGAAGCAGAAAATAGGAACTTGACAGCCCAATGTACCTTTGCCCTGATGTTAACTTGTCAACACTTATAACCCCAGAAGGATAAGTCAGACAAGATATATATTATTCTTAACAGCAGTGACAGCTGCTGTCCTTTCTATCTCAGTGCACACAAAACTCACTCATTTTTCATTTATTTTTATTATTGTTATTACTACTTTTTAAAAATGTCTCCCCAACTTAATTTTCAAGAGATATATAAAACTGCTATAAATCCAAAAGAAAAACAGCTACTATTTTGAATCTTTGGGGCTGGTTTCATTGCATCACCAGAAGGTACATAAAAATCTTGTAATTAGCAGAGATAGCTGTGAGTAGAAGCACAGTCCTGCTTTGCTGGGGTCCAGAGCTTCCCAGAGCTGTAATTACAGCTGAAGAGAAATGATATCCAGTGCACTGTAATGACACTCCCAAGTCTTCTGGACTATTGAAACTTCAAAAGAACCACAAAAACAATGGTAAACCACTACACTATTCAAGGTAGGAGTGTTGCTGTTGACAGCTCTGCTTAAGAAGTGATGTGCTTCCTGAGCACTACTCACTGGAAGAGACATAAAATAAATCAAACTGTTCTTTGTTCTCTTTCCAGAACTCAGCAAACACTGAACAATAAATGTAAAAAGTTCCCGTATTTTGATAAAACAAAATCCTTCAGCATCTTTTGATGAATTCTGACTTACTGAAAAGTCAGGAGTTAGCCAGAAAAAAACCAAAAATGCAGCTTAGCCCACTGCAGGAAGAAGGAAGGATGGAGCTGAGAGTCTTGCTCTCTCACGAATCAGTGTTGTTGGCTGAGTGAGCTGCAGACTGAAAAGCAAGGAAGTCAATCAATTTTCAAAGACTAGGGTCCTTCAGATCTTCCAGGACCTTTCAGATCCTCTGGATGCTCAGGAACACCTTCAGTAACCTGGAGCATTTACTTCTCTTTCTGCAGACTGTAGTTGTGTGTCTGAAGGCTTTGGGCATTTCAGGCTGCTTTGTGGATCTGTTTTCATTTTGGTGAGTTGCTGCTTTGAGCAAAAGGTTTACAGTTTGGTTGGTGGTATATGTAAGGAAGTCTTTTTTTAAACCTCAGAAAACACATTACAAATTAGATTATTATGTCTTTAGAGGTGAAAAGAGAAAAAGCAATTGAAGGAGATAGAGTTTAGGTGTGTTAAAGTGCAGTATCACTGGGAAGCAGGAGAAGCATTTTACAATGTCTAAACAATTTGTTGAGGAGGCTGGTAAGAAATGTGAAAAGGGACAAATTTGGAAGGATAATTAGAGAGCAACAAGATGAAATAGTAGCTTTCAGGCAGCAGATGCCTCAAATATTACTCTGAACAGTCAAAAGGAAAACGTGTGAGGAGAGAACCCCAACCCAAGAGACTAAAAAAAGGAATAGAGTAATAAGGAATATAAAATACACTGATTATTGATGCAGTTCTTTTGCTTTTCTCTTTGCAGAAGACAGAAATGAAAATTGTATGTGTCATCTGCAGGTAAAAGGTTATATAATTATTCAAACATACCTGAATTACTAGTCTAGAAAATGCACTGAAGGTCTAATCTAGAATTTTTCATCTGGTTTTCAGTAGAAGGACAATGTATTTCCTCAGTGATAGTTTCTTAGTAACTGTTCCCCCTCTACTCCCTGTACCTTCCAATTAAATCCCAGGCTGTGCCAAGATAACGAAGATAATAGAACAGGAGACGTTCAGTAGATAGAAATAATATGCTTGCCTTTATCTACAAACCCTGACTGAGGAAAAATGTATGAGAAATGCCCTTGCACCCACATGAGTGTCATATTGTTCTCTTAGCATGGGAGAAGCAGAAGGCAGAAGCACATATTGCATGGCAGAGATGGGACAAACCACGCTGACCTGAGGTCAAACACAACAGACAACTTTGCTGCCTGGAACTGCCAGTATTTCAGACTTCTACTCAAAGTCACTATTGTCTGTAACTCACATGTAATGTTGCTGTCTCTTTCACTCTTTTAGAGGTAAGAGGTTAGCTGAAATATATTTGGGAGTGAATAACAACTATGAACATCAGTGTTCCTAATGGCCACAATATTCTGCAGAGTAACACTGGCAAATTCCTTTACTGCTTACTTTCACACAATAGAAAGCAATCCAGTAATAATATTTGACATCACAATAAAGAAAACAAACACAAATTCTTGATACAGGATCAGAAAAATGAAAAGTAACAAATATGTGGTTCATTTTTCAGGTCGAAATACTTATGTATGATGTCTGGTATAATTAAGATTTTGAAGATTTAAAGATCTTTTGTACACTTTATGCATTTTCAGCTAATCAGAGCTGTGTCTTTATTGTCTGCTTTATAGCAGTGCTGAATAGCAGCCCCTTTCTATAGCTTTTTTTTTTCTACAGCAGCCACTGAAGTCTTCATTTACACTGCACAAATTATCCTTAGCAGCAGGTATGCAGCAATCAGCAAGGTGTAGCTGGCAATAGATCTATTTTCATTACATGATGGACAGAGCCAGGGGACATGACATTTGTCCAACATAGTCAGGGAGGACTCTGTTAGGAAAATCAACTCTGGAGAATTCTAGTCTTTCTGAGGAGGCATTGAAAGAAGGAATGTGGGAAAGAGCATGGTAGTTTTGTTTGTTTTTTTCCTTACTTTTTCTCATTAGGATAATAAAAAAAAATCCAAAGCAAAAAATTATTTAAATCTTTTAAAAACTTCCTACAGTGCCATAAAATGCATAGAATTCTCCTGCTCTTGAGTACTCGGAGGATTTAAGAGAACACATCTGTGAAATGATTTCACAGTGACTCAGTGGAACTGTTAGCAAAAAACTTGGAGGAAGAAAACATGAGGATTTTGGAGATAAAAGAGAATCACAGTTAATGGAGTTATATGACACATTTTTCAAGCAACAGTAGAATAAAATAGGGATGGGGGGAAAGAGCAAAGTCATAATGACCTATCTTTAAATACCAAATAGAGATACGCAAATTCAGAGACCAAATGGCTCACAGCATCCCTTGAAGGTGAATTCATTCCCCCAAAGTTCTTAATTATCCTTTGAAGGTGACTCTTTCCTCTTGAACTACAATGGCAGGAGTTTTTGCCATTTTATCTTATTATTTCTGACTTCAGGTCTCCTTTGAGTAATCACTCTATTGACTCCCTTCAGTAAGCATGAATGTTGAATGCTTTTAAGTATTTACTGAAAGTTTTACAAGGAAATACTTTTTCTAGAACTGTAAATACAAAGAAGCAAATGAATGCCCAACAGGCTGTATTTTCTTTCCTTTTTAAATAATACATTTGGTTGCTACTGGCCTTGGAACTAAACTTCCTACATTACTATAACATAGGAATAAATGTATCTTGTTAAGTTCCAGAGTACTAACTCTTTTTTTTTTTTTTTATAGATAGTCAAGTAAAATTCCTAATACAGTAAACAATGTAAACTCAGACTCGAATATAGGCCACAGTCTCTAGCTAAAAGTATTAAATATAGAGGCATCTTGATAAAATCTTGGATATGTATATCTTAAATGTAATCCTCTTAATAACAATAATATTTATGTACATTTACCTGAACAAAATCCCTGGAACATAGGTGAATAGACGGATTTGTCAGAGTCAGGGAAATGAAATGTCAGATTGCTTGCTCACAAAGACTATAGCACAGCAGAGTATTGAGCCACTCTCTTCTGAGTTGTAGGCTAGCATTTGAACCCCAGGAGAAGCCTGCCACCTCCTTCAGGGGACTATACCTGGAAATGGAAAGTGAAAGGAAAATATATTAGTCCTCATCTCTTCAAATGGCATCCATCTCCCAGAACCTGAGCAAGAGGACACTGTTAAGCATTCTCAAGGAAATTCTCTCATGACCTTTCTGTGGGATATGGAATTCCAAGTCTTCCCAAGGTACCTAATAGTTAACTAAGACATATGAAGGGAATGAACATTGGATGGACAAGATACGTTACAATAAAAGCATTTCTCTAAGGATTTTTATTTAATTTTAAAGTCTAAAGGCTAGAAAATATAATGGTTAGATCTTAAACAAATGCATAAAATATTAACATCATTTCAGAAACATTCAAATGGAGTACATCTTCCAACAGAAAGCACAGTATGGCTACACATTCGATAGAGTAAGAAACATGGAGAAGAGCTGTAAATCTAGGGTGGTCAAAGGGGGAGGAAAAAAATATGGAAGAATAGGACCAACACCTTTCTGACCTTCATGGAGAATCTCCAAGTTACCTGGAAGTTTGGTCTTTGTACTGAATAACACACCTTCTAAAGAGTACTTGATTTCCCTTTTAAGCTCCCTCAAATGTCCTCTAATGGCAACTGCATTTTGCAGAAATTCATGCTGTGCGATATTGGAGAACTAAAACTCAAAAAATAAAATGGGCCTCAGTCTCACTCTCTCCATGTGAATTCTGAACAACTAAGAGAAGTTCTAGTTTCACCTTTTTTAATTGATCCATTTATCCATATATTTTCCTTTAATTTTTCTTATTGCCTAAGGCTTTGCATGGTTGTCTTAGGAACAAGCAGGTATCACTCACCTCGCTTTGCAAAGAAGATCAGCCAAGGATAGTGCATAATTACTATCCCTTGATTCCCAATCTGCTCACATCTCCAAATTACACTATGTCTTTATGGAGATACTTCAGCAGCATGAGATTATTACAGAATAAAGTTGCTATAACTATACACCAAAATATTTCCTCATGTTTCTGTAAAAACAGTTGACATTTAATAGGCTAAATTTGCCAAATCAAGAGATCTCAGTTGAAATACTTGAAAATGAAGAAATTAAACATTATTATTTTAAAATTAATTGGATTTTCAAAATTGCTGCAGCCATAGACAAAGATTATGTGCAGGAAACTTCAGCAGCTTCATTCACTGAAGAATGTTCATTCTGATTTAGAATCTCCAGCCTGACTTGAAATACTCATTAATACAGGACATGTGCCCTCTTCTATGTTCCCTTTGTCACATGAAAAAAGGAACAAGTAAGAACAACGGTATAAAGGAAAAAAGATTTTGAGTTGAATGTTGAACTTGCCAGTTAATTATTTTCTTGGAGCACTATATTAACATAATTCTATGAAATGAATGAATGGCAGAAAATATAGCTACAGCTAAACCTGTTAAATTTCTATTTAATTTTCAGGAGAAAAGACGTTTGTTCTCAGTCTTTGTCAACTGACTCAGGTTAAAAGCTTCTTTATACTCTTGTGTTGGTGCAGCAAATTTAGCTCTCTGCTTTCGTATTTGTTGTGACGTACATCTCTACTGCACTACAATATACCCTTTGTTGTACCAGTTTAAATATCATCCATACATGAAAGACAGTGAAATTCTATCATTAAGTCTTTTCGGAAAGCAAGCAGTGTTGGAACAGAATGAAAGCAGCAAATAAACCCACCCTGCTCCTCTCCAGCTTTCTAAAACTTCCTCAAGTTCTGGGAGATGGGAGAGAAATTTAATTAAAACAATTCACTAAGTGCTTTATTTGCCACCTGCCATTCGTTGAATACCTGCTGATAAAAGTGAGGGTTTTTTTTTTTACTTGCAGATTTGTCCTGATAGACTAGAATTATGAACGTTCACAACTGCTCCAGGAGCCACATGAGAATAAATACAGATTCAAATCAAATCAAGTTTGACAATAAACAGGTAAGAAGTGAATTACTGGAAGGATTTGGCCCCTTCTGAACGAAATTGACTTAGAGAAGAAGGTCCAGGAGAGTTCTCACTTCTGGGACTGCGCAAGAGCTAGCCTGAGGTAACCGATCTCCCTGCATTCCACTCCATTATTTGTAGTGTGGTCATCAGGTACTCAAGACAGGTCACTTGCCTCACATAATTACTCTTATCATGTAGTGATAAGTGTACTGAGAATCGTGTATTACATAGCAGTGAAAATGCTAAAAAGTAAATCCCTTAGTAGACATGGAAAAAGAGAGTGAGAAGGGGGGGAAAGAAATTTTCCTCATCACTGCTAATGCTTAAGAATCTCCTTGTGAAGAATCAGTTGATAAAATAGTAAGGTGACAGGTATGTGCACATCCAAGATAGCTTGGACTGAAAGATTTGAACATTGAGTCTAATTGCAATTGTTAGCATCAGCAACTAAATATTATGTTAAAATTTTCTTTCTATTAAGATATATGTTTTTCCTTCTTGCTCTTTGCCTCTTAATGTAAAAATAGAGAGAAATTGCATGAACTCACAAAGTATTTGCCTTTTAGTTGGGGGGCTTTTATAACTAATTCTCACACTGCTTACTAAAATGCACCTCATCCTACTGATAAAAGACATTGGAAGAGCTGTTATCTGCAACATATCTGAATGTCATAAATCCATATGATCGACAGGGTAAACCAGAAATGCCCTGTAAAAACTTAAACAAGTGTATAATTGACAGAGGCTGTTCACCTGACCTTATATGTTAGATAATGAAGTTGATTCAAATTCAGAAGTCAAATACATAACGTACTTTCAAGAATTTAATGCAGCCACAGACACAGAGCTCCATAGCCTTTTGAGGATATTAAACACAGGCATCATGTGTAGGCACCCATACTGATCCAGATTTTGTTTTAAGGTTCACCTGAATACTTTCCAGTTTTAAGACCTTAAAGACTTGGGACCAAAAATAGTCACAACAGGTACTTGGCACCATTGACAAACTGGGATAATTTGGATAAAAAACCCTCAGAATTAGCCAAGTTTATAAATTAATTTATTTTATCTTAGTGTTCTTATGAACTAATTTACTCGGTTTATAATGTCAACATTTACAATAAGAGCTTTATACTATAACAATGAACAGTTTCATTTTAGTAAACCAGGGAGGTGCAGCATTTTCATTTCCACAAGTATTCGTTCTAAAAACAAGGTCATTGTAAGGTCTTTCAGCAGACTGATGGAAAACAAATCAAAAATGACCCTCTAGGGATTTTTAACTTGTATATGGTAAGGACATAGCTAGGGTCTAAAATAAAATAATTTTGAGTGAAACAGAAAAATACTAATTTCTCTAGTTAAATACTTCAGGTCCATGATTGGCTCAGTTTCTAAATCTCCCATAATGGATGCTAAACAGAAACTGGAATAAAGACACAAAATTACTGTTAACCCACTGATATGATAGTAATTACGTTTACAGGGACTATGATAAGGATATAAATTTTAAAAAAGAAAGAAAAATACTCTTAAAGTTTCTTTTAAACTATAAAAAACCCCTACCAAACCTATGTAAAATTCTTTTTTCCCCTCTAATGAAATGAGCTCTTTACATATAAATTATATTGTAATAACAGAGCTCCCTGGTGGAAAAGAGTTCCTTCTCCTGCTGGCAAAAATTAAGATAATCACAGATAGCTAATGATCAAAAATACTGACTGACAGCTCTGAAGTACAAGGCATAGATAATATTCTCAGAGCTACAGTTTATTTATACTCAGAACTGGCTTTAGGCACCCACAAAATCTGCTTTTATGATGTCCTATTATAAAAGATCTTTTAGCCACCACTGCAGTTTCTGTTGCCAAGGTTTTTTCTTAATACTAAATTATTTCATCAAACTACTTGTGTTTCAGTGTGCCAGTTATTTGAAATAATCTGTAACTAGATGAATTTGCTCAAAGTTGTAGACTATTATTTTTAGTTGCATTATAATTAAAATATGTATTTTGAGTTCTTAGAAATACTGTATTATACTTCAGGGTTTATATACTGCAGAAGTCAGTCAAGGAAAAGAAAAGGTCCTGAAACTCTTTAGTTTCTCATATTCGAATGATGGTGTACAGAGTGTGTGGTTTCTTGGCTTTCTTTCAGAAACCTGTAAGGAGATTGTTCGTGTTCCCACTTATGTCTGTTTAAATGTTTAGTTGATTTAACCAGAGCATAGATGAGCTTAAAAGTAGTTTTCTCATATGTTTCTTATTTATCACTTTAAGGTTCATTTAAAAAGTGTGCTATATGTTTTGTATAATAGAAATTTACCTTTAATTTCAAAGCACTGACTGTGTTATAGGCTTGTGATTGTTATTTTCAGTTCTCAATGAACATGTAGCATCAAATGTTTTCTGATAGAATGTCTGGCTTTTTGACATATAATTTCTAGCTCCCGTAATGTAGATGAAAAGCTGGAAAGATAGTCCAGACCTATTTTAAAGGTAATAAGAGTGCCAGTTTCAAATACCCCCAAATATTACATATTGGGTATTAGCAGGAGTGGATATGTGGAAGAGTTTCTACTTCTTTGTCCATTTAACTTTCAGGCACATATTGAAAAGATGGGAGAAAAATGGCAAAGTTTCTTTGAACTTCACTATTGTTTTGTTTTGGTTTTTTGTTTGTTTGTTTCGGGTTTTGTTTGTTTGGTTTTTGTGGGTGTTGGTTTTTCTGTTTGTTGGTTTGTTTGTTTTTTTTAATTCAGAAACCAAAAAAACATAAAGAGAGAGAGAGGGAGAGAGGGGGAAAAGAGAGAGATGCGACTTATGGAAAAGCTACATAAAACTGCACATCTCACTGCACACCAGAAGGAATAAATTTTCAAAATCCAAAACTGCAGGAAAACCTAGATTCAGAATTTGCACTTGCTCAGACTGTGCAGTTCATCTCCACCAGCACCACAAACCAAGCTTCATTAGTCACAGAGCTCCTAGGAACACTTGCTTAATAAACCTTTTGATTTTAAACTAAGCATGAGTTTTGGACATAGGCTAATGATTTTTCGGCTGACAGCAGTAACCTTGGTGATATGTTGTATAGTCTCACACTTTAATATAGGTTTGTATTCTTTTCATTCAAATGTCTGACTGAACCCGTGCTATTTGAGCTGGAAGTTTGGCATGTAAGAAGCACCATATATCAATGCAGTTGCTGTTATGCCAGAACAGTGTAAATTGTACATTTGTAGGCATGGAAGTGGAGTAATAATTAATATGAACCTTTCCCATGCAGACAGTATTATTATAGCTTTGTTGAGCTTCATCCTAACCAAAATGATTTCAGCAAATAGGTTACATCATTTCATCTAGAGCACAAGTGCAATTTATAAGTAATAGTCAGTGACTTACTAGCATTCCAGCAGTAATAGAAGTGTCAATAGTGACTTCTTAGGGTCAAAACTGGTATATAGTGTTACATTCTACAATCCAGAAATCTGTAATTAAAAACAAAAACAAACAAAAAAAAAAGAAAAAGAGAGAGAGAGAGAGAGAGAGAGAGATGATTGTTTTTTCCTAAAACCATGTTAGAAGCTACAGGGGCATCAATCACAAAACAGCACCTATAAAGAGCAAGTTTTCATTCTATCCCTTTTGTAACTCAGTTACAGCTAAGTGAACTATCACAAATAAAATATTTTGCTGAACTAAACAACAATAAACCAAAATGAGTAGAAGTACTAAAAGCATGCCTGAGGCAACAGAAACTTTGGTGTTAATTTCCATCTCTTTCAAGTGCATTTGATGAATGATGTGACAAAAGAATCCTAATTAAAGTCGAAATCCTGAATACTAAATAAATTAGAAGTGCCACTACATTCATCTTCTACAATGATAATACTGCCACTTCTACTCCTTCTCTGTGCCCCTTTGCTTACATCTGTGGCAGTAACTCAGCAAAGGGCACTGCCAGCACAGATGGGAAAATGGATACCCTTCCTCCAATAGAAAGAGAATAGGACAGGCTGCTTTGTTTCTCTTCACTGCCTTCAGTTTACACAAAGAAATCCTACCAGGAGCATTCAAAGTATTTTTATGTATTTTTCTATTCAAATGACTTAAAACTTGACATGCAAGACTACACTATCTGGTCTTTAGTAGCCCCAGAAAATTTTCTCTGTTTACGGCAAATAAATTTTTATTTCTTTTATTACTGTAGAATCATTAAGTATATATATACTTGGAGTAATATATAATCCTAATGGGTTGGAAAGCAACACTAAGGGATGAAATTCTATGGCTTGTGTCACACAAGCCTGGCAAGACAATCATAAATGACTTTAAAATCTATGAATCTTTCAAGGAGCTGCCCCATTCAATAAGCAGATTGGAACATGAATTATGACTCCTAAGAAACATCCTTTCCCTGCTCCCCTTTTGTTCTAGGGAGCAACTCTGAAATACTTCAGGAGAAGTTCATATCCCCAGTATGCCCAAAGAGTAGGCTTATCTTTTTCCATTCTCTTTCCATTCCTTACAGAAAGAGGGCTGTCAAGGGAAGAGGCCTTTCAATTCCCACCACAACACTCAAAATCTGCCCACACAAACAAAAGTGGTGCTTCAGTGTTTTCAAGTCCCATTTGCACTGTGGCATGAAAAGTCCTAAAAGGCTGTAGTCAATCAGGACCTCAAAGGGCGACATGTAGTCCAATCTCTCAACTTTGTCAGCAATTTATAGTGGCTGCCTGTTTGACAAAGTGTAAAAACATAATGAACATGATACTTCTCCAAATTATTCTCCCAGCCAATAGCAGTTTTTATAAAATTCTGATTTAGAGTTCATACCTTTATATTTAATGTCTCTTGATGCATTACACATACAAAGAACACACGTGACTTGTCTGACATGATTGAATACTTCAACACTGCAACTGAGGGTCCTGGTTAATGTCAAGTTGAACATGAGTCAGCGGTGCCCTGGCACCCACGAGGGCCAACCGTGTCCTGGGGGGCATCACCAGCCCCCCAGGAGGCTCCCACCAAGGGAGGGGATTGTCCCTCCCTGCTCTGCACTGGGGCAGCCTCACACTGACTGCTGTGTGCAGTTTGGGGCACCACATTAAAAGAAAGGTATTAAGATACTGGAGAGCATCCAAAGGAGGGCAACATAGATGGTGAAGGGCCTTAAGAAGAAGCTGTATGAGGAGCGGCTCAGGGTACCTTAGTCTGTTCAGCCTGGAGAAAAGGAAACTGAGGGGAGACCTCATTGCAGTTACAACTTCCTCATGAGAGGAAGAGGAGGGTCAGTCACTGATCTCTTCTCTGTGGTGACCAGTGGCAGGAGACAAGGGAACGGCCTGAAGGTGTGTCAGGGGAAGTTTAGGTTGGATATCAGGAAAGGTTCTTCACCCAGTGCTGGAACAGGCTCCTCAGGGATGTGGTGACAGCATGAAGCCTGAAAGAATTCAAGCATTTGGATGATACTCTCAGGCACATGATGTGACTCTTGGGGATGGTTCTGTACAGGGCTAAGAGTCGGACTTCATGATCCTTGTGAGTCCCTTCCAACTCAACATATTCTGCAATTCTGTGATTCTGTGAATCTGTGGATGTCACACAACATTGCATGTCATCTTTAATCTTCTTGCTGTGTCACACTTCTTTGCTCTTTTTAAACAATGTAGCTTTCTTTGTATTTTTTAAATTAAAAAAACCAAACCAAACAAACAAACAAAAAACCCAACCCCAAACAAAAACACTTTCATTTGAGGTTTAAAACAAGTTTTCAGATTTGTTATATGAAATCCTTTCTTTTTTTTTTTTCAGAGGAAATTAAAGAGGGAATTATTTTATTGAAAAAGATAGGTCACTTTCTTTTATCTGGTTGATATATTTTCAGACCTGATTTTACTCCTAATCTAGCTAGAGACATTCTAATGGACAACATTCTTTTAAAGTACTGTGAGTGAAAATGGAGCTTGTGTATACTTGGTATATAATTTCCAAAATTCTTATCAGCATGTGAATTTTGCTGCCCTAATTTTCTTCTATGAATTTTGGACTGATGTTTTAGGAAAGGTATTTCTTTATCTAAACTGTAATAGTGATCATAGTGATCTAAACTGTAATAGTGGTCACAGTGGGTTGTCAGGCTAGTTATTCTATATGGGTAGGTATATAAACATATATATATTAAATAAATTGTCTAAGTAGGAGAGACATCCTGAAACAAATATTGTTCATATTATTTATTGAAATGCCTACCTTACATATGCACAATTGAGTATTTGCAGCACCAACTCCTGAATTTTAATTTTGCATTCAGCAACAAGAGCAAAATATTTTATTTCCAATTTCATTCAGGAAAAAGAAAAAATTCACCCCACCTCTAAAAATGCACAAGATAATTAACTATTTTACTAATTCTCTTTTGCACAAACACCCTGTGATACAGGTATGCAACCTGGATTTTCCTGTATGCTCTAAAAAAACAGTTTATCAGTCAAATATCAGATTTCCATTTTTCCTAATTTTTGAATTATTTCATACTAATGTCTGGTGGAGCTGGTTATTGAAAAAGAAAGTAAGTGAAAGGTATTTCAAAAATCAATGCTTGGAACTTGAGAGCTTAGTAATTCACAAGCATGCTTTGTAACAAAAACATGAACTGATGTAAGACGTACTTCTCTAAACAAATAGAAAAGATGAGCTCTGAAATTTAACTTACCTTTTTTCATGCAGTGTCACATGGTACGCTGCAGTTTATTGAAGCCATTGCCAGCTTTTCTTTCTTAGGGATAAACTTGATTGCATCTGGTCTTCACCATCACTTTGACTTATTATCCCTGACCTTGATCCTTTCTGCCGCTGTCTGCTGTGATCCCTGGGGATTAAATGCTCAAAGGTTATTGACTTACATACATGTATATGAGTTGTCATCTCTGGATTTTTAATAATTGATTTTCAAAGCACTTTGGCACCCTCCACCTTGCTTTCTTTGGAAGACCAAGTGCCCTTTCTTGGCTCAATGCTCAGCTACTCTTCTTTGGGGTATGTGAGTGTCAACCAGTGCGATAAAGTGTAAAAATACAAGCTTGTCAGTAATGACCCAGTGGATAGCCCTCAGAACACTCAGCTAAAAAGTCAGAGAAAGCTTTTCAAGTTCTTGTTTTTATCCTGGGACTGATGAAAAATATAGCATGAAACATTGTCACTGAGAGAAATATAGATTTTACTGAGAATTTCAAATGAAATTATCCTCTTCAACAGCTGGAGAAGAAAAAGGTATTCTGGTCAATGTTTTCAAAAACGCAAATGATCTGAAATGATTTGTAAAGCTACTACTAGGCCAAAAGATATAATTTAAAACAAAAGATCTATGTCTGATTTGAGATTTATGTATCCTATGAATACATAGGTTGCTGGTGTTTTCTAAAGCCTGTTCTTTAAAAAATAAAAAATAAAGTTAATTTTGAAGGTTAGGAAGTGTTTTTTCAGGCTGGCATTTTCAACAATGACTCAGCTAAAATTATGATTAGATTTGTTGACTGGGTTTGGGGCTGGTTTTTTTGAAAGCTTTTAAACTTTTATCTTTGTTCTGAAAGATGGTTGACTTGAGCTACTGCATTCATCTTAGTAAAGCCCAGATTACCTGAAACTAGTGGCCTTGCATGTCAATTAAGCTTAGAAAGCACAGTTAACTGAACACGATCATTTGTTAAATTTACTGCACGCCCCAGAAAGGTAACAATAAGTTTCTTAACAGAAGTGTTTCTTTCAAGTGGCTTAGTCTCAGACACATAGAGGAACATCCTTTTTTTACCAGACAATGTTTTCTGGAGCTATAGTGTGCTACTGTCACCATAAAACATATCTGTAACGTATTGGACAGAGTGAACTGCTCCTATTGTGCAATGTTTCCCTGTCTCTCTAAAGGCTTACAACATCTCTTATCACAACAGGGGGAAATTTGGATCTTTTATCAACTAGTTCAAAAAAGCAATCCATTTAAATAATGTGTCTGGAACAGTAGTCTGTGGAGATAATCAGTAGCTTATTAACCTTAATCATAACAACACATTATCACTATTTGGTTTCATGTTGACTAATTTGCAGAACAATGGGGAAGAGCACACTCAGCACATAAGACTGTTCCTAGTTCTTGGCACTGCATAAATACAGTGACCCTCACTTGAAATGTCAGAGACTTAAGAAAAAGCTGTATCATATGATGAAGGAAGAGAGTCAGGGAAAAGAGGATCATGTAATCAGAGAGTTAGTTAAAAAGTAAACACTTGTTAAACCTCTGGACAAAGTGAGACCATCCTCAAACAGATATCTAGAGCACAGAATAAAGGTCAGTTACCTTTTATCATGTTTGTGTAGCTTCAGTTAAACTAACAAGCAGCAGCTTGTGCTTAAGGTCATAGTTAAACACTTTTGCCTTGATAAATGAGCTGTGTATTCGGTGCTTCCCTTTCAAGAGCATGGCCATATTGGAACTCTGATCTACAAGAAAAAGACATCAGAAAAGGAAGCAATTTACCTGGGGGCAGAAATCAGTCATTTTAGATGGTAGATGGAAATAATAACACATTAAATAATAAAATAATAATAATAAGGCAAAATAACTGAAATGAAGCAGAGAAACCTCAAAAATAAAACAGTTCATTTCAGTTTTGGGGAGTGAAAGTGTAGATTTTTTTCTGTTCTCAGATTTCTCAAAATCACCCAAAATATATTTTCTTGGACAATTTCAATGACAAAGATACATTTCCTCATAGTTGTATAGTTCTCATGGAAATTCTAGCTCTTGATCCTGATGAACTTACTGTTTCATAAGAAACACAGACAAAGCTACTACTGAGAAAGAAATATGGCCATAAGCCTTATGAGAGATTTAGATATCATAAGACTCCATCCTTAAGGGAGAGAAGGTAAATGAATAAATGGCACCTTCTAAGATCATGCTATATAGCATGGTATGTATACCAAGTTCCATTGAGTTCATTCAAAAAAATGAAATATTGGGGTATTAGTATAATTTCTTAGATACTGTAGATATTTTCAAGGGCAAAAAAAAGAGAGTACTAGAAGAACTGCAGCATACATCTGAATAGCATTCCAACATAAGTTCAAGAAGTCTTAAGATCTGTATTATGAAAATAACATTCTTAAAATTGTTTACAAAGTAAAATTCAGGTGACAACATCCCAAAATTTATTAGAATGAAGTCTACTACAATAAACTAAAGAAATATGAAAACCTATTGCTTTTTCACTGAATTATGCTGTGCACTATACATCTTTAAGTATATACTGCAGCTTAAAGGTTATTGTGTCACAGGACAGCAACAGTTTCCCTGCATGACTTGCACTTCATAGACAAATGTGATTGTGCAAGCTTCAATTGGCCAGAGCATTCACGCAGAATAAGGTTCTGCTACAGGTTAAACTTTTTAATGATTACAGAATCATAGAATCGTAGAAAGGTTTGGATTGGAAGGGAGCTTAAAGATCATTAGTTCCAACTTCTCTGCCATGTGCAGGGACACCTTCCACTAGACCAGGTTGTTCAAAGCCCCATCCAGCCTGGCCATGAACATTTCCAATGATGGGGCAGACACCACTTCTCTGGGTAACCTGAGCTGGTGCTTCACCACTCTCATAGTGAAGAGTTTCTTCCTAATATCTAACCTAAGCCTGCCCTCTCTCAGTTAGAAATCATTATTCCTTGTCGTATCACTACGTGCCCTTGTAACAAGTTCATATCAAGTTTTCTTGTAGGCCCCCTTCAGGTACTGAGAGGTGCTCTAAGGTCTTACCAGACCTTTCTCTTCTCCACTGGGCTGAACAACCCCAACTCACTCAGACGGTGTTCACAGGAGAGGTACTTCAGCCTTCTCACCATCTTCGTGTCCTCCTCTGAACTCACTTCAACATACTCATCCTTCTGATATGGAAGCCCCACATTGTAAAATGCTTGGTTGTAGTTATTTCCTTGATAGAGAGAATGGTAGCAATATGTTTATGCTTTGATAAGAGTTCAAAAACTGATTGCTACAAATCACACTAGAGTATATCTATCACAGTGGCAAAGGTGCTGCAGCCATGAACATTAAAAGCTCATAAACCACTTTTTTTAGTAGATCAGTTTGCAAAGTTGAAAAAAAAAATATAGACCATCTCTTCTTCAGGCTTCAAACAGAATCAGCAAGGCATATATATTCAAAAATTTCTATAAAAAATGGAAGAAGCATTTGTTCTTTCTTCAGAACAAAGTTGTTTTATTTTCCTTCTCTAGTCTTCTTAGTGTTCAACCAGAATAACAAAACATATGAAAATTTCTCAAAGTATCAGTTTCATACACTGCAGGCCATGTTCAGATACTAGAAGAGTTGAAGTATTATAGAGAGTATTTTACCAAGAATTTATTTGGCACAGAGTATAATGATTTTCTAATGGATTTTTTTAACAGAGAAGGAAGTAAAATAGAATGAGAGAGGTAAGCATACAGCCAAACTAGGAACAGTAACTAAGGCTGATGAAGAAGGTCAAATCTGAGAATACTGGGTAACTAACTGTAAAGTTGAAATGAGGCCTCAGCCAATTATTCTTAATCAAAATCATAACAGCAAGGTTTGGGAGAGAGTGAGAATTATTTCAGCAGGAGTCCATTATTTCAGTGATACAGATTCACAATGTCATAAATTAAATTATTATTATTTTTCTCATAAGTGGTGAAGTTAATAAAGGCTGTACAAAACAAAACTTTCCCACATTTTCCTGCTAACATTAATGCTCTCTGATTGAGGAAGTAATCGTGTTTTTTTCCTACATATCATTGCCCTATCAGTCCTAGACCACAATTGTAATATTGTGGTAGAGTGTTTGATAAAAATGTGTAGTGATTTGGCTTCTAAATCTGCTAGGAACTAGACAATAAAAACCCCTAGTATTTCATACAAGACATGGGATAAGATTGAGACAGACATATCTCACACATGAAAAGACAGTGATTCCACAACAAATTTTAGCTTATTCCAAATTAATAGTCTTGCAGATTCGGGGCTCTGGAAGCAAGTATCTGTGTGTTTATATATATTCAAAATATTTATATATTCCATTTATACTGCTTATAAATAATCACAGATTCACATTATTTAAAACTGTATCTTCTTCATTTCACACAAGTGATGCAATTTGTCACTCATTTTGTAAGACTGTAGAATTTTACTAGTGTGTTGTGAGCAGATTCCATTGTTAATGTACTGTATGATGGTCTGATCTGAAATAAGGCAGAAAATGTACCTGATTTTTGCATTACTCTAGGCAGGAATTCCTCATAAACTTCAACAACTATTGAGACTCTAAGTGGCAATGAGTAAGTATAAAAACTGGAGTTAGCTTTATCTGTGTTATTTGGTATCTTACAATAAACCATGGAAACTTTGAAGCGTGAAAACAAAAGCTGATGTCTTCTCTTATTCTGCTGCCTGACTCTTAGTCCTTTATAATAGGTTTTGCTTATGTAGTTGAACAATATCAGTTCACAATAAAAGATGCAACATTGTCTTCATTTAATAAAGAGATTATACTTTTATTCAGCATTCATGTTGTTATTTTAAGTATCATTCACACTTCTAAGCAGTCAC
>JAWWMO010000083.1:27406735-27437170 GCA_035047845.1 Dendrocincla fuliginosa | reverse complement strand
TTCTAAGCAGTCACAAGATCAAACACACTTTTCCTTAGTTTCAATATAAAAATTAGAAAATGTTTATTTTGTTACCACTCTGGCAATATATTTGAGAGCATGTTAATGAGTATTAATGTCATATCCTTAGCCAAAAGAATTCCTGAAGTCAGAGTGCTATTTTATCTGCATAAAGCAGTAGAAATAAGGAGCTTAATATATATTTTGATAATTATTTTATATCCTCCTGGCCAATAGTTGGATACAATTGAAAAATTTTCTACTGTATACACAGAAATCATGCAGTATTTTGTAAAACAGCAAAGCTGATGACAAAAGTGACTGAATACCAATAGAATCTATCAAGAATATCCAGACAAACACAGAAGTGATTATATTATTCAGCTGAATAATTTTACAGTTGTCAAGATAAACATTCTTTAATTTTTATTTGGTTTATTTTAAGAAATTCCAACCAGTCTGAATAGTTAATGACATGGAAATCACTATGAAACTATTTAGGTTTCCTTTAACAGAATGTTTTACATTTTTTTCCTAACAATCCTTTCAATCCCATCAGAGACTGAATTCATCAAGGAATTAGATGAGAAATGGAAGCTTCTGTTTCAGAAAACAGAATGGCAGCTAGACAACAGAAAACAGATGCCAATTATTTACCAGTGTCTGCAGTAGAAAAAAACATTTTATGACATTTACTTTGCCTTAGCAAAGCTCCTGTTGATGTCAGTCAACAGGTTCTGAAAGAAGACTCTATATGATTCAGGATTGAAAAAAAATTTCTTACAGTTTGATAAAGACAACAAGATGAAAAATACGTAATAATTTTGCAGTAGCAACAAAGTTAGCTATATTAGAACAGCTTGAAATAATACTCACGCTCCAAAACTCTAAGCATTGCTTAATAAATTAAGTGAAAACAGAATTTGTACTTCTTGGACTTAGCAGCCAGAAAATAGGATTTCTTTTGTCAAACATTGAACAGGGAAGAACTCAAGCTGTGCAATAGAAAATAAAATCAATCTTTTGCCGGTATATTAGCTATTTTTACTTACCCTGAGCACATATTTATAAGGTAGGCTAGTCTTCATAATCTGCCATCCAAGGAATACAGGAGCTAGTACCATGCTACTTATCTTTAACACACCAGCTACTTATCTTTAACAGGTCAAGTTAACACAATATATATCAAAAATAAAAAGTCAGTCCAGCAGTGAATAATTCTCTTAAGCTAGGACAACACACAAAACCTTTAGTTTGATTCTGTAACAACATTTTTGCACTACCAAACAGTTTAATTAGACAGGTACAAGGCATACTGTTTGTCGTTTATTTTATCAGCATGAACCACACAGATAAAATGCTTTCTGGAGGTGGAAATTGTACTCATATTAGGAAACTGCCTTCATCATTCTTCTAGCCAGACCTTTCTAGCACTAAGTCTTAGATTAAGGGCAGACAGTGTTCACCCAAAAGACAGTGCTTTGAAGAACAATGCTGGCAATGGAAGATAATGCAGTAAATGGTTACTTTTTGCAGTGGTTACTTTATACAGAGCTATGTATACAAGACAAAAATGCATGAGGATCCACAAGAAAAAAAATTGCTGTATTTTCTTTACATTCAGTTTTTAAAATAATTGCAGAACATAAGACCATCATTTCAAATGGAAACATCTGCTACCTGTGGCAGATCTGTAATATCTCATGTGCTTCCCTCACTGAAGGGCTCATTGTAACAGGGCAGTCAGTGGAGGCCCAACCACGTTCAATGACATGCAAACAGCTACGTGTGACCTACCAAACGCTCTAGGCCTCCTAGGCCTGACTCACAAAAGAAGTGTGTGTAAATGCCTTTCTAAACCACATTGTCTGTGTCTTCAGTTCAGCTTGTGTTTTTGGAGTCCTTTGTGATAGTGGACCTACCAGCACCCTGTCAGCGATACCACTTACAGCTTCAGTCCATTTGCCTCTTTACATTCATCCCCCTAAAATACTGATGACTTCAAAGCCTAACAACAGCCCAAGTAAACCATACCTCAACTACATCTATAACAAAGATGTGAATAGTAAGAATAAATGATAAGGATATATATGATATATAAGAATATATATATAATGATAGGAATAAATCACCAAGTCTCATTCAAAAATCTGTCAGCACAAAACTCTGGCACTCACACAAATAGTTACTGTTTTGGTGCCTGCATTTCAAAGAGGTCAAGTGGAGATAAGTGCTTGTGAGATTTCAGCACAGTTTCTCAGGGCCAATACACATTTTGAAATGAGTCACAAGCCAGAGACCTAAATAGGATGATAGCACTGCAGCACAGTGCCCAAACTCTGTTTGTAGGTATTTCACACTGTCAAAATTTTCACAAGTTTTAATGCACTATATTTTTTTTTTACATGGTTACTGAAATATGCAAAATATACTTAATTTCTGGAGGGTTTTTCCTCTGAACTTACTTGCTTTCCCATGAAAATAATAATCTTCACAGATATTTTCATTAATATTTTCTGGGAAAAGAAATTTAAAACTCAATTATATTGACATTTCTGGCAAAAAGATTCACTTAAGCATGTTAAGTATGTTGAGCTACAACTTTGCCTAGAACAGAACTTTTTGTCAGGAAAAAAAGAAAGGTGGCTTTTCTACTAGTCAAGAATTCAGATTATAAATAATCAATCTTCAATTAGTACGTTTCTTGCAGACTGAGCAAGGGCTAAACAAGACTAACTCATCCTCCCTGGATGATGAGCCAGCATGTTGAGGGGCTGAGAGGCGGAGGATGACTTAATGATGTCATGGGGAATATATTGCTATGGCCCAATAGTACATCTTTTACTCTTGTGAATAGTTCCACTGATTTCAGGTGAATAGTCCTGCAGGATTAAGGCACTGATTAATAAATGTTTCAAAACAAGGCCAAAGCCCCGGTCATATTTTAAGTCTCAAAGAAGCAGTAGTTTCTATCTAACCTAATAGATCAGAACCTCTGCTTGCTCATTAGCTGAGGACCTCTGCCCTCCTTATTAGGCCCAATTCTTCCAGATGAACTGTCAGATGGAATCTGCTGCAATTACACAGGACAAATTCCATGTCATTAATCGAACAGGTGTTTAATGTTTTTGGATGCATCAAGTTTACCCAGCTTCTTAAAAGGTCTCTTCTCATATCTAATAGCGGCTGCAACTCCAGGGATCGTTTGCAGAAAAGGTTGGAACTTCCCTGTCCATCAAACCTTCAGCTTTATGTGCCCTCCTGGTGAATTTATTCAGAGAGATTTAAGGGTCCTAAACTTAAGGGACTAAATAGTGTTTAGGATTGCTATTACTAATATTTAGGAGCCAGTAAATCATCCTCCACTGAGGTCAGCAGATCTTTAACTAAGACCACAAAGAACTTAGAATTCACTAATTGTAATATGCAAGAAAGGTTACATTTACTTTAGAAGCTTTATTTCAAGTAAGGAGTTCATAAATCAAAAATGTTTTAAATTGTGGATATCTACAAGTAATATTTTTTGTCTGTATAAGTATGAACAGATGCAAAATCAAGCTTTATCACAATGAAAACTGTGCATTTAACTACAGTTACGTAGGATATACTTGGCACTGGACTTCAGCACATTTTATTCCCTGATTTTATTCCAGCTACCTTATTTGCTTTAGTGAAAGAGTTTAGCAGAATGAATATATGGCATGGCACCCTCACATAAAGTAAAGGGAAGAGGAAAGAAAGATTCCTCTGGATAGGAAAGACTGAGAAATTTTGCATGAAAATGTGGATAAAAAGAGTATGAGATTTTCCAAGCAAAATTAGGTCATCTGCATTTTAAACACCAAACCTCCCTCAAAGAGGAATGAAGAGATGTCATGTTTCTGATACAGTTGCTAATTTCTTCTTTTATTCAGGCTTTTGTGTTAGTGTGAAGGATCTTTGCTGTCAACAGGGCGTGGATCCATATTAAGAAGACTAGTGATTTTAGCCCCCCAAAAAAACAACTTTCTCTCTTTTATGGAGGCTTTCTGCTCTCTAATATTTTTTCATGTTCAAATTACAGTTCATTCAGGATAATATTAAACAGGTGCTCTCTATGCAAGAAAAATGTTACTTTGAAATGAAGAAAAAATCTTCTTAACTAGACACCATCCAGGTACACACAGAAGTCCTGAAGACAACTACTAAGGCTGCATACCAGTGAAGTGCAATGCACACCCATCTTCCAAAAGCTTTTGCAAAGCCTTGCTGCTGAACTTAAGCTGCTAATAGTCTGTTAGCCAAGTCACTTTGGCCTTGAGTTATTGAGGTGTCCCAGCTATCTTCTGATCTATCAGATTGGACAGAGATGGCAAGTATGTCAGCGATCACAGCTAAAGTTATTTATATTTCACTTACCAATAACTAACCCATTGGTCCAAGAGGGCACTTTACTGGATTTTTAATTGGGGAGACTCCAAAGAAGCTAAATAATATTTTAGACGGTCTAGGACTTTTGATACTTGCCCACAATAATGGCAGATTCAACACAAGATCTAACAGAAGAGAGAGAGAAAATGGCACTGCAAACCTATGTTTAAATATCTTAAATCTGTATCCCTGCACCAGGTCAGATGACAGAGCAGGTGGAAATCTAGTGCTCGTGGTGGTAGATATATTCTCATGCATCGAGCTATATGAAGGATACGTCTTCTCAGACCTCACAATGAAAGAATAATTTTTGTACTAAGATAGCCATCACTTTTGCTCATAATGCATTTGTTCGTTTAATCAATTAGTACAAACATATGGCCTTGCCGTGTAGGACTGGACAGTGCTTTTGTTCTTTTTCTCCTCTCAAAAATGTGTAGTCTGGATATTTGATTTTCTAGTGGATAGTCTGTATAAAGAACACTTTCAGACAGTTACAGTTTGTAGGTGACACATTTGATATGGGACAGCGTGTTGTATCATCATCCTTTTACTCTGAGCTTCCCAATACTGCCAATGGTGAAGGAATTTAGAATATCTGAGTAAACTCTTTAGGAGTCAGTATTATGAAGTGGCTTAAGAGCCTTTGCTACCCACAGGCAGTTCTGCATAGCTGCCACCTCTTGTTGCTATTCCAGCTCATCAGGAGTGGGAATCCCTCCCAGTAAAAGAAATGCATCTGCAAAAGGCAGCTACACTATATGGACACTTCTGTGACAGGCAGCACCAAAGCTGAGCTGCGAATGAAGCAGGAACTGTCAGTTCCCATCTGCGTTTTGGGTGCTATTTCTCTCCTCAAAGGTAACACCCTGACTCAGAGAAGTTCCCATAAAGTTCTGGAAGGCCTTTTTGCAAAAGCCTAGACCTTTGTTAGACTCACATATTGAATTCGTTGATAGCAGGAATTGTTTCTTCCCTGCAAATGAAGAACTTGCCTCTGAAAAGCAGTAGTTTCCAGCCTTCCTTAGCCTACCATGAAGGTGGCACTGAAGTCACAGGGACCACCTTCTGTATAAACTCAGTGGGAGCAGAGATCTTGTCTTGCTTAAAAACAGTATTCCACTTGCCTCCTTCACAGAGCAAGCAGCTGCTTTTGAAACCATGCACTGACTGTCATTACTGCTGGGCTTTTTTTTTCCTTGCTTATGAACAAACAGGAGACAGGTTTCTTGTGCTGATACTAATTACATCAGTGTGAAAAAGATTCCTACTCGCAGCAGTATACTTCTGAATATGGAAAAAATAAAGTGTCTTTTGTTGAATACAGATGGTCAGCTCATGTTGTCCCTTTTCACCCTGATCATTACATCCTCTACCCAAAGAAGAACATCTTTAGCCCATTTTTATAATAATCATATCCATCCTAACTGAAATTTGCCTTTAGAGAACCGAGGATTCTCTTTGTTCCTTTCTTATTTTTCCAGATCACTAAAATAAACGTTGTTTCACAAATTTAATGGGTTACAGTTTGGCAACTGCAATATTTTTGATTTGAAGACTCTCATTAAATGAAAGAAAAAAGGTTATCTTTCATATTTACCTTTCTAAATCAAATTTTCTCCTCCCTCTTTTAAACAAGAAAAGAAGTTATGTCCAGGATGCATTTTCCCTGAAGTGTCCTTCACCAGATCAAATATAGGTAATTATAAACGTAGGCCAAACACCAGTTTTCAATCACTGTCTTGTAAATTAGGGTAGAAGAGCAATACCTGATACTTTTTATCATGGTGCTTAATCTCCGGTTGAAGCATGCAACCTTTTTCAAAATGTCTATCCTATGGTCAGCATCATCACTCTGCCATCTTTCATAAGATCCGTGTGAAGGAGGAGAAAAAGGAAGCCTCAGCTGATAGGAATCACTAAGAACAATTCCATTTGTAACTTTCTCAGTGTGACTATTTGTGTTTGCCAGTCTGGGGAGATATGCAACTGTTGCTCCCTCATCCCTTCCAGTATGGCACCGAATAGACTTTTCTTTTAACTATGGCATGGATATTAAGAAAAAATACTGAGAGATCACTTTTGGCATATCCCCTCCATGCCAGTGTTTTATTTATAGCTCTCTTCTATGACAGTGTTTTATTTATGGTATTAAATATATAAAGAGATTATAATGCAGTAAAAAAGGCTGTTATGGAAAAACAGACGCTGTTTTGTAGAAGAGCCATGCTTATGAATAAGGCCACCTGGCCTAACACACACTGATTTTCAACCATATACAGAACAGAGATTTTTCTTTTTTTTTTATTATTCAATCAGCTATTTCATCTGTGTCCCACAATGGTGCATAAAATACAGGACATTTCTTTTTAAGGAACTGACATGAATCAGATCTTATCTTTTAGTAGAGAACAGTGTTCTGGGTTTTGTTTTGAAATCAGGCCCTTGAATATCTTCGCTGCCTGGAAGTACATTAGTATTAAACAGAGCGTTTATCCCACAAGTTATGTAACCGTTGTAAATAATATATAAATACTTCAACTTTGTCTTAGCTTAGCACTACTGAAATTTTATTAATGCTTTTTATTGGAATTGTTAGTAAATCAATCCCCCACCTTCTCTTCAAGGCAGTCAGCCCCTCCTAGTGGCTACTTCCAATCTGCAGCAAAACACACTCCAGGTTTTTCTTTCTTTTGTCCTTGGTCTTCGCTCAGCAGAGCAGTGAAGGTGGAGCTGTGAATTAGTTTTCCTCCTTAAAACAAAGAAAAAAATGGGGAAACTTTTTGTCATTCAAAGTTATTGATGTGAAAAAAATAAACCAACACAAATGTTTGTGTTATTCCTTGCATTAAAGCTTATCCTACTTTTCATAGCCTGAATCTTAGAAATAGAGTCATAGAAATGTGAGATCTAAGAGCCTATATTGCTCAATTACTCATATTCCTGCTTCTGTTTCATTGATCCTTTTTGAAGTGTTTTGTAAAGCTGAGCAGTAAAAACCAAACCATTCCATAGATTGAAGTTTTAAAGCCTGAAAAAAATTCTTGTAGCAATATCCTTCCTTTTTACATCTTTCCTTCCCTTAATTTTAGCAGCCTTGCTCACACAAGTAGTTATGCACATGTTTGCATGCCTGTTGCAGTGAGTCTCTGTCACTCAGCCAGGAACACAATTCTGACAATCTGCCTGGTTTTCCTTCCCCAGTTTTACTGTTTAGATGGCTATTTCTGACATGATGTTTCACCTGCTGAAACCGCCCAAGGAAACTTCGGAACAGCACCCCATGTTGTCACTACAGTTGTGATATCTTCAGTCTTACATATAATCACTATCAAAAAAACACAGGGGAAAAAAAGCAAAATCTCATTCTCTCTATCTCTCCCTACTCGTATCTTCATAGCAGACTTGGGGAATGTAAAAAAGAAATATAACTGCTGACTGTAAATTATCAGTGCAAGAGAAAAACCGCTCACACAGTGATACCTTTACACGGAATTTATTACATAAGATCCCATGCAAAAGTTAGTTATCCCTTGATATGTAAATCTTTCTGAAAAAATTTAAAAACATTTGAGGAAAAGAACATAGGAAGTTTCAATAAAATCCACCGGCAACAAGATATCAGCTGTATGTCAGGCTGCTATCCATCTGGTTTTCAGCAAAAGGCAGAACATCTACTACCTTTGCTCAAGTTACTGTATGCCACCGGCAATTTCCAGATTTTAGGTCCCTATATCAAAGCAGTACTCTCAGTCAACCAGAAAGACATGCTTCTGGTGCCCATTTGAAAGTACCAACAAAAGTCATCATTTTCAGAAGTAGGTATTTATTGCATTGTGAGAATAAGGCAATATGCCAAGCACCTACAGAGAGAGCCAACTCAAATCAATAGCTAGGATCTTAGCAGGAGGTTAAGAACCCATGCACAGCACAGCACGCAGACAAGACAAGCTTCATTTCTGATATAAATACACAATGCACTGAAGAAAGCCTACAGGCATTGAATCTTTTAGGATCAGTATAATTAGCTTACTCAAGTACTTTGATATTAAAAGATACAGCTTTGTGTGCCAAAGCACATAGGCAACAACTAGCAAGAAAATTTCTGTCTCTGGCCACTGGAGAAAAAATGTAGGTACTGTCTTTAATGTCAATAAAAGAACACAGTAAAGGCTTTTATAACACCCTACTTATGATTTTGGGGAAAAAATGGGGGAATATCTTGTTGCCTGAGGTAGGTTTCTATAGTTCTCAAGTCCACATAGATTCATGCTTTCCTTTACAACAATGTAGATATTGACATGGACAACGGTTTTATTGTTATACAAATTTCCAAGACTGGGATTTGAATTTGTGTTTTACATATAAAAGTCATCTGACCCATAAATCTTTCTGTAGTTGACTGATGAAGATGGATTCAAGCCAACACGGAAGAATGTTCACCTGAAAGTAACCCCTTCTTATTTCTGTAACAGCTTATTTTTGACTGAAAAATTACTACTAGTTATTATACTGGTATTTTAATCTAAACTGAGATCAGAGACTTACTGCATTAGATGCTGCCCATAAAAACACTAAGGAACAGTCACTGAAAAAAAATTAGTTTGTAACTCATATAGTCAAGACAGGTTCAAATATCCCACCTTCTATTAGAAACTGACGTTCAGAAAACTGGAGTTGACCAAAAACTATTATTCTTTATCAACAAATTTTACATTGATCAAGGATTATATTGCTAGAGTTACTTGAAGCAAGGACAACTTACATTATTCAGTGTTTTAAGATTATAAAATATGTAGGGAAATTAATCAGAGTTTTAAAAAGGATATCCCATCTTTAAGTGAAAACCTGAAATTTTGTGGTTTATGACAAAATTGACAACCTGCCTTCATTTTGGTACAGGATTATCAAATAAAGCTTTTCATTAGTGTCATTAAGGAAGATTAATTGAATAAACAGATTTACTCTTTTAGAAAATAAAGATCATATTAAGACCATATGCATATAGATATTTCCAGAAACAGGATGCACAGACTATTAGCTTGTTAAGCTACTGAACATTATTTTCAATTCCAGTGTATGCTCTAAAGTCAGCTTTTGACCCCATCCTGCCTGGCAAAATAAAAAAAAATAATAATAATAATAAAAAAGCCCAAGACCAAAGCAAGAAAAATTAATTCTGTAGCTTTCAGGAAAGCCTGTAATGTATTCTGCTCTATCCTGGACTGAGAACAATTCCTAAAAGAGCAAAACTACAACTGACTCAGAACCCCATCTGAAGCTCCCCAAATTCAATAGAAATTCTTTCAGTGAGTCTAATGGGCTTTGGGTCATGGCCTCATGCATTAAAATAATTTATACAGAAAAAAATCTATTTCCTTTTACTTTCAATTAATAAGTGAACTGGTTGCGACCTATTGGTAGAATGGTAAATAATACAGAGAGCAGGTCAGTTGTACAGTGACTTGGATCGCTTGCAGAGGTGAGTTCAGATTCAAACATAGGTTTTAATGCAGCCAAGTGCAGGGACTTCTATCTAGAAACAGGGATTATTTGTAAGATGAGAAAAGCTATTGTTAAGAGCAATGATTCTGTCTCAAGATTGATAACAAATTACTACAATAGCAGATGACCAGTTCAATCTGATTTCCTTCAGTGAGCTAACATGATTCTTAATTGATTTGCTAGCAAGGAGACATGATAAAAACGGTACAACAGCATTAATGGCACTATTATTGGAATTCTGTGTCCAGAATTAATATCTTTAATTCTAAAAGGATATCAAGGAACTGGAAATTATTCTGGAAAGATGCAATGATGTAGACTTCAAAATATGCTTCACTGTCTGAAAGACAGAAAAAATATAGCCTGTTTGTTTGATCTGACAAATGACCTAGAGATAACCTGCACACTGATTAGAGGGAAAACAGTATTTCTGATAATCAGCAGGAATTTGATCTGACAAGAAAAGGTATAGCAAAATCAAAAGTTAATCAAAACAAAATTTGACTCGAAACAAAGACAGGGTTTGAAACATTGTGTAGAACTAATTTTTGGAACAAAAGGAATTGCATAACTCATGCAAAACTATTATTGACATCCTTTTTTACCCCAAATAATTTTTGTTTATTAAATAAATTCATGAATGACATTCTTTGACTTGCATTATGTTTGCCCTGACATGTGAGCCAAAGATACAAAAGAGCAAGTTGTGCTATGAGTTTAGGGAGAATGAATGGTCTTGAAGCTCACGCCTAGCGGGTCTCGCATGTGGTGGGTTGCTGATTTCACCTGGGAAGTACAGCTGATAGATAACCTGGTACATTGGCTGTAGGTACACTAGAAATGAGGAATTGATTTCACCTGAGTCCCTTCAGGGTATATATTTGAGTACGACTATGTTTAGCGGGGATTTTTATGTACTTTATTCCAATGGAATGGTTCTAGTACAGGTATTGTGGTTATTCTGTTGGTCATTAAACTGGTAATCCTCTGAAAGCAGACTATGTTTAAGAAGAGTATGTCTACCTACACATCAGTGGGTATAGTACATATATTGAATGTATTACCTGAGATAATGTAGTGAGGATTGATAGGTTAAGGTTGGAGGTGGTTAGGTGGATATTATGTCTTTTACCTTATAAATCTATGACTTTACAACATGAGAAAAATTAATACTTGATAGTGTGCTGAGCCACATGCCTAATCTTTTCCAGGCTGAGTTTTGTAGATGCCCTATCTGCCTGAGATCATATTTAATTATGTCATCAGGTTTGGATGACATATAGATGTTACAATCTCTTATGTGTGGAGCTTTGTACATTCAATGTCACTAATGAATGCCAGATCTTATTCTCCAGTTGCAAATGCGTCCCACCACCCTGTGTCACTCCAGCTTGAGCAGCCAGGTAGTAAGACACAGATAGAGATGCAGCAGATGAAGAGGACTGAGTAAGCTCAAGCACTTGTGCAAAAAAGTTTGCTCTGCTTTAGTAGAAGGCTACATGTTTACAAGGTGTGAACTAGAACCACAGAATTAACCATCCATTTGGGCACCAAATAGACTACAACCCCAGCAGGATTTTGTGTATAGGGGAACCTTACAGGATCTGTGCCCTGGGACAGCAACCAACAGTACAGAAACAAGCCCACCCAAGGGGACTACTGTATATATAGGTGTCTACCAGTCCCTCCCAACTGTGAATCAAAGTCCCAATAAATTCTGCCCTGAGCACTTAGTGTAGCAGGCATGTTGTGTCATGTCTGGCAAATGGTGGGAAGAATACTCACCACTACAAGACTCATCACAGTGCAGTGATGGTTGTTGGGATGTGCCACTGACACTCTGGAATTTCTGCCATTGAGATGATAGAGGGGGGGCAGCAGCATTTTCACATGGCTAATACACAGCCACTGCTTTGCTGTCAGTACACAGACCAAACACCTCAACAGGGGAAGGGCAATTACAAGTAGTCACCAGAACTACTAGAACAGTTGTACATTTGTTCCACCTGGTAAGCATATCAAGCCCATGTAGGAATTGCAAGCAGTAGTTATTACGACAAAAGTCAGACATTTGTGTTCTACTTTACTGATCCTTCTCATAATAATCATGATGAATCAGACAGTGATGAGCAAATAAAAAGCTAAAACCACTAAACACATAAGGAAATCTAAAGGGCACTTAATAAAACTCCTTGATTTGCTATTTCAACTTTTAATACACTCTATCATAATTAATTTTGATGATCTTAGGCTAAATTAAAAGCAACGGGTAGCACTGCATGGAAGGAAAAGTATAAGGGCACCTTAATGGAGCCACCCAATATAGTGCCCTGTAGGCAACCATAACTTAATTTAAAAGCACACTTGATATGCAGAATTACACCCAAGTAAAATGGCAGGTGATCCTCAAAACAGAATAAGAAGTAGCTGTTGTATCCATCCTCAGCCACAGTAAATTTGTATGAACATGGTGCTTTTCATTAAGCAATCAATAATATATTTTATTAGTTCCAGAACACTGCACACAACCCACTAGAAGCAATCTCACTCTGCAGTTTTGAGTGTGAATACCACAATTAAACCAAGAAAAAATAAATTAGTTTTTCTGAAATCTGGAGAGTTTTGAGTTGTAAAAGTCCAATTACAAATTAGCAAGCTGTGAATAATCAGACTTTAAAAAAACTCAACAGTTTTAAAGCTTCATGAGCTTTACTTGTAAAATCAAAGATTTATGAAGTTAAATAATAATTGTTGGGAAATGAGACTATTGATGATAGCTAACAGAATCAGTTTTTCACCTCTAATTTTGCAAGTAATACCTGGCCTTTTGGGAGCACCACAATCTTTCTGCAACACAGTTGTAGTGATCACAGCACCAAGCCTGACAGAGTTCAAGAAGTGTTTGGATGATATTCTCAGGCACATGGTGTGACTCTTGGGGATGATTCTGGGCAGGGCTAAGGGTTAGACTTGATGCTCCTTGTGGGTCCCTTCCAACTCAGTGTGTTCTGTGATTCTGTTTTTGAAATATATAGAAATAAAGAAACAGGTTTGTGCTATTCCAGGGTACTAACAAATACCTCTGCACTTGAAAACATCATCTCATCATCTCATTCTCTCATTCTCCTCCAATATAGTAGTGAACTAGATTTCCAAATGTTTTCATCCACCTGCTCCCATTAAGAGGTTGAGATATCAACTCTTAACAACATTTGGAAATCTGGTACTTCATGACAGCACTTGGCTAGACATAACCATGTCTTGAAATTCATCCATGACGAGATGACGAGAATTTCTGAAAACCTTCTTGCTTTCTTATTGATATACTAATATCAACTAGCATGTATATGTTTCATATAGATAAGATGCATCTCTTCATCATGTCTGTAATTCAATCTTGATGTGGTAATTTTAAAGTTCTAAGAAGATAATTTTGTACTTCACTCTCCTTTTAGCATGTGAGAACGCAAAAATCAAATCCAGTGAATTTTGCATTCAGTTACAAACTCTCACTAAAGTGAATGACCCTTTTAAAAAATGTTAGGAAGCCAGGACACTCAGCATATGAGAAGCACATTTCAATCTGGTTACATCGGAAATACTCAAGAGCAAGAGTGAATAGTGAGGAATATATTTTCAGGCTTAGAGAGCACCTGTATTTCTGGGGACAAGCTGAAATTGTTAGAAAATCAACCCAATAAAGTGAAAGCATAAAAGTAAGAAAAAAAAGGACTTCAGGACTGTACCAAAGACTTCACAATCTATTCACCAAATACTGTTAAGTGTTGTTCAGGCAGAACCTTATATGCTCATTGATTAAGAGCTTAATTCAGAGACTTGATTAATTTCAGAAGTAAATTACTGTAGCTTTAGGACTATACAAACAGAAAACCTCCTGTATGGAGCCATCACAAGCAAAAGAAATGATGGCCCACAACTAGGTCATTTTCCAAAGATTTAGAAGACTTGGGGTTTTTTTCATTCATAAACTCAGAAAAATTACTGAAGTCACAGAACCTACTGGTTAATAACAATATAACTACACTGTTTTCTCTCCCACAGATATTGTACAAACTTTTTACCAGGTACAGTCTACAGTCCAAGTTATCTTGACAATTGTCAGGGAAAACATGAGATGATCCAGTTGAAAACTGTGCCAAGGAGAACACTAATAATAGTGAAACTTTCTGAGCAATTGTATACCATTTCCTAAGCCTGTATCCCGTCTCTATTTAATGCACTACTGTAGTTAAATCCATTGCAAATCTGTGAAAAATGCAAGAAGCAGTCTCCATTTTGCCACACTCTAGTATTATGGGCTAACATTTACTAAGACTGAGAGAAATTAAATCTCTCTTGAACTTGACCGGTAAAAGATTTTTTTTAATATAATTTAGGACCAACTTCTTGAATGGGATTCTTGTGTCATAATTTTTAGCAGAAATGAAAAATCAGAAAGCAGTCACAAATGGCATTTCTCAAAACGTATGACGGTCACTTGATTTAACAGATATAATTTCACTAAAAGTTATTAAGACTTACACTGGGATAATAATTAGGTAAATTGTCACACCTCTAATCCATACAGTTTTATCAGTTTAAAATAAAGATATGGTTGTATAAACATTACTGTTTTTACCACTAGTTTTCTCTCCAAACTTAGCTGGTATTGCAGACAGAATCCATGCAGTGCAAATTATCCCTCATTTCAAAGATACTAGCTTCAAAATGAAGTTAATTTTCTTGCATAAATAGGATGTAATATAAACAAAGGTTCTTAGACAACTCAACATCGAGACTGAAAAATACTTTCAATCTGAGCTAGTTAGCAGCAAACAACATTATGTTTCCCTGAATGGCTATACTAAACATTTAACAAAAAAAAGTCTACATTTAGAAGCCGTAATTTGACTGGTTTCAGTTGCAAAGCCAGAAGGTTTTGCAATTTTATTACTATTAAAAAACTTACCATCATTCATGCTCATTTCTGAAGAAAAAACCTTTCTGGGAACAAAAACTCACAACAATAACTTGTACATTTTGCATTAAATTATGTTTTCTCAATGATTTTGGAGGATTTAAAAGCTTCTTTAATAGACAACATCTTTAATTTCAATTTCAATAGCCCACAGTATGGGCTATTATTTTTTTTAACCAGTAAAATGAGAGAGAAAAAGAAGAAAAATAAAATCAGGGTTAAAATATGAAGAAGGAAGTCCAGACACTAATGGATCTTTATTAAATAAATATTTTTGGGCTACTTTTCAGTAAAAATTTTAAATGAATGATTCTGCATTTATGATGAAAAATCAGGTGAAACAAAGAGTTATATAAAATTTGGGTAGAAATCTACTTTCTTGTGTGTTTCTGGGGGAAAAAAAAATAAAACAAAAAAAATTAAACAAACAAAAATTCCCAAATAAATACCTCCTCCTTCTCCACAGCCTACTTCACAAAGTGAAACAAAACAGAAAAGCAACACTGGGAAGAAATACACACATTCTCCAGTAGAGCACAGTAATTTCTGGTGACACTCTGCAGGTATCCAGCTACAGCTTTAGGATCACAGAATCGAGGCTGTTGGGAGAGGGACCACTCAGGAGGTCTCTTATTCAGCCTTCTTCTCAAAGCAGGCTGAGCTGTGAGTTCCAAAAAGGTTGTTTGAGGTTTTTAATCGAGCATGTCTTGATAACCTCCATGGACAGACTCCATCAGAACACTACAAGAGAGATCTTATCAAGGCAGAGGAGAAAGTTTAGTGGGACAAAGCACTTCGTTCAGTAGTGGCATGTAAATTCACAGACACACACAGATGGGTTGTCACAGTGGGCCAATTACTTCTCTTTTCATATTACAGACCAGGCACAGCTGTTAGTTTAAGCTTTCCAATGATTCTTAGATCGGCCTTAGTCAAACACTACATACCAACACCCACAAGTTACTTGCAAGCTCCTCTTTCTAAAGGCTTGGCATCTTGAGTTGTTTGGGATGCGATGGATTGCAGTGAGAGGGAAAGTAACTCTGGCTCTAGTGTGATTGCACAGAACATTTTTTAACCTGTTCTTGTAGCTATCAGTTATGCAAACATCATGCCTTGTCATGTTCGTCTGCTATGGACAATTTCAGCTGTTATACATTGGACCATTTTGGGTGCACTTCATCTAGATTCTGTTTTGCTGGTAAAGGTAAGAACACAGCAACTTCAGATATCGAAAGTTACTACCTCAGTATTCAAGAACAGTCTCTTTTTTTTTGCATGCAAGAGAAAAAGCACTTTTATCTGGAGCATACCCATCTTTGGGTATGTTCTTTGGGCTTTGAGCTTTTTTTTATCTTTGGGCTGGGGGAATATCGTGTTTAATACTTGAGTACAAAATATTCCTAGACAACAGCTTGGAAAGGAAAGGAACCATCTCAATCTCTTTGCTTACACAGTGCATTTACCTGTCTGAAGCTCATAAATTATATGGTCTCCATCTGACATTTTCAAATTGGATTTAGTATGTATAATAGCATATGTTATTCAAGAGATGGGTTTTGCTCTGTGGAACTTGTAGATAAACAATGTTGCAATTTTCAAGTTTTAGCTAGTCCATTTTACATCCATAAATGGAGATATGAAGAAAAGCAATTAAATGTACACACTGGTTTCATGACAACATTACACTTAACCTGTCTTCTCCTATTGTTGTATTTCTTGGACTGTGATGCTACATGTGTAAATGTATGTATGAATATATACATATATATGTAATGTTCATCCCAGTTCATCATCTGTTTAGGAAAAGATTAATGATGAGAAGTACGTGCCAGTTCTCAAATAATTAACAAGGGTATTTATATTAAGTTTCATTTACTTATTGCCAAATCAGCAGCCTTTATAAAAACAGCAAAGTTAGGTTATGAGAACAAAGTATGGATTGTATTCCTGGGCAATATGGAGTTCAGGAAATGAAAAGTGTTTCGATCACATATAAAATATAAGGTATTGCTAGTGCAGAAGCCCTGTATCAACTTCTGTGACCCATTTACTGGTTATTCTTTCATTGTTTTAAAGGCATTATGAATTAGAGCTCTGCAGTTTAAATAGCATGAAATGTGAAATAGAACCCCTGTGCCTCAGTTAACCTTAAACAAGTTTCTGAAAGCAAGAGAGACAGATTTAATGGATGTGATGTCATTACACTATATCATACATGCCAGAAAGAAAGAACAGAATATAATAGAATATCAGGGCAACATAGGAAAACCATTTTTTAGCTATTTAAAGCTTCAGAAAAATGAGCCAAACCTGTAAGGAAGAGGCTGAAATGCATGGAGTAATGCATCCTGAAATACCAAGACAGTGAAGTTCTTCCATCCTCTTCAGCACACTGCATTAAACAGCTGATGCTGTGCCAACAATACCCAGAAAAAATATTTTAATTGCTTCTGCAACCTGATACTATATCCACTGAAGTTCACAATTAAATCATTTATTTCAATATATTGTTCTGCTTCCCTTTCTAACTGGCTTCAACAGAAATAGACCTTCAGTTGCAACAAATATTTGCACATTTTTTTTCTCAGTATCAGCAGTACCTTCCTGCCCTTTTGAATTACTATGGCCCTAGCTTTAACTCAAAATGAAAATACAGAAATAACTTTGTGATTCACATGGACTCTGTACAAGTTCCATGAAGCCAAAGGAAGACTTCCATTGCTTTCAGTGGGAGCTTACTAGGCGATGCTGGGAGCGCATGAACTTTTGACTGATCATTTTTAAAACCAGTGGTTATTTTTTCCTTTTCTTACTTTAATTCTTAAGCAAGCAGATTGAAAATCGTTAAGTATTGGAGTATAGCATATGGCATCAGGGAAATGGTCTTTGATAGAAAAGTCTATGTGTTACAAGGTTTTAATTTATTTACGTTCCTCATGAAAATCAGACAGATTGATAAAGTACTCTGAACAGATAAGATAATCAAGTCTGACATCTAAAAAGTCCCATCACTGTTTAAGCAGAGCACTCAGGAAAAGGCTAGCTGTCTTTTGAGAACAGGGGCAGAAACTTTGAAGAGTGGGGAGTGAGTTCTGAAGAGTCTGCTAATGCCACTGAAAAGAACGCTTTAGTTTTGCTCCATGAGTCCAGCTTGGCTTTTATTGTCATTTCTATGACTGAATGATCTCCTTTCTAAAAGGGATAACTAGTTATTGATTCAAATGTCAGCAGCTTAAGTGCTATTAGCCAGGAACAGCACCAAAAAGGAAGGCCACTGCATCAACAATACTGTACACTCCCACTCTGCAGGACTGTATCTCCTTCTATTCTCTTAGGCAGGCTTATGGCTCAGCATAACTGGGAACCTCATAATCATTCATATATTTTTCCTCACAAAATCCCTGCTGTTCCTCTATTTTTAGAAGCATGTCTAGGGCACAGACTGCAGTGGCGCACAGGATTACCAGAACTAGCTTTTTCTGCTGCATTAGGACCGTGAGCAACAGTGTAGCTGCAGCACTATAGTAGTTGGTGCAGGTCAATATGCCGCAAGATCCTTCAAGTGCCGGCACCAACCCTGGCAAAGTTAATTCAAATGTATCCTAAGCTGCCTGACAAAACCACAATGAATCTAGGAATGAACTGAAGCCTCCAAGTCAAATGACTGGTTGTTTTTTTCATGCTGTGATTATCTAGAGATGTCCACACAGACATTGTTATGGATTATTTCTTTCTGTTCCAGGGCTAGCTAATAGTGTGAACCCTGGACAAAAATGTAGGCATTAAGGAAGCAGTAAGAACATACACTGACTCCTCTCTAAGCAGCAGAGAGTGTAATAAAACAAAGAAACATATGCATTTAATGAATGAGCAGGTTGATTATGACAAAGAATTGTAATAAATATCCTTTATGTATAAGGTTCTGAGGACACCTAAGAACTTTCCCTTACTTTTTTTTGGCCTCCAGGAGATAGCTAAATTTCTAAATATCAGTCTCAAACATCCACACATGTGATCCAGAGCCTGAGCTGTCCTCAAGTTTCCTGTTATATCTCTAATTCAAAAGATCACTTCCTTGAAGCTCTGAAGGGAAAACAGTGAGATATTTCTTTCCTCTTTGAATCACCTCCTATGCAATGTACCAGTGAAAGGCAAAATCTAGACCTAATTTCCTGAAAAAAAAAAATAAGAAATATATATGTATATATATTTAACTTTCCTAAAAAAGGGCTGATCTACACTTTCTTGCAAAAACTTAGCCCTAATAGAAGGAGATAATGAACACCAGCAGATTATGCTTCATAAAGTGGTGGAGTGTTTCTATCAGAACCAAATGATTTTTCTCATACAGTGATCAGAAGGGTTAAAGGTAAAAATTTTTCTTCTTTTTTTGCCATCTAGTCCATCTCCTGAATAAGGGCTTCCTTTGAGCTGCTGAGCATAAAAGTGCATCTGGAAAACGTCAACTAATGTATTTCAAAGTTATTATGTAAAAATAAAAGCACTGAACATATTTTTTTATGAAACTTTCCAAGAATATTCACTTCCGAGACCTGGCTTGAGAATGAGCAGCAGACATTTTTCAGCCTGAAATAATTTTATGAGAAAGGTTTAAATGTTTGGGAACTGTGTTGAAACTGTAATTTCTCCCTTAAACAACAGCCTCAGTGATGGATTACACGGCCAATAGAGTGACTCTATGTGTATATACACGTACACACGCCATTTCATTTGTTTACCTTTGGATCAAAAATAGAATGTTACAACATTTGTTTTATCATTTTCAATCCCCCAGAGGCATTGTGACATTTGGTACATTTATTTTTCCTGTTAAGAGATGATTCCTTAATTGTTTGAAGCAGGTGGAGGAAATATTTAGCAGAATGTTTACACTATGACAACTATACATCGGGGAGGGAAAGGGGGAGTGTGTTTGAACATGCACAGAAAGCCAGAAGTTGATTACATTTCTTTCTTCTGCACAACCCAATGTACGAGCTAGAAGGAATCTCATTCCCTAGTGGAGCTAATAATAATATATAGATTTCAAAGGAGCCATAGGCCTCTTGCCATTAACTTTGGTTCAGCACCCAAGTCAGGTGTGAGTACTTGCAAATATGGACAGCCTTCTTACTGCCCAGCTTTGAACACTAAGCTTGGTGTTCTTCCTCGCAGTTCACAGAAAAAGGTAAATTCCTCCAAAATTTATTCCAGGGGACCATAAGTAAAAGCTCTCCCTGTATTCTCCCTCTTTCCTTCCACTTACTCCTTACTAATTTAAGTCAGGAAACTTAAAACAAAGGATCTTGTACATGACAGGCATGACATGCCAACTTAAGTCCAGCAAGTAAAGCATGGGAAGATCAACTTTTGTTCTATTAGTGAGGTACTATTAAAGGAACATGGTAAAATACTTAAAATCACAGATCTCAGACACACAGCTATGGTTGAATCCAGATCTAATCTCTTTTATTGTTCTGTAATGGAAATTTATGTCTACTTTTTCTGCCTTTTAGCAGACAGGTCCTCTGTATAATTGTGTGTCTTAAACTCCTAGGGAATATATCAGTATGACAGTGGAAAGAGACTTACCTCTGTCTTGCTTCTCCAAGACAGCCCTCCCCTATTCACAGTTTTCAGCAAAACTTAGTTTCTTGAGGAAACTACAAATTTAAATCCACTTGGCAGAAGACAGAGCTCTAAATGCCATATCAGGAGTTTTCCTTAACTGTTCCAATTCACAGGCCTGTGAATGAAGAAGAGCTGTCCTCAGGCTCAGATCAGTATTCTGGCTGTTGGATGCCAATAATGCATCTTTTATTCTAGGTTAAATGAACATTTAAATATTTATCTGGGAACTTCAACACCTCTCATATGAGAGGGTGCCATATAAAATGGGTCAATACAACACACAGGATACTTACACCTCTCAGAAAGAGGAAGAATTTGGATTTCTAGCTTCTGGGAAAATTACTTTAATCTCCCTGGACTATTACATAAAAGGGAAACATTATTTCCACCAGTAATGCAGCATATCTATAACCATGCTTTTCTCTTCGGATATTCTAATACAAATATCATGGTTAGCACAAGAAGAAATAATTTAGTTTCTGGTTTGAATGAGGAAAAACAGAAACACTTTTATTTGATCTGAACTAATTATGATTTTTTTTGTTGGTTTATTCAGGTACAGAAATAGTTTGACTATTCAGTCTATTTGCTACTTACACAAACTTGTTGTTTGAATAATCATTACCAACAGGATCTTTGTCCAGCTAGATGGCTAGCAAGTAAATGGTTACTTGGGTAATGCTGTTTTTAAAATATACACATATACAAGGAAGACAAGACATACGGCATAGGTGCTCACAGAAAGCCAGTTCATATTATCTGTAGTGAATGATGAAATTTGCAGCTCCTCAAACTCCAAAGTTTCTTGCCACTACAATTACGAGGTCCGTAATTTTTTTCCACAGTACTTTGCTTGTGTTTACCACTGAGATGATTTGCATCAGAAGTTACTGTTTACCATGAGTAAAGTTCATGCTATCTATCCCAGAATAATTTCCATCTTTCCATATCAAAGTATATAAATAAAAATATACTGTATTAATAATTTAGTGCATTCAAGGATATGACATTTTTTGTGACAAAGATTTTTGTGACAGAAATATTCTGTCTTGATGTAAAGGTGATCATTTTAACTAACATTCAGAGAGCTTTGTGTTGTCCATATTTAGAAATTAATGATTTTCAAGGTCCACCAGGAACCTCAGGGATCTGCCCTGTTTCAGAAAGTCTCTGTACGTATCAGATATTAAATCACACCATTCAATAAGTTGATTAAAATGTTTCCCTTGAATTCTAACCTTTTTTGCAGAATACCTATGGGAAAAGCACTTTGATTTTGTGAAACAAAATAATTTTCTTTTTACTGGGTGGAGCTTGCTTCTGTTTTACAGCTCGCTGGCTGAAAGAAATTTTCTTCTGATACCATCGTATAATGTTCTTGCTACTGAAACGATAGGAGCCAGAAATTTGTTTTCTGTTTTAGCTAAACAAGTATCTTTGTCCAGAAAAAATAATTATTTTTTTCTCTCCTGAACTGTTTCTGGAAAGCCTAATTTTTTCAACTTTCTTTACCTCTTTATTTTGTCATCATTCAAAATCTTTACTAAGTATGAACCCAAAATCTGGTGTGCCTGTTCTGTTTTGAAATAGTGTTTAACAGAACAACATATTTAAGTCATAGTATCGTAGGGGCTGTGATACAACAAGAATACAAGACCACATAGTGGTAGGACAAGGAGGAATGGCTTTAAACTGAAAGAGTAGGTTTAGAATTGATATCAGGAAGAAATTTTTCACTATGAAGGTGGTGAGACATTGGAATGGGTTGCCCAGAAAAGTTGTGTGAATGACCCATCCCTGGAAGTGTTCAAGGCCAGGCTGGATGGGGCTTTGAACAACCTGGTTTAATGAAAGTTGACCCTGCTGACAGCATAGGGGGTAGAACTAGATGATATTTAGGGCTGCTTTCAATCTACGGTTCTATGAAGAAGACCAAAACTCAGAGACCTGAATCCTGTCCTAATTTTGTTAATTGCCAACTCTGTGATTTTGGCACACTTCTCTGTTCTTTGGTCTTCCAAACAATTCTTCCTTTTTTCTGCTTAAAAACCAAACTTCACTGGGAAGGCATAGTCTTCTGCTGGAGGCAAGTGCAGAGTGTTTAGCACAGTGGGGCTCTGATCTCATTTGATTCCTTTAGACAAGATAGTACTACAAATAAATCATCATAATAATATTCTGATTTGCAGTTAAGATTAAACCTAAAGTTACCTTATTGAAGTGTCATCCTGGTTCCTGTGATATTTGTCTGAAACTTTCTTCTTACACTATAACAAATGTGCTTCAACTCCATTGGTCAGCTTTTCCTCTAATGCAGACAGCTTAATAGATTTTTTCTTAAGCCCAGTACAGCTTGTTTCTTAGTATTAATTTCAACTTCAGGTTATTGTGCAAATTATGTCCTAGCTGGAAATTGAACCACGTTGACCACTGAAAAAGAAGAGCCTAATATATGACCTGTATTAGACAAATTTGCCCAGGCAGCAAAGTACAGTAGAATTGATTTTCACTCTGTCATAATGAGATATTTCATTAGACAAGTTCTCCACCCAGTGGCTGCAAGTGTTTATGGGAGCAAGGATATGATCCTTGCTATGATTCCATAAAAATGCTGGAGATGTAAATCCTGCATATATATAGCACAGCTGACTCGAAGAAAGACAGGCAAAAGGATGTCTTCTTCATCTAGACCTAAGAAATCTACAAAACCAAATGTTTAACTCATGTAAGACAAAAAAATAGACTTGAGATATACAATAGAGATAACCATGGTATCCCTCCCTGCCAAAACCTAAAAATCTACAGTAGCATTCTCTAAATTTTCTGCTTTTTAGAATAATTTATCAACATGGGTTCAGAACTGTGGGGAATTTTTTGTGTGCTCATTTGCTCTCAGCATAAAATTGCCAGACAAACATTCCATTTCCGACTTGCCATCAAAAATTCGAAGCTTTCCTGAGAGTTATATGCAACATGATATAACACTTCATAAGAACTTTTTTATACTTAAAAAATGTACAATACAAATAACTTGTCATTTCTTAGATTTATGAATGTCTTTTCATCCTAAACACAAGTGTCACAAAGCTTTAAGACTGTGTCACTTAGCTATGCCCAGGTAAATTTGAAAAGGAGTAGTAGTTGGGAAAGTTGTTTTTTGGAAGAGATGCCTGACATGAAAAGACTGTCGTATTTTGCCTGATTCTTATCCACAGCTTCTCTCAAATGCAAAAATTGCTTTGGCTGAATTTCAGCCAGGGCTAGGCAGCTTTCCATATAACAAAATTTAACAGCCAACCTGTCTCCCACAGCAGCAGAACCAGAAAAGCTTTGCTGCATTTCTTCTTCAAGCTAGTAGCAACAGCAGTGAAACTTATTTCTGTCTCTGTGTTTTTGACAGAAAACAACTTCAAAAATGAAAAAGATAAATAAAAATTAAAAAAAATCCCCTAAACAGCATGTATGTATGTCATATGAGATTTATCACAGTTCATTTCCTTTTTATTAGGGATCACAGAGTCATTTAAGTTGGAAAAAACCTCCAAGATCATCAAGTCCAAGACTGGTCCCCAGCTTGTCAACTAGGCCATAGCACAAAGTGCCACCTCGGCTTTTCCCATCTCATGCTTTCCCTCTCTCTCCCAATAGCTTACATATTTTGAATTTGGCCTTGCCTCTTTGATATTTTTGCATTCTTTTCAGTCATTTTTATATCTATTCCAAGAGTAAATTATCTCATTAATTTGAAAATTACTGCATTTTTATATTTAAATCCCTGTTTATTGATGATATATTTTTGCCAAGTAAAAATTTAAAAGTGCAACAATTATTTTTTTTTGTTTAATTTGTAAGATTTATAAAACACAAACTGAACAAGTAAATAAAGAAAACAGTACACATGCACACACATCTCTCTTACCCCCATTCTCACAGGACTTTGCATATTAGATGCCACACTACTGTTCTCTGGCAGAGAAGTTTAGTTTTGGAAACAAGTTTTATCTTTTTCATTCAAGATGGGCAAAGGCACTACATAAATATATAATGGTATGAATCAAGTAAGAGAAGAGGGAATATTGGAGTTTATGATTAGGTATTTTGTCCTGTGAGTTTAACAAGCAAGTACAATGAACTACTACCTGGAAGGAAATGGTTAAATACAATGCATTCTCAAAATACTGATGTTTTCCTGTATTGTTGCTTTCCTTGCAAGGTTATCATAAGATTAATCTTTTAGGCAGGAAAAATACCTTCCTTTTCTGTTTTGTGCCACTGTTCACCCAATCATGCAAACATTTCTGCAATTAGCCAACATTTCTGACATTCTCCCCTGAAAACCAAACCTGAAACTGAATTTTCACATTTTTTTTCTTCTTAAACATTGTTGTTTTTACAAATCTTTGGGTACTCATTATAGTTATGATTAAAAATGGAAATACATTTTTCGCTAAATACTTGGGAAACCTGAAATGGAAAGGTGGTCTCTAAAGCGTAGTAGCCTTTCATAGTACCCTAGAATCATTTAAATTGGAAATAAGATCACAGAGTCCAACAGTTAACCTAACACTACCGAAGGACAAAAGTGTCACCGACTTTTAACCCTCTCTACCTAAATTCTCCTTTCCTGTGTTCCACTCCCCCAAATACATAAACATCAAGATTTTTCTCTTTTCACCATATTTTTTGTTGTCACTTTTTGAGAAGTAAAGGAGTAGAGATAGAGGGAGTGGGGAGGACAGGGAATGATTGAATGTTTCGTTGTCTCTTAAAATTAAAAAGATTGGGGAAGTTCAGATAAAGCAGCTAGCATTTGGTTTAGTGTGTGGAACTATCTTCTCCTTGTTTATTTATTTGGGTTTTTTTTTAATGTTAGAAAATGTGGACAGTACTCACACATCAGAGATTTTAAATGTAAAAGAGATTTCAATTAAAAATAGTCCTATTTCAAATCTTCTTTTCACTTTTCTACTAGGATATAAACTATGATTTATTTCATTCAAGGAGTTTAAAGTCTCTCAACTAATCAGAAAGAAAGAAAAAAAAAAAGTCAGAATTAACTGGAAGCTGAAGTCTTCCCTTGTGCAGCTTAAGCCTGCTCAAACAGCAGGCTCACGCTGGCTTCCCACGCAGACTGGGTTTAAACTTTCGGGGAGAACCAGCCCCACTCCTGCGGGCTCTCCTGGGCCCCGGCACACGGATCCTGTCTCTCCCCGTGCAGGGAAATGCACGGATTTTTCCAAAGTGTTAGCCTACCTCCCCATCTAGTGGCAGTGCAGCAGAAGGGTTCGGGCAAGCGCTTGCAATTAAATCCTAGGAGAGAATTATTATGAAGTGCAAATGCTTTGAAATAACATTGTGCTGGAATTAGGACCACATAATGGACTTCAGCGCAGGCATCCCCTCCAAACATTTCAATGAAAGCGGAGTTCATATACTCTACACCCATTCTTGTATCCCTCAAATCTTTGACACATACTAACAGTTCACATTTATTCCCTACAAAAACTAACAAAACTACTTGATATTCAGATGTCTTTCCTAATTTAACTCCAGGTGACAGAGGTACATCAACCTACCCATCACAAGAATGGGATCATACTGACTAACAATGCTTTGTGGTGCAACACCAAAGAAAGTGTGTTGTATTTTCACAAACCAGTATTCAAAGACATAACCAAGACTTCATTGAGAAAACACTCTAGACCCTGTAGGTAGATTTATCAACCTAGAGTTGGATTCGGTGCATAACAACAATATTTAGTATTATCACTAAGTCCAGTAGCCTCTATCCACAAAGAACAGCTGTAATATCAATATGGATTCTTTGATGTACCTTGCTAAGTCTATTTAGTTGAGAAACAACTTCATGACCTGAAACAGATTTGCATTTGCATTTTCTCTGCTGCTTAAAAACTAAGAATCACTGTCCAGATTATCACTGATTGTTACAGGGTTAGATGTATTTGATAATAAAGAACATCTCCTAACCCTACACTCACAATTCTAAACAAAGAAACCCAGGATGATTTCCTGACATTTTGGTCATTTTCAAACTTAAATTTCAGGGAAAGTATAACATTTCCTTACATGTCAAAGGGTTTCTGTCCACCTCAAATATCTACATTTAATTGTCGAATTTTGAATTTTTTGATTGACAGTTGCTGCTTTGGTCTTCAAGAGGTCTGAAGAGTTGTCTAGTTGCCTTTACAAATGCCATGTATTTTCTGTGTGGCTGACTTTAGGTAGTGTGTACCACAAAGGCATCTGCTCTGCTGTCTTCATTTCCAAAATAGGGCTTGTAGTGGTGCAGGACTAAAATTTCATAATGGTTTTAACTGATCTCTCCTGGTTTTGCAACAGGGAGCAACCAAAACAATGGCTTAAGAGATGTGCTAGAAGTTAGCCACTTGTAGCACTGCATAATTAACAGAGAAGAGAAAAAGCATTGAGAGTGAGAAAAATCACCTCTCCATAATATTTTACTACTTAGAGTTTCAGACATGTACCTTTCCTATGTTTGAAAGGATCCTCGAATTTATTCCTGCCAAGATTTTTCTGTTAATACCTCACACTTTATTGTGACTATGAAAGAAAAGGCGTAGTCTTCATTCTCTTTATTACATGGTATGTAGGGTCAGCTGAAAAGCCTGAAATTCCTAAGAACAAGTTAAGGATACCTATCCTGAAAATAGAACATCAGATAAAAATAAAATCTGCTGTGAAAGTGGGCATTTCAGGTCTTTTTTTCCATCCCTTTTTTATTTACCAACCGAACTTCTAAAAAGCTTTTCTGAGACATGTTAACACTTCCGCATTCATCCACTAGTGACGCTGATAACCTCCAGGTGTCAGTATGGCTCTACTGCAATTCGACTCCCTTTGCCTGAATAGCGATAAAAAACTTCATGTTTGAATATGACAGCTCAGTCAGAGCTGAGACGTCAGTTTGCTAGAGGAGCTGCTTAGCAGCATCAAGCAGATTATTTTGTTACATGCAGATCCTTTGCAAAAATGCTTATTCTACCTACACTCTTTGTATTATTGCCACAGTTCTGCTTTTGAAGGTGATACCTTGATAGCATTGTCTATACAATATAGCTAGTAATAAGCATGTAATTATTCTAGAAAAAAAAAATGCCATTTGCCACTGTATTTATTTTGCTTACTGCGCAAAAACGACAATAGCAATAAACCAAATGTTTACACCCCTCCAAGCCATGAACTACTGTTCATGCACCTTGACTCCAAACCTGGTTAGTCAAAAGCAGCAGCAGCTAAATCAACCTGTCCTGAGGTACTGCTTCCCTTTCACTCAAACAATAGCAATGTCCATCAAATTACAAGTCTTACTCATCAGTCACTTCCTAAATTGTGACTATTTATGCTCAAACATCGATCCAGCAGCATGGAGCAGAAGACAAGGGCATGGCAGATTTTGTTTATCTGTAGGAAAGCTGACTTTAATTGTGCTATGGTTTACCACCTAACCAGATTCTTATTTATCCTTTTAGCAAGGGAATACACAGGGAGGTACTCACTTCTGTTTTATTTCTAGTCCCTTCTCTCTAGTAAAATGATAGACAGAATTTACCTCTCATCTCTTTACAGCAAATTAGGAAGCATATGAAAGACAACTGGAGAGGTGTTTTTGCACATTATTAAAAGGGGTGAGAAGAAATTAGCTATGTGAAAAAGGAGATAGCTGTAAGGGAAATGGAGGGGAATACTGACTCTTGAACACAAATTATTCTAATATTTGAAGGAGAGAGTAAACAGATTGGCTTCCATTCTCCTCCTTGAAGCCCTGAACCCACCCTAAATCCAGAGCTCCCACTTTCCCAGGCCTGTTTTGTCCTTTGCCCTTTTTCCTCAAAGTATCACATCAAATTTTATCAACAATACATTTAATCAGTTCTGGGACAGTCAGATGGAATGGGAACAACTCATCCTTATGTCTCATTGACATAAATTAATTTTATGATAAGAAATCTTCTTACATGTGTCTTGTCTGAAATTCCATCAGGCTGTAAAGAACTTTAAGCTTCTTTTAACATAGAAGCATAGCAGACAAGGCTTTAACAAACTTCTGTGGTAATGAGTCTACTACTTCTGGACCTTAACAAGTCCTCTTTCACATACTCATCACTCCACTATGAATGTGCCCACACAAACACTTTCTGACGTGTTTTTACATTATTCTCCATGAAACACTGTTTTAAAATCCTCTTTCCATAACTTTGAGAATCTACTTAAAAAATCTGTAGAAATAAATTTTAAATCCATTGCTCCTGCATAGCAACTCCTAGGCTGATGTGTCCTGTTCACAGCAAGGAAGAGTGGATAGCACTGGGAAAAATAGGATGTCTTTTGGCTTTAAAACAAGCTTAGGACCACTTTAAATAAAACAAGTGAATAATGTATTTGTTCTCAGGAATACTGTGTACAAATAACTCTTGCTATAAACTTAGTTGTACCTCAATGTTTTTAACCATCATACTGTTCCTATAGAATGTTTTAATTTGATTCCTAAGCATTTTATGAAGAATAGTTCTGGTTTGTTTGTTGTTTTTTTTTTTTTTTTAGTATTATTACCTAGAAAACATATGTCATTTTGGCATTTAACAAGCCAGACAGGGATTTTTGCTGGTATAACCCACTGATGGTTTTCCCACAGGGATTATGATATACTAAGCTGAACTTCCATAGCAGAATAGAGTTTTCAATAGATCAATTTTTCAAAGAGACTTTAATAATGGTTTGACAGGACATTTATACAGCAGGGGGTTCCTAGACTATCAGAAGATCCAGAGTCTGGAATTATTTTATTGCCTTCTTTTGAAGCAAAATGATAGTAGATGGTTCACTGAAGCATTAATATTGTCTCAGAAGCCACACAGAAATCTTGAATGAAGCTACAGAATAATTGGTTCTTCCAAGAGGAAGGTGATGAAAGTTTCATGAAGGTACAGTCACAGTTGAGTATGTTCATTTGGATTTCAAAATAGGTCAAATCTGTTTTCTCATCTCAAGTAATGCTCCATGATTTTATGGAAATTTTATTCATACATAACTCATATTTAATATGTTTGGATTTCTGTCAAAACAGCTGAAGTTGATGTTACATACAACACACCTTATATATATATAGTTCATGCTCACAAGCAAGGAAATTTAAGGAAAACACTGCATTTCCTATGGTTAGCTGATAAGTGGCTTATGGGAAAGAAGTGATTTAAAGTGATTTGAATTGGTAAAGGTATAACTAAGAATAGTGGGATAGACGTAATTGGGGTGGGAAAGCATATAGAAATCTCATGTTTTTAAACTGGAATCATAGGAACTCAGGTCTTCTGAAATTATTTGTAATATGAATTATATTCTTTGTCTCATATTCACTGTATACCTTTGCTTGTAGTTCTGGAAGCTCATCTGTAATTTTAGGACTGCTTATTTAGTTTACCTGAAGTACCCCATTATCATTTAAAATAAACAGAGATTCAAGCCTGCTCCAAGTGAAATTAATTTTTCATTTCCAGCCTATAACAATCATCCAATCTAATGGCCTAACCACTGTTCAGCTGGCACCTCAAAATTTCTATAATCACAGTTCACACTTATTTTTTAAATGAGCATTCTAAGAAATCTGAACCTCCCTGGTACAACCTCTCTCTCTATCAGTTCCTAATTTTTTCTAAATAAAATTATAGAGATTTTCAGAGATTCTAGCACAACCAATCAGATTATTATTAGAGTGATGTTGCAAAACACTGCTGAAGCTTCAGCTCCAGTTGCAAGTACAAGTACTGGTATTGCACAAGTTAATACAGCACATGTCGGGGAACCCTGCTTCAGGGACTGCCAAAACAACCAGGATGGACAGTTTCACGAGTGGATAGAGCTAGCTATCA
>JAWWMO010000083.1:27379526-27392687 GCA_035047845.1 Dendrocincla fuliginosa | reverse complement strand
TACATTAGATCTACAATAATTTCTAACATCTATAAAACTGAAAAATCAAAAATCAAAGAAACCCTTCGGCATCACCATGAAAGAGGATTTCACTTGAGCTTTGGGTTCAATTCAGGTTTCTAAATTTTTTGTGTGTTTCAAAAAAAAAAAAAAGGCTGAAATATTACGGGGTTTTTTTTGTAGTCACTATTTAATCTTCTGTGGTATTTTGGCATGGCAATTAAGCACTTGTTTCCTGGAACTCCTGATATCAAATTCCAAGACACAAAGGTTACTTTTACCTGAAGCTTACCACTATGAAGAGATGAGCACTGACAGTAAAATTCAGAGAGCCATTCAAAATTAGAAGTAAAGTTTGTTTTGGAGTAAAGTATAGTTGTTCTTCTGATCAAACATCCAAAATTCCCCAATCATAACACTAGTTTAGGTTCCATTATTTATATTACTATAACTTTAGACCGGAGCAGCAGTTCAGGAACACAACAATTCCCAACCAAATTATTTATTTTTTTTTTTATCCCTACTACAAGATAGGAAGAAATGTTGTGTGATGACTGTGGTGAGACACTGGAACAGGTTGCCCAGAGAGATGGTGGACGCCCCATTTCTAGAAACATTCAATGTCAGGTTGGATAGGGCTCTGAGCAACCTGATGAAGTTGAAGATGTTCCTGCTAACTGCAGGGGGTTTGCACTAAAGGACCTTAAAGGTCCTTTCCAATCCAAACTATTCTGTTGATTCTATTATTATTTTTAGTTATGATGTAATTTTCATACTATGTCATTTAGGTCTGTCTACTATGCATACAAACTTTCTGTATAGGTCTAGATGGACATCAATTTTACTAATTTTGACTGACTTCAACCTGAAAGATGGAATACGGGACATTAAAGAAGAAGATGAATAGCTAACTGATCTAGAGATGGAGGCATTGTTCCTCTTAGTACAACCAGTGAAAAAAATAAGGCTCTTAAATGTAAGCATATTTTTTTCAAAAAGCAATTAGGAATACAACAACATGGGCCATGAAATCATGCTTCAGGCTGACCACAGAGATGAGAATGGATAGAAGTCAGGAGACATATGATCAGGATCGTGCATGGATCTTCAAAAGTATGCTGTATTTGCACCAAAACACTTTAAGTAATTCCTCCTCCCCGTTCACTTTCAGACTACTACAACCATCATGTTTGCCTTCCAGCTCTTCTCAGTTTCATAATGCACATATCACATTTACAGCACTGCTGTAAATTTTTATATTTATTATGATGCTCTGAATTAATGCTTTCACCTCGTGCTAACCAACCCTTCACAATCAATAATGAGTAATTAAGACAGAAGACACAAAGAGAACACATTAGTACACAGCTTTTCTGAGTTGCCCTGGAAAGACACAGATGTGCAACACCCTAATTTCACTTTGAAATTAAGTGATCAGCTAGATTTCATGGGAATCCATACAAATAAAAAAGAGTAATCTCAGTGAGATATTAATAGAAATTTCAATACCTAAAATAAGCTGCAAACAGGTGCAAGATGATGAATCTAATTCACTATTAAATTATTTCTATAAGACACTTCTGAGAGGCCATGAATTCTTCAACAGTGTTTTCACTCTTTACTCAGTTCTATATAGGATGGTAAAAACAGTGTAAGTCTTTCGTTACATTCTATATGACTTATAAAGGAAAGAAACCACTGCCTGAGATGCAGGGGCTTATTGACTGCAGAGATAGTGTTGTGACTGCATTATTTTCTGGATATAAACCAAGTCTATTGTCTCTTACAGTATAATCCTTTCCCAGCTGAATTCATTACAGGGCCCACTATGCAACATATGAAAAGAAAAAAAAAATTCTTACTGAAAATTTGTCATCAAGAATAAAATACCAAAACAAACAAACAAAACACCTCTCCTTTTCCCAGCTTTTCCTGGCTGTTGATATATTTATATGAAACACACAACAGTGTTTAAGAAGTTGTAACTAAGGGTATGAACTACTGGAAAAAAAGAAGTATTCTGGAGATGAGAAGGCTTCAATGAGACCTCATAGAAGCCTTTCAGTACTGAAGAGGTACCTACAAGAGAGCTGAAGAAGGACATTTTACCAGGGCATGCATTTTCATAACAAGGGGAACATTGACATTTCCTTTGTTATACTAGTATTGACTCTATTTTGTGGAATGACACTCCCAATTCTTTTGCTACTGAGGCAAAACATTAGAAAATTGCTATAAGCTTTTTCTTTTTATCCTAGGAGATGAGAAAGACCTAAAACTGTGCTAAGGGCTTCCGGTACTCAGTTTTCTTTCTTGCTAATCTTTCTTCAATTTCTAAGTGATAAAATGGTAACAAATTTTCAAAGTGCAAAGATGTAAATGGAGATTTAAGCAAAGATGACAAAGTCAAGAATGTGAAAACCAGATCAGGTCAGCATGTGGAGATAAACTTGACATTAAACAAGGGTTGACAGATGTATAAATTCTCAGCAATACATGGCTATACACATGGTTTCTCCTGAATTCCCAATCAGGTGTTCATCTGCTATATGCCATCTCCAGAGATGGCATCACAGTTCAAAGCAAGGAAGTAGCTCATCAAGTTTTAAGAGTAAGAAGGCATATTTAACAGAAAAAAATCACTTTTTGGTTGTCACAGCATGGCAGCTTCTGTTATGGCGATTTTAATAGTACAGACTGATACTGTGATGAGGAATTGGCAACAAAATGCTTAGTGCATCTTTAAAAAATTATTAGATTATTAACCTGGTGGATCCCACACTCTAACTGCTGAAACAACTGGAAACCTGCTCAATTCAGATGATCATTGTTGACTCACATCTTCATTTTAGATCATCAGACTTCCTTTCACTAGCCTGGAAACACAGCACCAGTACAGTGGTTGGAAATTTGCATTGCATAAACAGAATACAGAATTGCTCACAACCTCATCTTCAGTGACATTTCTACAATATCAATGACTGTGATGATCAAGAGAGTTGAGCGTGAAGCTCTGGTGTGGCTACATTATTTTTTTTTTATGTGATTTAAATCCCATAATTAGAAGTGCACTGACTCTCCTATCTGAAATTCACCAGAGGATGCAAATCTTTAGATGAAAACTGAACCTACAAAGATCACCATTTCATAAGAAACTGCATTAATTTGTGATAATTTTTATTTCATTTAAATTAAAATTATCATATTCTTTACATCCTTATTTTCTCTTGCTGCTAGTTCAAAGTAAATCTAGCCAGATACTAATAGCTGGATTTTATTGTTTTATCACCAATAATAACATGATACTGCTTTCTCTGTAGTTTATCAATTGCCAAATGAAAAGTTTTCATTTAGATTACAAAAGATAATTGCCTTGGAGAACCTCAAGGCAACTAGAATATGGTAGCCATGTCTTCAAAACACTCCCTTCCTCTTTGAAGGAATCATTTGGTAAACTGGCACAGTTTTTGGCCTCAAGTCCAAACTTTTTTGCGTTTCAAAGTCATCTTTTTGGAATACGCTTATGGAAATCATTCTCAATAATGTTAGATGTCTTATGTTTAAGCTGACTAAGATGGGTCTCCGCTGAAGCCATGATTGCCAAGGTAACCATTTTCAACTAAACAACAGCAAAAATGTGTAATTGCACTTTAATTATAAGAACTATATACAAAGGTTCATTTCAACACCACTAAGTTCAGCTTGAAGTTGAATGATAAATGGACTTCATCAGAAGTAGCAGCCAGAAACATATCTAAGTTCATTCATCTTATGGATCTTGATGGAGCTCTGTATCAAGTCCTAACTGAGCACTCTTTTGTCAATTTACCTCTTTGAGAAATGCCATTTTTGTTTTGGCTTAAATCTTAAATCTACTACCACTCACTCTTTACTTAATATATGCAAGTCTTAAGCTGATAGATCTTAACTAGATCTAAAAATATAAATGGAAAGATTTCTTCCCCTTTATTGAAGTAATTATAATTTAAATATTTTTGCCTTTTCTCTCTGCCTACTCATTATTAATCCAGTGCTAACTAATACCTTTTGCTTTTAAAACATTTTTTGCATTTTGGAGCTATGAAAATTTACAGCTGAGAATAATTTCAAAGGTTTATCAACAACATAGAATTATTGAAATGGAATACAGCAGACTGTATGCCTCACAGAAAAGACAATGCAAAAGCAGCTCTTTTGAGTCCTGCTTTAGTAAAGCTCTCAGGTATATATTTTATTGTAATTCTGTTCTCAGCTCCCACTAACTTCAAGGAGATGAACAGGTATCGACTGCTTTGCTGCACAATGATAGGATTAGTCAAGTGCTTGAAATAAAGCATGTGTTTATGGGCCATATACAACATGAGTTATGGATTACCTTAGTATGTCAGACTGCAAATTACAGGAGTTCAGAAAAAATTCAGTCAGCTGTGTAGCTGATGACAAGACAGAAAAAGGTAACTGGGCCAAGTGTTGCAAAGTAAATTGTTCCAATTCACGAGTCCAAGCAATTAAAATACCTGCATGCTTCTTTGCTTGGACTGAAATTCCCTAGGTAGCTACAACTGTTCCTACAAATGCTGCACAAACTGCCAACGTCTGAACAGGTTGATAGCAGTTTTTTGCTTAAGCAGTAGCTAGGGAAAACAGTGCCGAAGTCTTCTAGAAGTCTCAATCCTTTTAAGGCTTCCAATCATAGCTTACACAATTTCAAGGGGCTTCTTTCTGAGGCTAAAATGCTGATCACAGTGATGTTAAAGGTTCTTCATCTGCCTCGTTAAAGGGATTAGTGTCTAAACCTGAGTAAGAGAAGCTGCTCTGTAACTTCATGCAGCCTTTCAGACCTCTTGAGAATGAGCCTTCGGCATCTGATGGGAGAGGCTCAGCTGTGTCACAGGAGCACCTGCATATGTTCATGTGCAAGACTAAAGATGCCTGAAAGCATGTGCAGTACCTTGGGAGCTACGTGGCAGCTCAGGGTGGTTCCTGAATGAATTCTTATTTTTTTCCTCTTGTTGAGATAGGTGACATTACCACAATAAACAGTGACATGTCAATTTTGCACATGCAAATATGATTCACATTATTCCCTTACCTTTTGTAGGTATTAGAAGATTTTTCTCTGATATTTGGAAAAAAAATAAAAAGGCTCCTATTCTCATCAAGTGAGTTCCGCAAGTTTTGCAGGAATGTAAGGAGCAAGGTAACATAAATTAGAAGAAAAGTAGATAAGGATATTGATACTAACATCTACTGTAAAATTTGTATATTTATTGTTTACTGGTGCTTTGAATAATAAAATCAGTAAATGGCATTTGGACTTCACTACAATATGTATTCATTTAGGCAAAATACAACTTGTGAGCAGTTACACTGTCCTTCTACTACTTTGTTTAATACAAATATGTGTTTTAAGAACTGCAGACACCAAGAAAATTAGTAACAGATTAAAATTTCTTATAAAAACCATAATCAAGTTTACAAATGAACAATCAAGATCAGAACAATAACTGTATTTGTCATAACTTTAGTACAAATTTTGCATAAACACGTTACTGTGAATCTACATTTTCTTCCTTCTTACTTCATTTAACAATCCATCCTCTAAAATTTTACTGTTGCCATGCTGCCTCATAATGATTTCCAATATGGTTTGCAAAACTTCAAAGTCTATGATAATTGAAGTGTAACTATACACCCACTTGTACTTCCTTGAAATTTGTCCATATGACCAAAGAAAAAAATTGAATTTTTGTTTTAGGCTATGCAGAAAATTAAATTATTGAGATATACTAAGACTTAGATCCATTTTTAAATTGATGGCCCATTAATATACAGATATAAGGTCAGCTGGGAAAGCAAAATCAAAATACTTTCAAGCATTCTCTTACGAAAACTTACAATATCTTGTATACCATACTTCCAGAAACAGTGAATACCCTACAGTTGGGTTATGGGAAGAAAAAATTAACCATTTAATCTAAGAAGTTCCTGCCAAGCTATCCCTCTATAATGGCCTTTGTTAACCTTCATTTAATTAATCTTCCACACACAATGCATGCTTTCAATTTTTACTCCTCACCAGGCATAATTACACTACCCCCAGGAAACAGCTTCAAGTTAAAAGCATGCACAGAATGAGAACTTACATCAAATATTCTCTTAGAGTTTAGAAACTCAAAAAAAAAAAAATCTCAAAACTCAATTGTTCCTTATTCTTGGTCAGTCATCTATAGCTCCTGTAACCTATGTAGTCTGCTGGTTACATTGCTTATTATACGCCACTTTCCAGGTCCTTGGTTCCTAGGTCAGAAACTGGTGTTTGCATTTTGGCACAGCTGCACAGAGGAATTTAGGAGCTGTGGTTAAGTGCACCTATGGTGGTTTTTTGCTCCTGGAATCTTGTCATTTAGTTTTCAGCTGATACCCTAAATAGCCTGAAGTAAAAGACACCTCAGAACAGGACGAAAGCTAGTCACCCTGCTAAAGGAGTCAGCAGCAAGTGCTGCGGATGGTCTGACACTATCCTCAGAAGTCTGTTTGTGCCTTCACCCTGGCACACCCATTCAGCCTCGTAGGGAGTGATGAGTGCAAATCAAGAGATTCTATGCTATGATATGTAAGGAAACAAACCTGTGGATTTTCAGGGAGGTTTCTATATGTTCTCATTACCAAAAACTATGATCTTAAGCACTGTATGTACTCCAGCAGGTACACCATCAACAGACCACCAAATTATACTTTCCCTCCTTCTGGCAAAATAGGTAGTTAAACATCTCATCTATGAGTTCCAGAAATGTTGAAGTCAAGAGTTTCCTTACACTTCCAATTTCTTAGGCACGTTCTAAGCTCATTATAGTAAGTGTGTGAAATGACAATGATGACATTCTCTCCTTTGGAAGCAGGCATCTAGTACTGAAATCTGAACGTGTTCCAGATTTCTAAGACTTCAGTGTTGCAATACTGAAAGTTGTGGTAAGCCTGGGATATGTACTGGGACATGAAGGAAACTGGTGGCAAAAGAGGAGAGTGCCGAATGGAAACTTACATCTGCCCTACCTATCACAATACCTAGAGGAGTGGAAACTTATACAGTGTAAGGAATGATGGAGGGGGAAATTGTGCCAACTGGAATATTTACCCAAGTTCAAATGATGCTTTCTGGGTTTTTAATGAAGTTAAAAGTCCTTAATAGTTTCTAGAAATGTACACACAATTTTACTCTTATTAGATAATTAAAAACAGGTGCACAGTTAATATTTTTATTTAGACTGCTGTGTAATCTTGAGCCAAATGCTTCACTTCATTTAATTACACCAGGTCTGAAGCTGGCCTTTTATAATTGTTTCCTGACAAGACTTTTAGAAGACTAAACTATGAAGCAATATTTATAAAGATCACTGCAAGTGCAGATTCAAAATTACAGTACTGAGGTAAAAGCCAGAGGCCTCTGGTTGAGTAATCAAATCTCTTTGTTCCAAACATAATTGTTTGAGTCTGACTCACTTTGTTCTATTTAAAGACTTCAATTAGTCTTTCAATTAGACTGACAATATTGAGGGCTTGCTTCAATGAGCTGGTATCACTTTCCACTTATGAAACAGAGAATGATATTACAATTCATTTCAAATTTGTAGTGCTAGAGAAGTATTTTGTTGGATGTTAAGACTTATATGTAATTTCACAAATCAAATCCTTGCACAGATTTTCCTTTTCATAAAAATGGGTCTTTGTATTACTTGACTCCTTCCCTGCATCTTTAGAGATAGATAGAAGAACCAGCCATCCCTCCCTTCTTCTACTGCTACGAAGGACCAAGTACAAGCAATGAAGCATCTTAAAGGGTCCTATATATTTCTGATGACCAATACTGTCATACAATTAGTTAAGCTTAAACTACAGTTAAAAGGATGAAAGAAATAGGCCAGGCTATCCAAACAATAAGAAAACTACCAGGAAATGCAGGTAGCCCACCTGTTTCCTTGCTCAAATAACACTATTAATAAAAATATTAAAAATAGCACAGAAGCAGAGTGTTAAATACAGTCCCTTGAGATGTCCCTCCTTTACATCAGAACCCTAAGACCTGGACATCCAACCTTGTCTTCAATCCAGAGCAGAACACATTCTGTTTTCTAAAACACAATCAATGATGTGTGCAAGGCTTTTCCTTTCAAACCTCTAGCCACTGTCAGTGAACCAATCTTATTGAATATGATCTATTACAGAGTGTCTTCTGGGGAATAAGCCAAGCATTAATGATTATATCTGCAGTAGTATCACATTTCTCTGATATAATAAAAAAGTAAAATAGAAGTGATAAAAAATTAAGAAGATGCAACAAGTGTAAGTGTTGTCTCTAGCAATCCAGTATAAAGACACACATAAGACGGCAGCTATCCTCTTATGAATTTAAAGGGTTTTGTAGTAGGAAGGGTTCATGAAAAGTTTTTTATGAAGTCATGTATCTAGTATAGCTGGTGAAGCTAAGTAATTGTATTTTGTTTACCTTCAAAAATTCTGTTACCTGCCCCCCGGTTGTGGAGTGGTAGAAATCAGCCTGGTTTTACAAAGACAGAGCAAAACTATTGTAACTTCTGATACTATAAAACATAGAAACAGTATGGAGTTTTATTTCTTTGAACTGTGCTTCTCATAAACATTAAAGGATAATTCAATTGCATTTTAAGAAATAAATAGTGCTTGAAATCTGCATCTTAGACTACTTGTAATTTGAAACACATGCATTGATTAAAATTTGGTAGCTCTTTTTTAAAAATAGTGACTAGTGACACAAAGATACTGTGAGCTGCTGCAAAGTAATTTCAAGAACACTTCAGAAAGTATTTTACAAGATTCACAAAATTACACAAAAAAGTCTGGGGAGAGAATTATACCCTCCTGATACAAGTCATCCCAAAACTTTGAAATACACTCTCATCCATTTCTAAAGGTCTGTAGTTTTGCTGTTACTGTAGACTTACATTAAGTCCTCACTTAGTCCCTGATGTTAACCTTTACGTGAAGTTAAAGACAACTCATTTGAAACAAAAAACTGTGCTTGCCTTGACCACTAGTGCAAATTAGAAGTTTTTGGTCTAAACAGCAATTGAAATCTATAATTACAAATTCTGCATAAAGAAATTAGCAATACAGGAGGTTGGTAGCATTGTATCCAAACCACCACAGTAACCCAACTGCTTCAACCTCAGCTTAGGCAGCCAAATGATCAACAATGGACACAAAAGCAAAGCAAAGCAAACCATAGAAAAGGAATAGGTAACAAAACAAAACATGTTTTTATACCACAGTACAAAATCTGTGGTATAAGAGCACCTTGGAAAATGCAGCTCTGGTCTCCATGTCATAAAGGTTCACAGAAAGCAGTGACCCTTATCAAAGGAATGAAATGGCATCAGAATGAGAAATATCCAAGCATATGAGAGCTCTTGAGCTTGAAAAACAAAAGAACTCTTACCACTGTGTCTACGTTCTCTTACATTTTTTCCTAGGAAACACCTTTTGGCCACTGCCTGTGATGGGCACTGAACTCCCTGGATCTTACTTGTTTTTCATTTTAGTATGCTTTGCTTGTTCTTACAGCTCAGCTGATATAATTTTGTACTAGTCCTGTCTCTCCAAGTAACCGCTTTGCTTCTCAAGCATGTTCTGCATCTTGCCTCTGCTGAGGCCTCGGCAGCTTAAGCTAGCAAGTTTAAAAACAGGTCTTGCTGAACAGCTGAGTCACATAGCAAGTGAACTGACACAGTGAAAATGAACCAGTTTTAGTGCTGAAAATTCCCAGCTTAATTTGAAGAATAAACATATGTGACAATAATTTTCTTGTCAAGATTTCACACCACGAGTGTTATGGCATGGTGCAACAAAGACAACCCACTGAAGCACTGCTGACCATTTCCACATTCAACAGTTTCTGAGACTGGAATCTTTGATGCAATGCTTCTTAGTGGTTGGCCCTCTTTGATGTCCTGGAAACACACCAGAAAGCAGCTGTGGTTTAATGACAGTCAGCAACTGAGCCCCATAGAGCTGCTCACTCAGTCCTCCCCAGCAGGATGGGGCAGAGGATTAGAAGGGTAAAAAGGGAGAAAACTTGTAGGCAAAGACAGTTTAATACATAAAGCAAAAAACGTGTGCACAAACAGAGGAAAAAAAGGAACTTATTCACCACTTTCCATGGGCAGGTAAGTGTTCAACCAACCCCAGGAACCCAAAGTATAGTCCCATATTAGCTACCGTAAAGAAAATTAATTCTATTCCAGCCAAAACCATCACAGCAGTAAGAGTAGCCACACCAGGAGTCATGTGAAAATTGCTCATCTAGATCCAATTCACTCATCACATGCCCAGTGACATCCATTGCGATTTAAGAGTACACAGAGCCACAGCATTCTCAAAATACATTTAGAATTCATCCTGTGCAAATTATGACAAAAGCTCAAATAAATAAATAAAAGTCTTTTCATATTAGACTTTGGAGAATTGTCTCTGCAATCAGCTGTAAGCAAAGACTATAAAACAGGCTGAGCTGTAACAGCAAAATTCCCATCACTTTTTCCTGATACCCAGCCCCCTGTCACACAGACGGCAACAGTTTCAGGAAAGTTGTAGAAAGAATTAAATTGCTTGGGTGGGCTTTGCTTCTAAATGTAGAATTAAAAATCTCAGTTTCACTGGTTAGGCACTCAAAAAGTGCTTTGAAATTGCAAGCACTTATCAGCTCTCAGCATAAGAAAAAGTTTAAAGGCACAGTAGTCATTTTAATGCTATCTCAAATATCCTTCTCTTATTTCAGGGTGCAAGAGTGGAGGAGAAAGCATTTGCTTTTTTCATTAGTAGATCATACAGCCAGACTGACACGAGGGCCAGCAGTGCTTCTCAGCTGTATAATTGCAGATACCCTGAGGAGCACGTACCTACTTTCCAGATGCTTTGCCTTTTTTTACAGGACACCCAAAAAAAATTACCATTCTATCACTAGTCTCCATTATGCTTTAAAACTAAATGAGCCAAATTGCACATTTGGTGATTTTACAAAAGGAAAGAGCAAAGAGTAATGAGATCAAAGAAATCAGCAGGAAAAGTATAACAGTTTCAAAATGTGACACAAACCTTTAGGCTACTCACCAATTAGCTAAGATCTGATCTTGCCATTGCTGAGTTTGGTGGCTCTTCCTTCTGGGTAGACAAACACTCTCAGAAGGGTTGCCCTTGTTCAAAGTCATTAAGGATCAAGCTACTGCTTTCAGAAAATGTCCTGAATCTGGAATGCCACTAATCTCAGCATTTCAAAGGAGATGGGCTTCTCTATGGAAGAAAATAAGATTTTTAAAGTAGAATTTGTCCTGCAAACCTCAGTTAGGACTGTGACTGTAGGAGGGCACTACAAAGATGAAAAATTAATAGAAAATGTCTCATTTGAGAGAGGTTTCTCAAAGATACACAGTGCAGAAAATATGAAAAAAGCTGTCATTCATGTGCTTAATACAAGTACATGAGTACTGGCTATACAGTTTGTGGTATTCACCAGCCACTTTAAACCAATGTGACATGAGGGCAACTGGTTGGGGGGCAAAGTTCTTTGGGACTCTCAGGTAACAAGCTGACTGCCCTCAAATCTCTCACATGGATTATGAGGTTCATGCCACAGAATCCCGACTATTTCCCACGGTCCCATCAACAAATTAGTCCTTTTCGTGGCCCTGTCTGTCATGGTACATACCATGCCCAGCTGGTCAGGCAGGGGGCAGCTGTCTGGCATGCCATATTCCAGAGACTGAGGGAGAAACTTGGTTGTAATGCTGGTGCTGTGGGACATTACAGCTGGTAGGGCACAGCTCCTTGTTACAGCCTAGCACTTCAGCCTCTCTGCTATATGTGCTATACTTATCTTCAGTCACACACACTTATATGCTATCACTTTAGGCAGATACTTCAAAGATCTGCAAAAACTGTTACTGCTATTCTCCCCCAGAGACTATTCCGTATTTCCTGACATTAGTGACATGCTGCAGACAGCAGGCATGAACACTAGATAGTTCACACACACTCATGGGGAAATGATACTGAAGAACTGGTAAAAATTTTTGAATTGTTTTAATACTTAACTCAATGCACCATTCAAGCTCTTCTGGAGTCCTGACCATTGGAGGGTGACATAACCACAAACAAGGACTGGTAAAACAAATCGTCTCTGTAAGTTATCCAAGCAGCAGGATGCAGCCCAGGGTTACAACAGGCAATCACACCGGTCTCTCTGCACATGGCCAGATGATTGTTCCACTGAACTTTACACCTTTTTCTATGTATGTATAATCGGTCTTGATGAAAAGTACTAATCTCTTGCTATATAGCACAGTCAAATTTAGCATTTTTCAGCCTGACAGTACAACCACAGAACTGAAAAAAGTTTATGTGGGCTGGTTTTTCATTTTTTTCATTTCTTTCTCAGACAAAAAAGGTGGTGTATAATAATAAAAAAAGCAAAAAAACCAGGAATTTTCTATTTATTTATCTGAACAAAAGCCCTGACAGCTTTCTAAACAGAAATCCTAAAATGTATTTTAGTGCAAACTGCAAGCATCTTATCAATGTATATATGTTATATCAGTAAAAAAAGTAAAAAATAAGTTGTTTTTTTCCTCTCTGCGTTTATAAGGATTTTTTTCTTTTAATTAAAGACACTATAATTAATGCATTGTTCCCACTGGCTGCCAATAACTTTCACATGTGGTGGTTTGGTTCACATAACACTTGATTTAATGATTAAACACCTGTGGAAATAGAACTAACCCAAAGAACACTTGTATTTATACTGGGGGTTGTTGAACTTCATGAGCTTTCCATGGGCCCACTTCTTAAGCTTCTTCAGGTCCCTTGGGATGGTATCCAGTCCCTCAGGCCTATCAATTATGACATTTTTGGAAACATTTCACATCACTGGATGATAACAGAGAAGAGGAAAGAGCTGAATTGAACTGCAATAAGCAGTAAAATTTTTATGCAAGATGCTCTAACATTATCAGGATGAGAAACAGAAACTGTGGCATGCAGTAAGAGATTTGCCCTCCATAAAATATTCATATACTATCAGCAACTTTATAGATTCCATATATACTTTATAGTGGATGCTTAAAGAGCTTT
>JAWWMO010000083.1:27329668-27379426 GCA_035047845.1 Dendrocincla fuliginosa | reverse complement strand
CCCTTGGGATGGTATCCAGTCCCTCAGGCCTATCAATTATGACATTTTTGGAAACATTTCACATCACTGGATGATAATAGAGAAGAGGAAAGAACTGAATTGAACTGCAATAAGCAGTAAAATTTTTATGCAAGATGCTCTAACATTATCAGGATGAGAAACAGAAACTCCATAAAATATTCATATACTATCAGCAACTTTATAGATTCCATATATACTTTATAGTGGATGCTTAAAGAGCTTTGTGGAATGCAAACTAGTAAATGGAATCAGTTGTTTGGCTTTTTAAAAAAAAATGTTAATATGTCGTTCAGGGAGATGCAGTCTTCAAAACTTCTGACAATAGAGAAGAAATATTTATCATTATGGTTGAAACTGCTTTTTTGAAAATGTGCTGATAAAAATCTATTATGGTCTATATTCGTGTCTGGAACACCTACTAGGCTGATATCAAAGTAATCTCTTCAATTACTAATGTTAAATACCATAGATATGGATGAATAGCAAGGCCTTGTTTTTCACTCTGCTTTTATATGTGCAGAGGAGTAGAAAATCAATCAAAAATGTCAGTCAGTTTTTAATTACTCTAATAATTATATAAAGGCATTGTCTCAGCTCTCTGATACACTGTTCATAGGTGCACAGTGCACTTCCTTTAAGAAAAACAATAAATCTGATAGATCATTAACATTTCACTAGTATTTCCCAAGGGATAAAGCACTTGACAGAGAAGAGAACCCAAAATTTAGAACTTAAATGAAAAAGTAGCAGTAGTAGCAGAAGAAATACAACTTTTTTAAACTACTGGTAGCAAGTACCATGGTAAGATGCCACTTAATCTCTCATTTAACAAAGAAAACGTAACAGTCAGTGACAAGGACTAGAATGAAGCTATTTTGACTGAACTTCAAAGTTTTGCATTTGAGGACCATATGGCTCATTGACCTCAATCTGACATGAACATGAATAGGAGTTTCATGAATGGTTTTACATCATCACATGGCCTCATTTCTGCCACAAGCCCTCCCTACACAGACAACCTTAGATAAATCACTGGCATTCTGCACGGTCATCAGTCCTGAAGCTGATGTACAGACTGATTTATATGGATGAAATTCCATAGAGTTTTCATGTGTATGCAACTGTGGAACCTTCCGTAGTCTCATCATGACTCAGCTTTGAACCAGTGCTTGGACCAAATGTTTAACCCAGGCTAGATTTTTCCTTTGAATTCATGGTCAGCTCCAAAATAATCTGCCAAAATAGTTTTCCAAATTGTTAACTAGCCTTGTACAAAACAGAAAAAACATTTGTTAAAGACACAATGGACCACCTTTAAAATTTAAAAAAAAAAAAAGGCAGAAAGCAGATCCTGAGATAATAGAAATTGGAGCCACTAAAACCACAACTAGTGAAATGTCAAGCTCAATAGCCTGGTACACAATCTACTAAACCTTATTTCCCCATTCCTAAATAAGACAAGCCATCTTGAGTGCCTTCAAAATGGATAGCAAACATCTCTGTTTTCAGGATTTATAAAGACCTATCAAGCTTGCGTGTATTTCTTTCCTCAGCATAGATACACCGGTGAAATAGCACCCACTACTTAGTGCCAGAACTTCAGTAGCTGGGAATCAAGAGGGCAAGATACTGCCCTGTTACATCAACTACAACCTGAGTTCTCTGTCTACAGAGAAATGTACAAGTATACATGTTATTTAAAGATGTCTCAGCTGTAACCAACACACATCCCAGAGAACACTAGTCTATACATGATTGCCACACCATTCTTCTTGGACTGTCAAAACTGGTCATATTTCCCTTTACTGTGAAAAATACAGCAATATTAGTGTTTTCACTTTAAACCTAGACCCAGAGTTATTGCCAAGCAATGCTTGAGTTAATCTTATAAAGGAAGTTTAAGGTCAGTCAGTATAAAGAATCATATTCTAAGTTTAGAGATGGTCTTTAGAGACCAGATTTCAGGAATGTTGTCTGGAATGTGGAGTATCCAATACAGATCCTGGTGCCATGGACAAAAAAGAAAATTTGATGTTCTATAAATGCATCAACTCAGTGGAATTCTAATAATGCATGCTTATGTTATCATTGTTGCTATTTAATTTCAGAATTTGGTAGATAGCCCTGATAAACCCACTTATGTGATCCCTCATAAGTCATAAAACAATAGGCGGTATTCCCACAACTGGGAATGAGATATTGCTCTACTAAGGCAACTATACAGATGTGCAGTCAGTTATGATACAACTGGAGCTGAAAGGCTGTAAAATCTTCTCTGAGAATACTTGACTTCTGAATTTTTCTTCACTTTCAAGATTTTGCAGCATGTAAGGGGATGCAAATAACGCCCATGTACACTTCCCCACTATGTGCTGTTCAGTCAGGTAGCAGTCCTTGTGCATCTTCTGTAGCTATTGTACAGGAAAGTGCTGTAGTGATGCCTATTGCTTCTTAAACAGCTTTCAAACAGTTACAATGCACAAAACACTAGCAAAATGAAGACATCTCATGGACTGTCAAGACCCCTATAAGACTCTGTAGAGAGTCTTATAGAAATAAAGGAACCAGGGTGGGATTTGTGATATTTTTCTCTACGGTCATATACAATTCAATATCACCATCAGTAAGAAGTTCACCATTTTAGTCCAGATCTGGGTTTTGATTTCATTGATCATTTGAATGAAAGATTTTCATTGAAATTAAGGACCATAAACACTGCAGTCCTGAATTTTAGAGTATTTTGAGTAATCAAATCAAACTTGAGTCTAGTAGTAATAGTAGTAGTAGTTGTTATTATTGAAGCATCATTTTACAGTAGTGTGAGCTTTGTTTCTGTGGCAACATGTTGTTCTATGAATACAGCAAATTTTTGCTTTCCATTTTATTTTAAGCATCAGCATTTCTATCACTGTTTTGTTTCCATACAGACTTTGATCTCCAGTTAAAAAGCAAGATGGTTCTCTTTAGTTCAAACAGTATTGACCCTTTCATGATAGCTTTACATTATATTAAATAAGTGCATTCAGTTCACCTATAAAATAAAATCTCTTCTCTTTTGGCACACATTTTTTAACAACATAATTCAATTTTTCAGGAATGATTGCTTCCTTTGAGCACTATCTCTGTTTTAACATTTCAGTTTATATTACATTGATAGAGGAGTCTGAAGAAGAGCAGAGACAGATATAGACATAAAAGAACCTCAGCACATTCCCAGCTCCTCAAGTCTGGTTTTTCCACCCTGACAATGTTGGGGGTTTTGCTTCAACTCAGTTTCTGTCCCTCTCCTTTCCCCCCTCCTCTTGTTCCAAGTCCCACAGTGTTTCACCTCATCTTCACATCTCATCTACTTCTCTTCCTTCCTCACTTGACTATTTTTCCCTTTTCCCTACTTCCTTTTTTTCTAATTGTGCTTCTGTAGGGGACTTCTGCAATCTAAATAAATAAGAAAACATTGATTTTGGCTGTGAACTTGTTAGGACATTTACCATTATCATACTAGAAAATCTATTACATTCCTTCCATTGTCAAACCTTGAATGTGCTGTTCACGACCTGGACTGTCTTGTCATAGTGTTAGCACAATACACAGGCAAAAACATTATCTCCAGAACCTTACTATTATCTTTAATAATGTTGATAAGAAGAATTATAACAACCAGTAGTGCACTGTAATAGAAGCAAGAATTATAACAACAGTAGTGCACTGTAATAGAAGCAATACATTCTCTAAGAGAAGGTAAAATTTCCAAACATTTAATTACCATGAGCCTCACCTGTCGTGAAAAAATTAAGGAAGTTTGAAATACAAACAGCTTAACTTTCATCTTTCCCGAGTCAAGTACAATTCTTAAAGGAAAACATGGGGATTATAGCATTATGCAAGGGAAATTGTTCCTGTCTGTATCCTCAAATAAAAAAATAAAAAAAACCTGTTAAATATTTTTACAAAAATATCCTTCATAGTTTAAGTTTCTTAATAGGAGTTTGTTAGCTGGTAAATTCCAGAAAGACTACACTGCACACTTATTGCAAGCATATTCATAAATTATTCATCACTAGAATAGCAATTTATATTTAGTAATCAAAGCACCTGTTAAAACTGCCATTTTTCTCTGCAAGATAGTTCTGAATGCAGTTGAAACTGATAAATCTACAAAGGTAAAAACAAGGTTATAGTGCCACATTTAGTTCTAACTACATATATTCACTGACATCAATGTAATTTGTGAAGCATTTCCAAATGATGACTTCACATTTAGGAAAGCAGATAAATAGTTCTGAGGTCTGCATGGGTATTCTTCCCTTTCAAATATCCCATGAGACCTTACTGAAAAATAAATAAGCAGATCTCCTCTATGGTAATGTAATAACAATTGGAAGTACAGGCTCTACAGGTTTTCTGTAGTATCTTTCATTTGCTTATGGTAAAAACAAATTAAAAAATGTTCAGTGTGAAGTTTTTATCCAAGCTATTACATTTTTCCCTCTTAGCTCTGTGACAACCAATCGGAAAACTCTTAGAAGAGGGGCAGAGAATAGGAAGCATTCACCAGTAGGCAGTATAATCCCTTACCCTGTTTTAAGTTAATACAAAACAAAACAACATTCAGAAGACGTTTAAAGAGAGAAGCAACAGGATATTACCTCTCAAGTTCTCCTTTAGTTTAAACAGAGCAAGAAGATTCCAGTTCTGGCACAGCCTAGACCTTCCTCCATTATTACTTAGGCTTTCGACACAAGAAAGATCTCAGTTGCCCATTCTCTGTAGGAATCCACAGATTTCACTAAGAAGACTAGAGCTAACACATACCAAAGGGCACAGCCCAAGCTCCCGTAAGAGACTGAAATGTTAAATGTTAATGGTTCAAACAATTGCCCATTTGCAAGAGCAGCAGGGTGCTCTTCTGAGGTCAGGTTTGCAACCCCCGACTGAAGGGGTTGCAGAAGGTTTTTGATTGATTATCCTGATCTGCATAAGAACAGCCCAGAGGCAAAGGGGTTGAGCACCCACCACCCCGGAGATAATACAAACCGACCTCGGCTTAGCAACAAACTGGGTTTTGAAACAGGTAAGGGAAAATGTCGATAAGAAGTAGATCCTGTGAAGTGAAATAATGCTTTTTATCATGTCAACGTCGTCCCTCCCAATAAGGCTCAGGTGTAAAACTCTCTCCCCTTGCCCACCAGGGAAGGTATCAGAACATTCACACCTGAAGGTATTCATCCCCTCAGATAAGGCACAGCTGGCTTAAGTACACAGGCATGTGAAACAGGTCACATCATAAACCATCAAAGACCCCTGAAGTGTCCCCAGAGTAATTTCTGAGGCCTTCTACCAGATTCCAACACGATCCACAGTGTTGCATCAGATGGTGTAAAACTCTCCCCCCGGAGGGGGCATTCCCACCTGAACCTGAACATGTATTAACCCATTGCTGCTGGGTTTTGTTTCGAGCTCTCCCCCTCACCTCGAATGGATCAAGTCTGCTATCACAGACATCGAAATGCAATGATCAAGTCTCATCCCTGGACCCACGGGTATACCACCTCTATACTCCTACCTCTCCACTATATACTCTTACCCTTTCTTTCTCTTTCCTATATTTTCTTAAGTGATATATAATAACCATATTGGGTAAGTACATCCTTTCCATTGCAGCCAAGTTGTTTTCAAAAATAAACTTGCCACAGACACTGGTCATTCAGTGACATTTCACTCAATAAATCGCAAGGAATCTATTAGCAAGAACCTCAGTTACCCTGCCGCAGAGGCAAATTTTAAGGGCTGTCAGGGCGTGTCTGGAGTTCAACACTTTTTAAAGGATAAAAGGGGATGATAGGGTTCAGCTGTTACGTAAATATTTCCCCTTGTCACTGACATAGGAGGTAAGCCATATAGCTTCAAACCTCATCTACATTAAAACCCTCATTTGGATCAATACAAAGTATTCCTCATGAGTGCTTTCCCCCAATCTCTGAATTAGAACAGGTGTTTACAAACTTATGCGTTGTCACAGGTTTACTGTTTTCTGCACTCTTATCCTAATGTGGCAAAGTTGAAAATATTTACTAGAAAATTAAACCTGTCACATGGCACCAATGAGCCCATGACAGATACTTTTATGGTGGTTTGTTTTTGGGGTTTTGTTGTTTGGGTTTTTTTTCCAACATGAGTTAGGTTTCTTTCTCTTTTTCTTTCCCAGCATCAGATTTCATGGTATTGGCTCTCAGGTCCAAGGGGAGCAGAAAGTACAAAAAAAAAATAAAGTCACACTATCATTTCAAGTCATGTGCTTTAACAGCAGTTCTCTGTTGTTAAACACAGGATAAGAAAGTAGTGAGTCCAGTCATGTCTGCTGTCATATTTTTTAGTCCCAGTGATACCATCCTAGAGGATATGGCATTCTGACACTGATGGGGCTACCCAGTGAATGAAAATTAATTAGTACTGAGCTTGTTACAGAAAAAGCACATTCTTTCTGAAGACAGTGTCAAGATATGAGAGTGTAGGATTTGGAATATACTTTTGCTTATCTTGACAGGTTTTTTTCCTATGGATTTTCATAGGAACATAATTGCAATCACTGGGACACAAATTACTATTTCTGAGTTATGTTGCTTCCTTGTCCTCTCTAGAATATTACCATGTATTCTGTACTTAATTTTCATCAATAATATGTATCATATCCTATAAATAAGTTGTTCAGTGTCTTCTTACTGGTCCATTCACAGGAACCACTTTTCAGACAGCACGTTCAAAGTTATTATTTACTTCAGTTGATGAAGGGTAATCAAGAGAAAAAATTTTCTTTGGAAAGAAAATAAACCAGTGATGGACATATTAGAACTGCTGAGTGAGTCTGAGGAATTTTGTACAAGCAAGGGTGCCCAGACACTCTTCAATGTCTGTCATGAAAGTGCCTTTCAAAGACAAAAGTAAAAAAACCCTCTAAAAGATCTCTCTCGCTTTTTGAGTGAGTGCATGGTGGAAAAAACACAAAGAATCTTTAAGCAGTGCCTATCACCATCAGCAAGAGAAATGACTAACAAGGCACTTTTCTTCAGAGTACATGAAACCTCACCTCATGTCAAGACATACCACTCTATTCCCAATAAGATTAAGCCACTCTCTCAATGATTGTAAACCACATGATGGCATTCATGAGAAAAATGTTAAAAGATGCATTCATTTGACAGAGCTAAAATTGCTATCATGTATAGCTTCATAAATAAGATCACATAAGTTCTTTGTTTTCTTCAATTACACAACATACATTTTCTTAATGATCTAGTGAAGAACAACTATAAATACTAGGATAATCTGCTTTGATCAAATCCATTAAGCTTGAACATATCCCTAGGGGGTTATTGATTATCTCTTAGCCTCTCTTTCAAAGCTGATCATTAAATTTGTTACTTGAGAATTGCATCCCTCTTAACATGTTGGCCTCATTGAGGTTTTTGAGCACCCTAAAGTCATTCAATTAGAAGTAGTTAACACAAATAGCCTTTTAAAGAAAAAGAATTGTATGGGATTATGTGGTCCAAATTCTAATCCTATTACTTTAGTTTCCTCATAGGAAAGATTTATTCTTGCAGTCTTAAGAAAACTCTATTGATAAAACATTTTCTTCTGGAAAAAGACATAAAAATAAATCACTTTTCTGGCCCACATAGGATTAAAGCCTGAGGAATCAATATTCATGTGTTTTATGTGTGTTGTAGCCTAATAGCCATTTTTCCTTAATGCTACTGAACTTTGAAAGGTTTTTTGAGCTATTAACCCCAAGAAAGAGGCCTCTAACTTCTGATACTGCCCAAACCTGATTTCTTTCAGATTTAATATTTTGATTTACAAGGCACCACAACATAGACCTATAAAAGGAAAATTAATGTAATGAAATGTGTTGATATTCTTTCTACTAAACCTACATATAAAGAGAAAATATCTTTTAGAAAGGGTTTCTTAAATGAAGTTTTATAATGGCTCAAGAGTTGTATCACTTCCATGTTGAACATCAAGAGAACAGACAAAGGCATCTTGTGCCTCTTTGAACTGATTTGATGAAGTTTTTATTGTTCAGGGGATCTATCTATGAACAATGATTCAGTTTCACTCAAAATTAATTTTCAGTTAATTGATATATGTCAGTGCTTTCACAGTGTCCAGGTAATTTCCTAACCCATAAACCTCTAATATATGCAAATCAAACTCCTAACCTTTCCTGCACAAGTTTCCATCCAAGAACATATTGTCAACTGTCCAAAAGGCCTTTGAGTTCCATTACTGTATGGATACATACAGTATCCATGAATCTTACAGCTTCATAAGATTCAAAGAGGCATGCTTGATGCTGTCTGGAGCAAAAAAAAAGCAGAAGAATTGTGGGGGGCAGGGGGGATGTGGAAATGGAAGCAATCAAGAAATTGTTGGCTACCTTGTTAATGCTTATTAGTCACCCACCTTTACTGCTGATCACCTTAGCTGTACAAAAAGCCTCTAAACCACAGGAAAGGCACTTTGTTTTTTTTAAGAACACACTGCCTTGATCTAAAATTATTTTCATTCTCTATTCGATAAGAGAGATTCTCATGAATCGCACAACATGGTGTCCATTTAGAGAGCAAGGCTAATTCTCAGATTAAAAAGAGCTGAGTACTTTTCAATTCCAGAGTTTTCAAGAAGCATATTATCCTTGCATGAAATTGAAAGAGTAGATGTAATAAGAATAACAACCTTTCAAAAGCATACATTTCCGCTTTGGAAAAACAGCAACATTGCAATTCTAACCTCAGGTTCTGTTTATCCAAACACTATCTAGAGAACCACTGCATGGAGATCACAGAAGCTACAGATCCAGCCTTTACTATGACTCTTACAGGGAATTTGCCTGAACCTGTTTCTATTTACACTGCAGGCCTCATGGGATATTTTCATCTTTGCTAAAGGGACTTTTCTTCCTGTAATGCACTTCACTGGACACCATTTCAGATCAGGCTCTTATAATCCTTAAGTTTATTTAATTAATGAATATTCCTTATCTGAATCAACATATAGGTATCATCTCCAGTTGCAACACAATCCCAAACCTATCAATTGAAAACCCTGTGTTACAACTTGTGTAGGGCATAGATCAGATCCATGCCAATCACTTGAAAAATTAAGTCTTGTTTTGTTTCTTCCACTTATTGCTGTTAAGTGCACTGCTGTTGGCAATTTTCTCATATAAAAACATCTTCATTACTTGAATCAATACAAAGTAGAATTAATAGAGAAATAGGAAATATACAGTTTTAAAAGCTTGTTGATAGCTCCAATCTCAGTCTCCAAGTGAGAACTCATGCCAGTTTCAACCAGTTAAAGTTATACTTGCATCTTGATATTCAGAAACATATAAGCAACTTAAATTAAAAAAAAAATCAATAGTAAAGGTAATTAAGTAATACTACGATTTAAAGTTTTAATTTATTCTTAGATTTGCCAACAAAAGAATAGGTCAGTAGAAACCTGCTTTATATTTAACTGATTTTCCTTCTTAACATAATACGTTTTGTAATTCTTGGTTAAAAGCAGTTTTGATTGTTAACCTGCAGTAAAACTGTGAGGCTTGATAATGAGTCAACATTTAAACTTGCGTGCAAATACAAAAACATTTGCATAAGCCTCAAAGAAATAACATCTCATAACTAGTATGATTTGAATTAGAAACTTGTAGAAAACAAGAGGAGAGAAGTTTGATTTTATATATTTATCCATAATTCAGAATGGTGAGATACCATCACATTTCACTCAAATTGAAATGGACACTATGGAAAGTTCAAATCATCTAAATATGTAAAAGGGTTAAGAAACAGTAAAGTATCCTAAACTGCTGAGTCCAGCTGGCTGAGAGGTATAATTCAGTAGACAGCAAAAGAAGAATGCTATGGTTTTGAAATTATATGTAGAAAAAATCACAGGATTATCTGCATGCTGATTTGAAAAGTGCAGAGGAGTATGCCCTTTAACAAAACAAACAAACAAACAAACAAAAACACCACAAAGAGCCCCCAGAGAACTTCACAACTACTGTCTTTATGCTATTACTAAGATAATCTATTTAATTGCTATCTTTTCACCATCTATTGCATAATATATGAGGCAAAGTGTTTGCCTCTCAAATTATTGAACAAATACCAGCATGTTGCTGACTATTTCTTTCAAGAATGTCTATTGTCTTAAAATGATGTTCAAAAAATAGAAATACTAATGAGTATGTGACAAGAGAAAAGAAAGAGAATCTATAGATCTAGCTGGCAATTTTTTAATTGGTTTGCTTAATACACCATATGTTCGTTCAGGGATAACCACAGTGTCCTAGCTTACATTATACAATAGTATTTGCAAACTGTAGCACTGTGGGGCATTGTTGTATTCTTGTTCTCACAAATCACTGTGTTTTAATACTATTGGAAAATTTTTAGACCCTTTCTACACACAAAATTTTCTATGACAAATATACAGTACAAGAACCATAGCTTTATACTTGACTTCTCATATAAGAGCTTTGGTACTTTGTATTAGTACTAGAGTAATCTTCCAGTTCCTCTCCTCTGTAGGAGTTCAAGCAGCCTGGGTACCTCACAGGTACCACTGAGGTGCCACTTATTCCTCAGTCTTGATAAATTAATGTAAGGCCTTAAATCTTCTTCTGTCTTTTGTACTGTATATGTTCCATTACTTCCATATTTGACATTTACTTTTTAAAATGTCATAATGCACTTTTTGCAGTTAGACTCTTTGGCCAAGTCGTACATTAAAAGGTCAGTGTTTAATCTATCAGTGAGAGACACCATAGTTATAACTGTGGGACTTATGGTCTATTTGCTGGATTAGCCTAAGTAGAAACAGCCCCCCGGCAGGATGGCATGGACAGAGTCTAAGAAGAAATCTGCTGGGGTAGAAACTAGACTTTTCAAAGAAACATTAGAGCAACCTATGTGAGGAAAGCACAAAAGGGGGAAAAAGACACTTTTTTATTTTCCTTGGGCATTTTGTAGTGCTTGTGTGGCCCAGTGCAGTGTTGTGCAAAGATACTCAAATATTACAAAAATAAGCCATGCAGTCAGTGCACTGGTTCCCCCAGGCTAACAAAACCCACAGGGAAAGGGGTGTCTCAAACATTTCTGAATGGCATGTTATGATGCTAGATCATACCAACTGAGCTGACATAGTGTTGTGTCCACAGCTAAAATATGAGGCTTTATGTAGACTTATCCTTATTATATTTTCACTGTAGAAAAAACCTGATCTTTCATAATACACCTACAACACTATATAAAACAAAAAGTCAGGGGGCTGAGATGAATCATCTAGGCCGTCTCAACACCAGTTGCTCCCTTAGTAGCCTGCTTTCCTGTATTGCATCAACCTGTCTCAACAAGCTTTCCCCCTGGACAAAGCCCAGGCACAGCTGAGACTGCATATGCTAAAGACAGTTCCAGTAGTCAGTACAGAAGCGGAAAGACCAACTGTGGACTCTTTTTCTCTCTGTAATCCTCCAGCAGTATTCCAGTAAGGTTTAATACTTAAACACCCCTATATGCCCGCATGCCACATCCCACGGCATACAAGACATACTCCGAGTTTCAGAGAGTCTGCACATTGTTTCGTGCTATCGACACATTGGAATTACCCCCTCCACCCAAATGTACACACAATTGCGCAGGGATGCTTTATCAGAAGCACAGAAATAGTGCCAGATACCAATGTTCAGTAATAATTTACTCTTTTACCAGATACCATTTATAAGTACAACATCATAATGTGTGTAGGTCAGCCATACCACTTTTTACATTCACTTGGGAGATCAGTCACAGGAAAATACTAAGTGACCTTTGAAACAATTTTAAGAATTACTGAAAAATCTTTTTGTCACTATATAAAGAATAATTTTCCACCCTCCTCCTGATCTTTTGCTCGCATACATATAGCACTACCAGAGAAAGAAAATGATCCCTAAATATTTTTGAAATCTTTTTGTCAGGAAGCACAACATGACGAGTATGGTACACAGGAATGCCTTTGCTTTAATGGGATAGCACAGATGTAGTATTATGTACAGCTGTATGTTCTTTATGCTAAGGAAGTTAAAATGGTACAGCAAACTTCTGCTTCAAAATATGTACTGTGGAATGCAGCAGATCAGGGCCTCACATGGAGCTGAAAAAGCTGGGTAAATCTGTGGTGTTTATATCAGTAAGCACCCCAGAAACCCTAGCATATCATACTATATGGGTTTCAGTCAAAAGTATGACAGCAGGGACAGCACATCACCCTGTAAAGCACCTTCCCTGTAAAGCTGTAGCCAGCAATAATGAAAATGCCTTATATCATGAATTACCATGAATTAAAGGATTATAACTCATCACCACTACTACTAGACAAAAGCTTCTGATGGTATGATTCTTGGAACTAATTCTGATAGCTTGCTACTACTGCTTTTAACAATGAAAGGCACATAAGGAGTGAATGAGGACACCAGCTGTGTATGCAAGCTGACAGAACCTCCCTTTTTGTGAGAGTGTTTTGGAAATCCTACATGTTTTCACAAGAATGCTTATGTCATTCTGTACTAGGAGAAATTCCTGGGTAAAGCCAAAGAAGTGACACCATGACTCCAAAATATCAGTTTAATTTCCAGATCTTTTATAGATAAGATCAGCTTAAACCTTAGCTTACCATACACTAGAAAAGTGCTTTATTAAAGCACTTATTAAGTGCTCCATAACAGTGTTCTCTCTATAACCCCTGTTTGTAGCCACTGTAGAAATTTCCCTCAATAGGCCAAATCCTAACAACTGAACTATACAGTCACTATCTCTGATTTTTCCTGTTAAAAAAAAAAAATAGAAAAAAAATATTGAAGGCTAACCGCAACACAGAACAAGAATAATCTGGAAGCTCACACACATTTGTGGAGAGGCAGCACTGTCACACATGAACTACGTTTCTCAGTTTTGGAGCCTGGGGCTGAGCTTTTTACTTTCATCAGGCTTCACTGAAGACCTCTGTCCTTCTGCTGGTGCTCAGGCCATGAGTTCACAGCCTCTAGTGTGAACTAGATATTGCAAGAGAACTCCACATAAGTTTTGTATCAAGCCAGTAACATGCAATTCATTTACCATATAAAGAAATTCAAATGACTGAATGCATAAAGAACTAAAAATCTGCCATCCATTAATTTTCTGTTATAATATAGACTCAACTAAGCCACAGATAAACTTTTGAATATTTTTAATTCAGTATCACACAGTATCAAATTTCTGATAGGTTAAAACCAAACCAAGATAAAAACAACCCCTTCAGAGAAACAGACTATCAAATTCAAGTGAACCATAGAAAAAAAAAATATTCATAAGCTAATACCAAATTTTCTATAAATTTGACATACTTCTCAACTGCAATTGCCACTACTTGTCTTATTCTTTTTATACATGAAATTCAGTTCTATTGCAAGTTTTGAATGGCTTTCTACTTGCTAAAACCTAACTTATTAATAATAATGATATTACTTGACTCTATCACAAGGATGTCTGAGCAGTCCATTTCATGAGTCAAAGTGACCTTGCCAGTAGCCTGTTTATAGAGACAGGTGGTAGCTACATAATCCCAAGGCCTGCCTCTCTATTCCACGTTTTATGGCTGGAAGCACTTTGGACTTCATAACACTCTTCTTTATCAGAAAGTCTGATATTAACAAGGTTATATTAAAAATTCACTGCTACTTCCACAGAGCCCACATTTTTTAATGACCTCCCCAGCATTCAGAGAGTGAATGAAATTGGAATCTCTCAAAGCACTTATCCAAAGACTGACCAGAGTGAACATGCATACCTAATCTATACTTTCTAATATATAACTTAACAATAACATTATCTGGCTTGTAGTCACATTAACCTTATCACAAGAAAACCACCGTGTTGTGACTAGGGTCTGTCAGAGGTAATTTGTCTTGTTTGACCTGTCATAAGATCATTTAATAGGAAATAGCACACTTTCAGATGATTCAGCTGTTTGTGGTCACAGCAAAGTATCCTTTTTCCGAGGCAATGCCTTCTAGGCACTCCCTTTTCTCACCATTTTGTATGCTTTGATCTCCATTTTGGTATATTTTCATATGTCTTATTCCCCCAGGTCTTGAACCTTATTTCTAAAATGAAAATGAAAAAGATTTTGAAATTGCTTTAATGGATTTCGTCTAAGATCTAATGGACTTGCAAAAAACATTTAAGATTTGAAGCTGACCAACTGGAAGACCTTGGGAACAGAGTAAAGGACTCTGTGATAACTGATTTCTACAAGCTTCATAAAGAAACAGAGACGATATCAATCGAGACAGTCAGAAATAGCAATGGAAAAAAAAGAAGAAAGTTTATTGGCCATCAGTTATTGCATTCACACTCTAACAAACTGAACTTATCTGCAGTGAAAGAATCTTCATTTCATCCATGTTAACTGGAAGTATTGCTGCTATACAGTTTCTGTCTAAGACTTCTGTAGACTGACAGTATCTATTTAACCCTAAAAAAATTGCAGAGCAGATAGTGACCACCCTTGCTTTTCTAATCTTCTAATCTCACCCATAATTCTTTTTCCCTTAGCATCTGAAATGCTAACAGAAAAATAATTCTGTACCTGTCTTATTGCTATCCTCTGTGTTACAGCCATCAGTAAAGAATCCAGTACAGTTTCCTAGAGCAAACCCCTTGAGCAACCCAGTTACTTCAAGTAACATTTTCCTATGTTATTTTTAATAGTAGTATGTCAAGAAATCAGGAAAAGAGTAGCAGCTTTCTCCCTGGTAAAACTTGCATATCATTGCTGAAACCTAACCGCAGAAAAAAATGGCAGGACTAACACTTGGAAGCAGAAGCTAGATCTGTGCTGGTAAAGAGAACACAACTAGATCGTGTGCTCAAGATGCTAAAAGGTCATTGCTCATGTGATTATATTTTTGGAACAGCTTTTGGAATGCTTATGATTCTCAACTATGCTTTTCCAAACAATTCCCAGATGGCATTTCTCAGGCTCACTTCTCTGACACAGTCCCTGGGCATTATGCCACCAGGGGCACACCTGCACACTCTCATGTCAGCTCCCCAGCAATGCAGAAGGCAGGCATTGTGATTCTCAAAAATGTCCCACTTCTGAGATGTCTCATTTTGCAAGACTCTGTTGGTACATCCTCCTTCTCAGGCTTGCTCTGTGATCTCAGGAACTCCTGACAAACTTTGACTGAACCAACTGGGCATTGAAGTGTCCCTTTATTGTACCAGCTGGGTGGTGAAGCATCCCTGACCGTAACAGGAACTCTTGAATTATATGAGGGGGACAAGACTGACTGTAACAAGAGCATCAATTGTCCAGCCAAGGTGGGAAGCAAAGGATAATCAGTCATTCCCTGACAGCCTTGGAACATTCCTCACTGAATTGTAGCCCAAGTGGAGCAATATTACTGTTACTGGAGTTTTGGAAACCATTTCCAAGCATTTTAATAACTCCAGTAGTTACCAAGTTGGGATATGGCCAGGATGAAGATTTTGAAAATGTCTAAAGCAAATCAATCATCTTGCAACCTTCTAAACAGCCATCCTAAGTGAGGCCACTTGGAGTTCTCCTGGGCCACAGCAGGCTGCACCAGCCCCTCTCTCTGAGCAGGAAGCCTCTTGGAACTCATGAACCCTCAAGCCTTCAATATTCTGAAGACTGTCACTGATGAAGCCAAAGTTGAGAACCCCTCATACACATACTCCTCAAGGTGCACCCCATGCTTGTTGAGAAAAGCTAAGGGATTTATGTACTTCCCTGAACCTGAGGGGAATTTTTGATAGGTACTTTACATGCATAGATATAGATATAGATATCATTTTTTATGGGTGCATGCATGTGAATTGAGTATGGTTTGAATGTACTTACGACAAATCTGTAATTAAGTCAGTATCACAGCTGTAGTAAATACAATTGAATCATTATACGAATATTAATTTAGTCAATTATTAAGAGCAGCTAAATCCTTTTGCACCACCTTATAAACAAGTACAGTGAACATTTTTACAAGATGCAATACACAGAGAGAATCTAGCTAAATAAAAACATGTTTTCTTTATTTTCCATTTTTCCATTCTTTAGTTATCTTATCTGGGTCTCACTTCAGTGACATTTTCTCAGAAGTGGGTCTGACTTCACCACATTTTCTCTTCAGTGATGAATATCATCAAATAAATCTAATTTTCTTACAGTCATATTTCCAAGTGGATCTCAGGGGGATCCAATTCTTTTAGTCATGTGTGGTGTTGAGTGCAACAGCCGTCTTTATTTGTGTTATACCGCAGGGCAGATGGCCTGTTCGCAAATCACTCCCTATGTATTTGACAAATTGTGAGGATATTCCTCACATACCATTGAGAAGTAAGGACTTAACGTATTAAGCATCTTATTTTACAAAGTAAAAGAGTTTACCCTTCACAGGTTCTCATCTGTTTTCTATTAATATAATTTATGCTGCTATGCAGGATATTAGGGGTTTAATCTAGGAAAAAAATTGTTACTGGAATGCTATCTTAACAGTAGAGTTTTTATACAGTGATCTGTATTTATAGTATGGCCTGTACTTACTCAGTGCAAAAAACTGACAGCAAACAAAGAAGAAAAGGCAGCCTAGAAAAATATTCATCAATAGAAAATTATTTATGGCCTTGGAAAGGATAATGATGGCATAGGAGCCAATGAAGTGATAATTTATACCCATGAACATTAAACCCCCCTGAGATTACAAAAACATGAAGTTTCTGTAAACAGTATCTAATGTGTATCAAATTTTTTTTTCATATAAAACCAAATAGTTCTATCATTGTCTGCAGTACTACGTAGTCTAGCTATTTCCAGTAACGGGAATTACACTACTAAAGGCAAATGTCGAATGAGAGATGAAAATCTGGCCATGGCTCTTTCTTGGCTTGTATAGGAGCAGAATGGCAGCATATTTGGCCATGATTCCTACAGAGTATACCACATTTTAGACTATAATATTGTTATGCGCTCCCTAGAAAAGATTTAGAATGGATTTGAAGGGAAAAGAATTGCACAGATGTACAACAGCTCAATGACATATGACAACATATGGCACTCCAATGTAATGATCTTTATAATTATTCTGCACTAGCCTTCACTTTCTGAACTGCATTCACAGAACCAGCAAGAGCACATTAAGGGGACAAATTGTTTATCCAAATAAAAATCTGAAGACAGAGGCCAACCTAAAGGGTTAAAAAAATCTCGGATTCACTGATTTGTTAGCTAAACAGTTTAGATATTTTTAAAATGTTTATCCTGAAATATATTTCAACATACATTTGTAGAAATTTTTCTTAAAATGTTAAGAAAATCATAAAATCTACAATAAACCAGAAAAAAATTATTTTCCAACTCAAGTAAAAGAAAATGTTTCCTAGGCTTTTTTCCAGTTCATCTATCCTTTATGATCATTACCTCCATGATCAAAATTGTACCCTGTCATGCTTATTTATCTCTGCTGACTAAATAAAATATTCAGATATCTTTACCTCTGTTCTGTGAATTGAATTTCCCTCTCTCTGACTTACAAATAGAGCCAAATTAAACACACACACACACACACAAATATAAACACTCAAGTAAATGTAAGCAATCTTTTCTTGATATACAAATTATTAGCAGAGTTTTAGGAATTTTCTGTTTAAGAATTCAAGAAAAATTCTCAGTAGAGCTCTGAACCCCTATATAGCAAATGTAAACCTCCTGATATTTACAATTTCTTATTAAGCTTTTATAGACCTCTTGTCTACAGGTATCTACATACCACAGACAGAAAACTGTTATGTTAGGAAAAAAGGAAAAGTTATATCAAAACTATATCACAATGAAATACACAATCCAGTTCAGAACACACAATTCAGCATGTGATGAGCTTAAAGTATTGAGGTACAACTGGAACAAGCTTTCAAAGGCTGATTACACTGTGAACTTACTGCCATATGTGCATAAGAGACAGGTGAATAACTGAATTGTGGAGTCAATGTGTAAATAAAAATAGTGTTATACAATAGTGTTATACAACTATATAAGTTCAGTCAGTCACTAGTATTTGAAATACACACATGGGACTAAGGAAAATACACCCTGTTCAGCCAAGAGACCCTGTTTAAACAAAGCATAAAATCTGCTACTGCATCTCACTGGTGCTGCATCAATTCTACAATCTCAGGCAAGGTCTAAATAAAATGAATGAAAAAGAAAAAACAGTGAAGAGATAACCTTTCACATAGCTATTTAAGACTGTCCTGTTCTGCAGCCATTGTCTGCAGTAAATACAGAGTCACGTTCTGATAGCCTCCCACATGCTGAATGGGACTTGTAGAACTCCCAAGTGACCTTTATGCACTACTGTGTTACCCTGTGTGAATGAACAGCATAAACTCATTCCCTGGACTCAGAGGGAAGGCAACAGGATTCTTTGATAACCTATCAATATGAGTATTTTATCTACTTATTTCCCAAAACACACTACCAAATCCTCAGATTCCTATATGGGTTTATAAATTCTGATCTGAGCTTATGGCAAATGATCAGAATCACTATGAAGTATCCAACAACTACCTCTGCTCAAAAGTTTCACAGAGGCTCAAAGAACAGGCAAAAAGTCTTATGAAGAATACCTACATTATAACTTTTTTCCCTTAGTGCCCTGTAAGACATCTCAGGTCCTCCATACATTTTAAACTCCTCTGTCAGACAAGCAAACTAGAGGCCTAATGTTAAACAGCATGGATTCTATTCCTCTTCACCTGTTATAAATAACACTGATTCAGTGTCTTCTAGGCAAAATTATCTAATATTTAACAAGTGGCAAAAAATGTAAAAAAATATATAGAACATATTTTTGTGTACTATACATATTAAATATTATAACTTACAACATTTAAACACCTTGTAGTTGAAATAATGGTTTAAATAATATTGAAATAATATAGTCTGACCTGGACCTCAAATCCATGACACCATGGCTGAGTTCAGGGTGCAGGTGTTTGTTCTGTCAAATGTCAGCACCCTGCATATATCCATATTAACCTACCACTGAGAATAAACTAACTTATACTGCCTTTCTTTTGAGCTGTATTAGCTCAGGAGCAGTTCCAGAGTAATACTGCCAGCAGGTCAAAGCTTGACTTTGTTCAGCCCAGTTTCAAGTCCAGGTAAAGCAAAACAAGATTGTTCACAGTTGTGCACATGCACATCTTCTCTGGGGCTTATCATAAGATCATATTATACTTTAATAGCTAAAAAAATAATTTATTTCTTATCACTAGCATTTCTTGTATGTATAAAATGTCACATAAGATGGATAACCCTGGTATTGTTTTATATTGACCTCTCCAAGGAAATAATATTTTAATACTTTTTGTATCTATATTTTTGTCCAGAAACATCGTCATGTTTAATTAATAGTAATGAAAAAAACCAAAAAGTAATAAAATGCTTGCCTGAAGCAGAAAGTAATTTAAAGGTCTTTTAAAAATTATTGGTGCTTTTTTTACAAAAATTAGGGGAAAAATATTTCAATAGTATTTGTGGCCGGGGTAACAGGATTTAGGGTTGGGGGTTTTTTTGTCAGCATATTGTTTATTTTTCTTCAGTGCATCAAAATAATTTACAGCTGCTTGTGTATCTCTGTGTTTGTGCATGCACATATGTTGTATAATATTTTATATGTTTGTGTATACTCAACTTTCTTACAACTTCAAAAAGTTGTAGTAAATTTTCCTACAGCTTCAATCAAACGTATCATGGTATATGATGTGAACATTTGCTCAGCCTTAGGAGTTATCTTACCTTCAGGGCATCTTATAAATTGCTTCTGGCTGTAGAGAGAATTATGTACAACTCACAATGACACCCAAAAAAAATCTCTAAGAACGTTCAAGCACTTGGAAAGACAGAAACAGTAGGATTAAGGTCAACCGAATCTTTCTCAGTGCCCAGATATGAGGTGGGAAATGGCTAGGACAGGCTAAAAGTGTTTGATGTAGCACCTTGCAACATGACATCCAGAAATATTGTTTCAATGGAAATTCTTGCCCCTTTCCACCTACATGTGTTATCGTATACAATTATTTTATATATATACTATGATTTGCACATTGGTTGTAGCCTTCTGATTCAGAAGACAGGATATGGCTGCAAATAAATCGTTACTGGTGATACTTCGCTTTTCAGGACAAGGACAGCAAAAACTGAATCTCCTGACTCCAGCAAACCTTGAGTAAGATATTAACTCTTTACTATAAAGCATGGATGTTCCCTGACTTAGTGAAATCACTGTGGGTTTTCTTACTTTTTTATAGGGAAACCCAAATATATTCCCTCACCACCTTTACTATTCCTCATGTCAATGAAGAACCATAAAAGGGAGGCATTTCAGGGTAAAATCTTCATGTAGCAAATACCATCTATGGGAAACTTTGATTCAAATGAGTAATTCTGGGTAACATTAGAATGAGTAGAAAACAACATATTTTAACAGAAAAGTAGCAAGTAAATAAAGAGCAGGCAAACTGATGGCACAACTTGTATCTGTAATCATCCAAATTAAAAAAGGACTCCCACACAGTTGTGTATCATGGAGTCTTCTAGTAGAAGATTGTTTACTACAACACATCAAATGAAGGTTGAATGTAGGAGTCCAGGATAATTACAACAGTAATAGTGTATATAAATGACAGCTCACAAGGTCAGAAAAATCACTGGAAAGCTCTGGTAAGTATGAACCAAGTATGAGTATGATTTCCTTTGGGTGGAAGTCAATTTACAGAACAGGAGCTCTGTAGTTCTGAGTTAAAAGGAATGAGCATGTCGCTTGCTAGCAAATAAGAAAAGCTACATGCCTTTTCCTGATGATATACATTAGAGAAGGAATGATCAAACCTCTTCATGAAGAGCTTCATTCAACATTTTTTAAAATATATCACCCATTTAAAAGAGCTTGCATACCACCAGGAGCCTCCGCAAGGGGAACTCAGAATAATAGTCCAGAGCTGCCCTGGATCCCACTGCCTTGTTGAAGAAGAAGCTGGTGTGCAGCTGACTCTATGCTGCTCTGTACTGCAACAGTCCCTCTCCTGTTCTGAGAAATATCAGTATCACTGTGTCATTTTTGCCTATCATTTGACCTGACTTGGAAGAAATAACAGTTCAGACAGATCTGATTCAGGAGTTATTCGCCGGACTGTTGGAATATCTCTATTTTACTGTGGGAATAATTTACTTGTGTTCTACTGGGAAACTTGCAGGAAAAAATTTCATCAGGATAAAATTCTGAAGACCTCATTTTACCATGGATTTTCTTGGCTCAGGTGCAGGACCTGCCTCTTGGCCTTGTTATCCTCATAGGCTACACATGAGCCCACTTCTCAACTTTGCATTCTACCCCTTAGGCATGTCAACTGCACTATGAGCTCTGTGTCCTCTGAAAACTTGCTGAGGGTGCACTCAATCTCATTGTCTGTGTTATTGATGATGATATGAAAGAAGACTGGTGCCAGCATGGACCCGTGAGGTCACCAACCTCCATATGAACATTCAGTGATTGACCACTACCCTTTGGATGCCAATTACTCATCCACTTCCCAGTCCACTTGTCAAAACTGTATCTCCACAATGTAGAGAGAAGGATATTGTGGGGGAGCATATCAAAGACTTTATAAAAGTCCAAATAAATGACATCTGTAGCCCTTCCCTTGGCCACTAATGTAGTCACTCCACCGTAGAAGGCCACCAAGTTTGTCAGGCAGGACCTTCCCCTGGTGAAGCTGTGATGGCTGTCTCAAATCACCTCCCTGTCCTCCATGTGCCCCAGCAGAGCTTCTAGGAGAATCTGCTTCATGATCTCCCCAGGCACAGAGGTGAGGATGAGGTTGAGAGGCTGGTAGTTCCCACAGTACTCCTTTCTACTCTTTTTAACAGTGGATGCAATATTTCCTATTTTCCAGGCACCTGGGACCTGACTGTCATGACTTTTCAAATATCACGGAATGGCTTGGCAACTAACTCCAAGGTAAATCCTGTATGTGCAGGTGGATAAAGTAGGCACTTATTTGCAAGCATGATATGGATCTCAAAGTCAAGAAAGTCATCCTAGACAGAAATTCAGTCCTGAAACACTTAGTGGTCATTGTGAGGCTGTTATACATTGTTGTTGACTTGTACAAGCTTTAAAACTATTTCAGAGAGCAATCAGGCTCTTCTCTTGCCTTTTCAGCCTTTGTCTCTCTCTCTATATATATACCGTGCAACAAGACATAAATTCTTATTATTTTCCTTCTTTTAAAGAATCTTTATTTTTTATGAAATGCATGCATCCCTCAACCTTTTACACTTTTTTTTTTTTTCATTATGATGGCAGAGGAGCAATTTGCACTTCAAATCTTAAGTCAATAATTAATGAACAGGACCAACATCACAGTCTAAGATGAGGAGATTTAGAGACTTCATCCCTTCAGGAAATGAGTCACTATGATTTTTTTTTTTACTGAATCTCTAAAATATTAGAGACCTAAAATCAAAAGACAAAGGCAGCAGGGAACCTTTACTGATACATGTGTGTGTGTACATATATATTTTTTCACACTAAAAATACATAAGGCAAAAGGGAAGGCCTTTACTTTTAATGTCTCAGACCACTGATTATTCTAGCATGCTGAACAGTTTGAGTGAATTTGCTTTTTAGTTCTACTCTGGGATTTGGAGGAAGGTGCAATATAAATATCTAATATAGTTCAAATCTAACACTGATTAAATAGGACAACTCACCTCTCTCTCCACATCAATTCTCCTCTGCACTTGAAAATTACTAAGTCTCTGTTGCTGCCTCACAGGTTGTAAACAGGGCCAGACATTAAAGGCTTTTAATTAATGACACTTTATGTATAGTTCATCCCCTGGTATTGAAAGTAAGAAATTTCTTTACTGAGTGATTTCAAAGAGAAGAGATGAACTGAGCTGCAAAACTTGAGTGTTTCTGCTAAGCACTACCCTTGAAGGAAGTCTCATTATAGCACATCTGACAAAGGTGTCAGAATTCTAATAAATTCACACTTTGGCTATAAATCTAAGCATACAACCATAGGACAGCTTTTCCTATTCATTGGTGATAGACCTAGAATAAAGTTACAAGAGGAACTGAGGAGATGCTGTCATAATATTAACCTTAATACTTTATACAGGTATTAGATAATATAACTCAGGAGATCCTTTTAATTTAAAGCACAACTTTTAAAAGATAAACTCAGTTCTTCAATATCAGAAACCACTCCTAAGCAAGAGAGGTGTGCAGAGTGATGGAAAACATTACATTTTAAATTTGGCAAATAAAATTTTAAAATAATTGAGATAATATGAAATAATGTTTATTTAGTAACACATTAAGACTTGAATTAATTATATAAGCCTGTGCATAGGGCACCTTTCTTTTGAATTCACCCATATGAAAATCCAAAGAGTGAAGACCAAATCCCAAATTTTCCATACTGATATTTGAGTAATTTGTTTTGTCTGTGATTTACAGGAGCATGGAAAGCCATTTCTGACATCTGGTCTTCTTTCAATAAATACTTAGTATTTTCCTCCTAGAAGAAAAAATGTTGCATACTATGCCTTATTTGTTTTCACTTAGTCATTTCTAGCTGTCATGACAGAATCCTAAAATACATTTGTATTAAAAAATTTATAAATTAATTTATAAATTTATTACTTATTTATCAGGTCACAAATTTATTAATTAAATTTTTTAATGCATATCACTGCAAGCTAATTCTTTCTACAGGAGCTAGAGAAGGTAGGAGACTAACTCCCACCTTTTGAATAGTGGTAGGCTTCTAATGTCCCTTTGCCCCATTCATTTTCACTAGAAATGTAGCCTTATTATAAAAACTACAGAAAAGCAGGAAATAAGATCTGCTTCCATGCTGTACTAGACAAATCTGAGACTGCTGAAATTTTCTGAGAGAAACTAGAAAAGTCCCAGCCTAGAGTATGTGACTACACTAACTTAAAGATAAGTGAAACTTCTTTATTCAGGCCAGGAGTTCAATACCAGCTCTTAACATCAACTCTTTTTCTTGTTGCTGCTGGGCTATTCTCAGTGAATTTTTTTCTCTGGATTTGACCAGAAACTGCATATTTAATGTGACACAACTTTTTCTGGCAATTGCTGAAACCAGCACATTTAAATGAAAATCCAAAATGGAATTGATTTTTGGCAAAAATATTGACAATGCAATGTGATGGGCATAGGACCAGCTGCAAGGAACATAACATGTCTGCTGTTTCACAGAAGCTACCAGTTCTTTTTTTCTTTCCCCTGCTCTTTCTGTAGCACAGCACTTCTGCTATCTGCTCCAGTCAACAGTACAAAGACAGCACCTACGTATTCAGTTCCTGTGCTCTTTTTAACCTTTTGAAATAAGGTGTAATCACCTATAAAATGTGAAAATGTGAAAAGTCCTCACCCTGTCTTCTCTTACAGACATCTGATTAGAGCCTTGAACAGGACACAATACAGGCATTATCAGAAGTGCACTTCTCATTGGATCTGTCTCACAGGCATAAGTTGCATGTTTGATATAAGACTCCCCAGCCAGTGTCGGATAGCTAAGGCTCACTGCAACACTCATACTATCCTCTTCATACCCCCAGTGGTTCCACTTGCCTCACTTCCCCCTGCACTACTTCATCTACCCACAGCTCTGACTGGCAGCTCTATGACACTACACTGTACTACCAGGCTTCTCCTACCCTTTGCTTATGCCAGGCTGACAGGAACCTGGCTGCTTTTGCATGCTCTAACAAATCTTCCTCTTCTGTCTGGCTTTTGTACAATACAATGTCCCTCCACCTTCCTCCTCAGCACATTTATTGTGTCTGATATTTTTGAGTCACAGGAGTGATGGAACTGTATGAGAAGAAAGATGCTTGGCCAACTCCTAAACACTAATGCTCTCAAATAATTTTAATCAACAATGCAAGTAGTTTCCCTGATTCTTGAGAGTTCTGCATTGTTTGTATGTATTAGGTGTTGTCACAGCCCAGTTTAAAAAATCCAGTATAAAAGGATCTTGGAAATTCCTGGTAATATTTGCAGTGTCACATGCTCTGAATATAGAAAAGCCAGAGAGCATATTTGAATTCAAGTGATTGATAAAGAGTTCTTATTCAAATAATGTAGAGAAAAATCTGTGAATGTGTTTGCCATAAAAGCTTTGACATTCATAAATGATCCAAGGAGAATTATTTACTTCACAGAGACCCCTTCAGAAGAATAGCACTTTTTTCCTTCTGCTTTGCTTTGCAGAAGGAAACCACATTGCAGTGAAAAAGCTATTTACACATACAGAGAAGAAAGATTGCTTTTTAGAGCCTGCCTGGTAAGAAAGAATTAGTTTTCTCCAGTGACCTCATTCTGGGCTAAAGATTAAAGAGGAGGTTAATAATTTACTTTGGAATTTGTTTATCAAATCTATTGGACTGTGAAGATGAATGCAATTGTAAGGTACGAGTGCTACAATTGTTATGCAGGTATTATAATCCTATTACAGTATGATAGCATCCTTCGCTTCTATCTTAGATCTTTCAGATTTTGTCATAGAGTCCTTTAAAATTTATCTCCAGAGTCTTCTAATTAGCTGAATGTAAATTATTTCTTGATTGGCTTTCATTCCTTATTTGTATTGATGTTCAAGTCTTTCAGCAGTTATCCCTCCTTAACTATTCCAGGGATGTGATTCTAAAACTCCAGTATTTTTTTAATTTTGTTTGTCACAACTACCTATGTGTTTGCTTCCTCCAAAATTATCTCAAGTCTTGCATACAATCTGTACATGCAAAAAGCCCAAACAAGGAAAAAAACACTCCATACAATTCAAATTAATGAAGTCTCAAACTCCTCTAAAACTATCCTTTCCTAGGACGTTACGATGTTAGAAATAATTATAAGATGTTGAAAAATGTTTGATAATGGCTAAACAGCAAAGGACTTAGATGTTGCCTTGAATGCTAGTCTAGGTACTCTTTGCATGTAATGTGTCGCTGAAACTTCAGATTCTGCAACAGATGCTGCCCTATGATACTATGTCTGTTTTTCAGCACACCTGAACGCTTTGCTGTTAAAATAGAACATCACTACATTTTATTCCTATACTACCATCTTTCATTGGTTCTCCTTAATGATTATGAGAATAAAATCAGCATGACAAAACTGATAACCAAAAAAATTTCTCACTTCTTTCCAAATTACAAGTGATACTTTAAAATCCATAGAGCAAAAATTAAACTGCCAGAGAAATCAGAGAATTTCAGGTTCTACAAGAACTGAAGGCATGTTGTGATATAATGTTTAATGGCAGCATCACAAGAACTGGTTTTTTTGCCTGTATGCTGTTCAAACCCTTCAGTTGTCCCTGTTCTCAATGAAAAAATTAACAGCACTGGTATATTTGCGATGCTATCCAGAGATCAGGCCCTATCCATTTTGGAATATTAAATACATTACAGAAATTGAGGAAATGTTAAAGTAATGTGTTCTTGTTTGAATTTCTCTTTGGATATTATTTCACCTCAACCCCAGAACTATTTGATAGTATCTTCAAAGGCATATTTCTAACAAGATAATTTGAATTTTCAGCACATATTCTGGTTTAAAAAAGAACTCTGTACATTGCTAGCTACAGTATTACATTAAAGACTGGTTAGGAAAGGAGAAATGCACAGTGTGGTCAAAAGTAAATAAAAAACACAAGGAAATAAAACTTTCTGACTGCAATAAACTGTTCTCATTTTGCAAGGAAGACTGTTATGAGAAATACTGGTGTAAAAGTTCTTGTGGCCTTTTTGTGTGTCTCATTCAGAAAAATAGGATGCAATTTGTAGCAATCAAATTAGTTAAGATGTTAGATGCATTTCTACCATCAGTAATTTTTCTCCAGTTTAACAGTCTGTATCCACCATGGAGCTAAGTCACGATATTTCAAAGATGCAGAAATTGCTGCAATAGTTATTCAGGGTATTATTCATCTGGGCACTTCAAAATATTATGCAATCTGAGATGAAATCCCCTGCCTGAGGTAACAGCAAATTCTTTGCTGATTCCACAAAGTCAAGCAAACATTTCTGAGGTACAACTTGTGCTTGTATTAGAAAGGAATAAATTCATGAAGATTTCTCCTGAGCTGAGCCATCATTATAATTATCATCTTCCCTCTGGTTATATCCAAAGTAGACTTACATTTTAACAAGATTTAATTTGTTCTTATGTTGTGACTGAGAGATGCTGAACTCAGTCTGGAAAGTGGATGAAGTCAAAATGTGTTTGGATTTCTGTTTCTCTGTCTGCTTAACCTCTCCCTAGCCAACATTTTTTCCAGGTGTAATTTGAGGATCTGGATCATTTGGTAGCGATTGGGTTCAGCTGAGCACTCCAAATACCAGCAGTAGAGGGAAGTACATTAGCCAGGCCTGCTTAGACAAACCTTGTGGGTCATCATCACAAGGTGCTGCACACACTGCCCATCTGTGATGCAGCTGGGATGTCCTAACAACAGTGGCATTGTCTTTGAGTAGATATGGCTATCACTGCCTTGAACAGCACTCTTAGAGCTGCTGTTTTCTGAGATATGTAGTGTATCTTTTCTGAGTATGGCTTTTGAAAGATGGCAATGTGTGACACTCAGAGCACGAAAAGCTAGCTTCATTGAGTAGTACATATATTTATATATAATAATGTAATGGTTTCTGCTTAACATCCGACTAGATTTTATACTTGGAAAACTCTTAACAGGTTGTACAAAACACACATACCTCATGCCTCTGCTACTGATACTACAATCATTATTATTTCGGTGGTTTTCCCTCAGCAGTATGATTTATGATCAAACTACAACAGAAATAGTAAAATTTGATGTATAATTAGTCACAAAAGGTCATGTTTTGTCTCCTATATTTGACTACTACTAGAACAGTAAAGAAAACCAAACCCTGGTCCCAACAGGAAGCATTACCACTCTGCCACATCCAAATTGCAGAAGTCCATAATATGGTAGCAACTTCTAAATTGATTGTTGAGAATCATGCCTGACATGTCATTTTCCTCCAGAAATGGGTGCTGCCTGGGACACCACCCCTAGGCACAGACAAAAACCACCCACGGGGGGTCTTGCTTCCCACCGAACCATTGGTAAAAAACATGGTACTGTTTTCAAGTCCATTAAGAAAGTACTTTGTTCAGTTTAACAGTACATGCAGTCTTTAAGTGCTAAACTAGGTGCAGCGTTTGACATTACCTAGTCCATGTACCTTCTTAGACAGTTAATGGAGCTCAAATTAATTATTTAATATTTACTGTTTTTTCCTTAAAACTATAAATGTGCAAAAAGCTAAATATTAGACTATTTTACAATTAGATTCTGCAGAAAAGCTCATGAAGAGTAATACAACTGAATCTTCCTAAGGCAAAGAGCTTTCACTCAGATGAAAACACTTGTCTTGAATAATATTAATATAATATTAAATAAGCATTAGTAACAATAACCCTTTCCATCAGTAAAACACAGATTGTGTTTCAAAGGAGGTAAGTATCAGTAATGGCCATATTCACTGACGTGAAGAAGCTTGCCTTAACTCATCCAGTAAGCCAGTGTGCAAGCCAAGAATAGAGTTCAACTCTCCAATAACCCAATGCAGTCTCAATAACCCAATCATTAGTAACATTATCTTAGTTTACTGTTAGCAAATTATCACTTTTTTGCAACCCCACTCACAGCAACATTTCCCCCTGAACGATTTAATTTTAGCCATATTTACAGCAGGATTTTAAGCTGGCATATGTGCAAATCTAGCTTCAACCTAATCTGAACATACTTTAAAAAATAACTTTAAAAACATTTATTATTTATACAATTTACCAAGTCAACTATTTGGGAAGTAATTGGTATACATTAGTATATATTAGTATATATTTTTATTCCTAAAGCTACTAGAGTAATTTCTAATTTTTAATCCATTTAAGGAAAAATATTCTAATCAATGCACACTGTGAAGAAGACAGGCTGTATCATATGAAGTCATTTACTTACATAAAACCCTTCCCAATCTGCTGTGGATTTCCCTGTCTGTAGATGTTAGTGATAGGAAATGTCAACTTAAACATATTTTTCTGCCTTAAATCTGCCAGATGACAGAATGTGCTTAAATAAAATGAAAGCTCTGCAAAGAAGGTAACATTAAACTCCCAAACCAAACTTACTTTCATTAAGGATCTGCAAAAGACATGCAGTGTACATAAATGCACTGATTGACACTGCAAAATAACAAAAATAGTCTCATCATATCTGATCTTTAAAAATCCAAGCTTTTTTCATAAAAATAACTCATTTGTATTGTAGGTCACACTGCATTAATAATATTCCACATAGTGAGTGACTGGTTTCTGATCTCCTTAGCTTTTCAATGACAAGGCATAAACCCTAAGATATATTGCAGTTATGGAAAAGCAATCTGTTCTCTTCAAAGCATGTGAAAACCACTTAGAAGCACACAGAAGATAGTTTCATATGACAGGGAGATCATTTCTACCAGGTGAGACATTTGTTTAATCACTGAAGTTCATATGCCAGACACACATGACCTTAGCAAAGCTACCTAAAGCTGGTTCTGCAGCAGGGCATGGATCTATCTGTTCACCAATACTTCTAAGTCTTCTTTATTACAATTTGCCTTTATGTGTATTTTAAAGGAATGGTAGGTAGGCTGGTCATGCAAGTGCAGGGCATCACAATTTTCCATAAACTACCACAGAATAAAGCTCTGTAAATACAAAACCCATTTAAATAATAAAACCATTCCTGTGGCCTCCCCACATGCTATGATGAACTATGCTATGATTTGAGCTGGGATTTTACACTATTAAAGGTCCTGTAACATTCACGTGTATGTCTAGGGCACTGCTTCTGCTCTAAGCTTTCAGAAGTGCTTGCCCAGCTCTTACCTGATCAATACCTCTTCTTTGCAGAGCTGTGCTAACTGGTCACTTGTCCCTCATAGACCATTTCATAACATCTACAGTACAGGTAACTTAATTATCCACTCTTTCTTTTCTCCTGAGCTTCCCTCTCACTTCCTAAGGCTTCCATCTGTTCGTACAAATTCTTAGACCTTGTACTTGAAAGTGATTTACTTTGAAACAATAGTCAAAGCTATTTCCTCATAACCATCCTTCCCCTAACATTGCTAGATATGACAAAATTTTTCTATTCAGTAGCAGTAAGTAATTTAATTCACTTAATAAGGTCTGAGTCTCAGACCCCTACAAAGCTATTCCATCTGATTGCTAAATATCAGCCTTGTACCCTTCAAGCAACACAATCTTTTTTAAAAATATGTTTCCTTTTTAATATTCATTGTATTCATTACTTCTCTTTTTCACATTTTTGTTTGGTTTTGTTACGCTTGTTTATCATTTCTTGTTTATCAACATGAACTTATAGCCTCCTACAGAATCTGAAATGGAAAAGAAAAAATCCATAACGAAAAAGGAAGTTTTTTGGGTTCTGTTTTTTGTTTCATTTTGGTTTTGGTTTTTGTTGTTGTTGTTGTTTCATCACAGCTAAAAATACTCGATTTTTCCAGTTAAATTATTTTTCCTATTGATACATATTTTCATGCTGAAATAACCAAGAATTACAGATCAAACTTTGCTTGCAACAAGAAACTTTACAAATATGAACTTTTGCTTGAATTTGTAGTGAAAAAGAAAAAAGTCCAAATGTTAAGAGTATTCCAGCCATTTTTCTCATTGGATGTAGTTAAGCTACCTTTTAGAGCCATTAAAAGTTTATTTGACTCATTAAGGAAGGTGACAATGTTTGTTTCCCTACCATTTAAGCAGGAGAAATCACTTTGCTTATTTAAATCTCTGTCCTTATTAATGGAATTTATTGGGATCTGACTGGACATGAGCAATTCCCTCATTCAAAGTGTTAAAGGTTCTGAGCTTAGAAAAAAGCTAAATGTGAATTTCAATTCCTCTTATTTGACTGGTGAAATACAAATCATGAAGGCTTTCTGATATTTCCTAAAAGCTTTTAAAACTGAAGCCCTCTGGGTGCAGGAACTGGGCAGAAGTACAATTCTTGGAAATGGTAGAAATTATAAGGCTGATTTGCAAACCTTAACATTAAAGTAAACAAAATATTCTAAGGAAGGCAAAGAACTAAAAAAGCTTCTCAAACAGTTCCTATTATTTATAGAACACTGTTTCTTTACCTCCAACTTGGCCCACAATCACATGCATTTGACTGTTAAGTCAACTTCATCAAGGAATGCTAATTTGAAGACACTGGACGCTACTGTACAGGCCTGAAAGGCATCCTCAGAGGCAGCTCAGGAAACATAGCTAGGATACTAATGTAAAGAGCAACATGCCAGGCATTTAAAAATAAATAAAGTAGTAGGAATAAAACATCTCTTGAAAGACAACACAAGGGTATCAGATTTAGGGAACAACTTTACTAGTCAGACAACAATTCCAGGAAAGCATGGCTCAAACTGTATTTCCTATTATGCAAGAACAGGTGCAACTTTAAATAAACAGAACTTTTTCCCATAACGATTAATACATTTGTTTTTCTTCGCAAAGCCAAAGAAAGTAAACAGACCTATTTTTAATGCAGTGCATAGGTATGATTTTACAGTGCAAACAAACTTGCAGTTTTCTTTTAAGATCACAAGCGTAAGACAACAGATGCAAATTTTACTGATTAATCAAAAATAGTTTGAGCTGTAAGCATTGAGCAAAACCAACTATTTTTTTCACAGCAGTTATGTCCTGTGTATGCAGCTGGCTGAATAATGAACTATACTTATGCATAATTACACCACCATTGATTTGGTTTTGGGGATTTTGGTTTGGCGTTTTTTTTGCAGCAGCAGCAACTCAAATTCTCTTCCTTTAATGGACTCCTAATTCAGCTTGAAATAGAAAAAGCAACGTGAATAATTTTCCATGTGGAATGTGAGAATATTTTTATGGATTGATAATGAAAGAGCCTAAAGTGTGTTAACACATATTTGCAGGAGAGATGCTCTTACCCACTGAGAATACTGAACAAGGGCTTGAGAAAACAGGAGGTTTATATCCAGATGGAAACTCTCAATTTTTAACTTTACCTATTCTTCCATGCAAAACAATTCAAGGCAATTTATTACTGGACAAAGCCAATGTACTTATGCCTGAAAGGTACCACAAAGCAGAAGATGTGCAATTAGTTTATGCAGTATCTTAACTCTACTGACTTGTCTGCTGTTCAGCTCTTTATCCTATAGGCAACACAGGCAAGAAGAAAATCTCACTGACTTTTCTGGTCTGTAAATTGCTGGTAGTTCATTACATATGTTGTGACTTTTTTCCCCTGAAGTATTTATACTTGCTGTTTTCCTGCTCAGCCTAATGGTCACTCATCATTCGTATCCTGAGAGTCTCATTATGGATTCCAGGAGGTGGGAGGACACTTAACTTGTGCAGTTGAGGACTGTGCTAAGCATTTGGCAGGTGGAGGTTCTGAGTCCTTACGCACACATTTGTAAAGTCTACATAGGAACAGTTATATTGATCTTTACAAGAATAGGCTGTCAGTGGTATGATACCAGCATGTTCATTTCTTTATTCATATATTATTATTATTATTGATCGACATAAATACTGAGCTACCAATTGTATTGGTTAGAAATTGACTGCAGAGATTATACGGAGAAAAGCCAAACAGAAATAGGATCATTCTTTACTTCTCTACACACCCATCCTTATACTGATTATTAGCAGATTCCACTTGTGGAAGCCCCATTTATGCGCCTCTGTTTACTAGCCTCTAGTAAACTAAGAAGACATGAGATACACATGGAAAAAAACAACTGGAAAAAAAATCTGCAACAAACCCAGGATACAGTGGTCATTACTGAGTGTTAATGCACTGGTGATCTTACAGTGCATTCACTTAAAATCAGTATTATGCAATTATTCAAAGGCCTGCTTGCTTTTCCCTTCTTAGTTATAATGTTTGAAGTCTGATGTGGTTTTAATACTTCTGACAGTATATTAGCAGATGTACTTGATTTCTTGTTTTTTAAACGGTCATTAGGTAGATTCCCCCCTCCCCCCCTCAAAATAACCTAGAAAATACAATCCCAACTAGTTTTTTACTTTAGGGGATCTCAGGTTTTGGCTAAGGCAAGTGATGTACCCCTAACCAATACATTACACAGAAGTGAATAAACAGACAGGAAGCGTGCTTTGATTTGGATTTTCTTCATCTGATATTTTGCTGTTAAAAATCCTCCCTTACTACCCTTCAGCCTGTGAATAGCAGGATGACAGTGGTAAACAGAGTAAGAGTTACTGGTCATCAGAGACATAAGCAGGAGGTTCTGTGTCAGGTAGATATGACCAGGGTACAGTGAGGGTTAGGGTTCATATACCAAGGACTGATAAACAATGCTTATTGCTGAATCCTGAAGGCTGCACAAGTTTATGATGAGGGATGCAATCGAATAACTTTTTGCAAATTTTCTTATCAATTTACATTAACAGGTCTTTAGAATCAAGAATACACTTCAGCACAGCAAGACGAGAAAGCTATGTATATTCTGGATCATGTAAACCATTCAAGCCAATGTCTATAGATACTTATTGTATCTTAGAGATATAGCTTGTATTTGTGCCTTGTAGTTTGTCTCAGTCTATGTTGAGCAGCAAGAAAAAAAATAATACAGGTTTCACTTCTCATAATCAGTCCCATGCTTACATTTTAAAAAGCTTTTATAAAGAAAACATCAATGTATCCATCCAATGGGGATTAGATGTTAGATGAGCTCCACAGCAGACAGGTCTTCACAGATACATGACAGAGATTTGAGAACACATCTAATTGGAAGTGGCAGGGAGGGTCTTTTGTTGTTTGGTTAGTTGTTTTTCAGCTGTTGAAAGGACAACTTTCTAAGATGACAAGAGACTTCATTTGTGCAAGCTTTTGTTTAAATAACTGCACCAATTTATTAGTCCTGCTAGCATAATTCCACTCATGTCAGCACATCATGTCAGCACAGGTGGACTAATGGCTCTTTTCAGATTCACATGGATATCTGTTTCCTGTTTCTCTGCCTTCTTGGTCTGAGGTGGGCTTCTTAGCTCAGGTGCAATCCTACATTCTGGGCCCAGTTTTGCATATTCAAATTAATATACTCTCCTGACACCTAGAGTATTTAATGTAGTGATAACTACAGTATACAGATAAGTCCATGTCACGTGGAGTGACACAGGAGTGTCCCCCCACCTTCCACAGCATTTCTAACCCTGGTAACATGATTCAGAAATGCTCAAGCTGCTTAGACCTAATAGGACTTTCTAAGCTTCAGCTTTATGCTGTTCACTACCACATAAAGTGCTTTTGGAATTTCTGATCCTGGAAAAAATATAGCCCCTTCTACACCTAAATTAATAAACCTGTCTAAACTTAACCTGTCTTTGCCTGGAGCCATCTTGGGGTTTTTTACACTTAAAAACAATCTGTACCTCATTTAAGCAGCTCATGGATAATCAAGATTATGTATTACATACTGTCATATATTATATGAGGGTTTCTAGACACCAAATCAGTTTGCAGTGCTTAAGATTTCATATAACATAGGAGATTTTGTTCCAATGTCATTTAAGAGAACTGGAATTCAAGTGGGTGACATGTCCACTTCTGTCATGGTTTTACAACTGAAAAAGTGAAGCAGTTAGTAAAGCAGATTACATTTATCTGTTATTTTCAGAGGTGACATAAAATTCCTTTACTTTACAAATCACTGTGCTTTACACAGAAATCCTTCGCTTTGTCTGTCTCTCTGGGATGCAGTCTCTCACTACGCTATGCAAAAATTTTTATCTTGGAGGATATTTAAACTGCACAGAAGACCCATTTCTCCAGATATATTAGTACAGTGAAAGTAAAAGATTGCCTATTTATTATAGACTTTACAGTGCTGTTCCTTTAAGCAAAAATATGTTTCTAATACCAAATGGTAAATGTTTAGTTTTAAATGGTTCCTGATCACAAGGCATTAGTCAGGTATACAGACACAAGGCCAGCTGACATGCCTGGGCAGTGCATACATGTGTTTTCCTCTGAATACAGGTAATTTGTTCCTTTTTCAACTCTGCCCTTGCTTTCTGTGACCTGTCTTTTCAATATGAAAAAAAAATCAAACAAATATTTCAGACCCTCTTTTCTCTCCCAGAGATCATTTGGCTCACCTGGACAAGTTGGTTTATATAACAACCCTTTGTGTTGTTTGATAGTGACTTATTTTCTTTGGAATGAGGATATGAAAATGCATTTTTAAAAAGAGACAAGGTTAAGATCTTATTAAAGTAAATATTGAACACATTCCTAAGAATAGCCCTTCAGATCTGGAATAGGTTCAAGGACAGTTACTTAACAGTAACAAATAACAGAACAAATAACTTTAAGATTTGATTTTGTAAGAAAAATTTCAAGTGGCAGATTGGACCTTAATAATATGATAGCAAATGCTTTGTAGTTTTCTGGTTTTAGGGTTTTCTGGTGAAGGGAGAAAGTCATGTAGTGAAGAATACTTAACAGAAGTCAAATAAAACCATAAGTGATATCAGTTACACAGCTGCTCTCATTTGGTTGTTTCTATAAATGAAAACAAAAGTAATCAAAGAGGAGCCCAAACAAAAATTCTTGTTTAGTGCAATGCAGACACAAGGGAACACCAAATACTGAGAGTCTGAGTGGAATTCAGACACCACACTTCTAAAGAGTGCAGGTGGGGTTTTGTGTCAGAATTATTTTGCTCTTTACATTCAGACAAAGCAACTCTGGACCTAAACTTAGTTGCTGCCTGAGAGGTCTTGGTGATCTATTGAGTACTAGGCAAATCCCTGGGCTCACATTCTAGGTCTGCAGTCCAATTCTGAGAGAACAGGGGTTGTTGACCCCAGAGAAGAGAAGGCTCCAAGGAGAGCTTGTGGCCTTTCAGTACTTAAAGGGGGCTTATAAGGAAGCAGAGTGACTTTATAAGCAAGTATATAGTAATAACAAAAGGGGAGAAGGTTTTAAATTAAAAGAGGAGAGATTTAGGCTAGACACTGGTAAGAAATCATTTATTCAGAGCATGGTGAGGCACTGAAATTAGTTGCCCAGAGTAGTTGTGGATGCCCTGTCCCTGGAAGTGTTTGAGGCCAGGGTGGATGATGGGTTGATTGTGGGGAAGATGCCCCTGCAGTGGCAGGGGGATTTGAATTAGATGATCTTTAAGGTCCCTTCCAATCCAACTGATTCTATGATGTATAGTCTTAGTCTCTTGACTGAGTCAGTGTCCTATTAAATTAACAGTAACCTTTCCACTCAGTTCAGTGGACTTCCTATCAGACCACACAGAGGATGACTAAGCCACTTCATGTGGATGCTTGTTAAAGGGTCAGGGCACCACAAAAAGACAAGGTGCTCTAAGCAGACCAAAAAAAAAAAAAAAAACCAACCCCCCCAAAAAAACAAAACAAAAAAACCCCAAACACAAACTGAAGAAAAGAAAGACAATATTAAGGTAAAAATTACAGGAAAATCTAGAAATAATAATAGTATATTCCCTTGCTAAATTGTAATTGTATAGTCTTGAAGAACATTGTTTGATATCATATAAATTAGATTTAAACATTTAGAATATTTTGCAATGAAACAAACCCGCTTATTTTCTCATGACACTACACCTTAATTGAACATACTCTTGATTTTTTCTTTGCTAAATAGCTTAGATCCAGCTGTATTTCTTTCCTTCCATCCATTTAGAAGGATTGGATCCTCAGCTGGGCTAATTGCTATACTGATGCAGATGTCAACTGAGCTAGGTGAGCTGAAGGTCTGGCCTATCAACTCCTGATTTCCTACAGAAATTGAAGACAGAATGACAGAAGCTTCTTCTTATTCCCAAATTCAGAAACACCAGCTTTTGAAAGCATGTGTTTTCTGAAGAGCAGTACATTATGTCCCCAGTCAGACAAACTAAATTATATAAAATTCTAGCATAACTACTACCACTTTTTTTTTAAAACACAAAATTCAAAGAAAATTTGTAAGCTTCCTTAGGTAAGACAGTAGGCACTTTCATATGGCTCTGAGATACAATAAGCTCACTTTATACATGGAATAGTATTTACCACTGTAATGATATAACATGAAATGCTATTTATTATACAAATATGGTTCTGTAACTTTAATTACAATATATATTATGTATAAATTATATAAGATACAAACACAAATTTTAATACACGATATTTATTTTGAAATATCAGATATTTAAACATTATTAAATTGTGTAATAAAGGAAAAAAAACCCTCTTTTCTCTCATCTGTATTAAAATAAAATTGTTTTATTTACATGATCACAAGTTATTTCAGGGGTCTGCCTTATTTATTTTATGGGAGAGCCGTGTTTATCTGGGCAGCTATCCAATATTTTGTGTACACTTGGTTTTGCAAGATTGGTTTATAGCCCAAAATTCAACCACTCTTATGAAGACAGAGCTACTAATTTCAGTGAGGACTTTTCTATTGCTACCATGGGATTACTACACAAGAAATGTAAAGGGATATTATACCCATAAAATTAATTAAAAAACCAACAAATATTCTTATTTGCAACAGCATGCAAAAACACTAGTATTTAGAATAATTCAGGATTCCCACTGTAGTGCATCTGTAGCTTGATGTTTCAGAGAACACAACATATTTTGTAGTCTGTATAATGAAAATTCTTCCAAAAGGAAGCAAACTGAAGTTCATGTCCCTGCTTCAAAGCAAAGTAGCATAATTTTTCAACAAATCAGTATTTTAAAGGAAAATTGACCAAAAGCCTGTTAGCAAACCAAAGTTAATCATAATTTTTTTTTCTGAAATATTTGAAAAACAAAGCACATTTTAAACCTCTAGGATATTCCATGCTTTTGCAGGGAAATTGAAAAATTCTACTGTTTTTCAGACTTTAAAATACTTTTAAATTTTGACAAATTACAGTACTGTTTTTCAAATAATTTTGGTTCATTATCATCACTTCTACATTTCTGAAGAAGTTAATTTTAGCATTGCAAACATGAGGTGGTATATAAGGCCCCTACACTCTCATTCAGACATTTTAGTAAACTATGTTTATTTTATAGTGTACTATCACAGGAATTTAAGGAAACCATCCACAGCACAGAAATACTCTTCTTTTCATTAGGTAGAATCCCCTTAAATGAAATTAGTGATTTGCAAGATATTTTGGCTTTGATTCTTTACAACAAAGACAGATAGCTGGTGACAGCTCTTTATAAACTCACACACTACAATCATGCTGTGTTGAATTTCAAGCATCTCACCTATCATTTGAGAGAAATTGTAGGGAGTTCTGCCTGTAACCCCCACTCTATAAATTATATCAATTTCATGCATGCAGGAATGATAAAATTAAGAAAAATTAACTTCAGGGAGATGTTAATTCAGACATAATCAAAAGGGTTGCTTTTACATGCAGGCTTCATAGCTTTAACACTAATGGCTTTCTGGAAGTTTCTGTCTAAATAAAAAACATTCAGTATTGTCTAGATAGATATTGATTGACCATTAAAGCTCAGCTAGCTAACCACATAACTCAGGGTGTGATCTTCTCCTAAAGAACAATATAACAATACAGTTATTTATTACACTGCATTATTTATGTGGAATATCTAGAAAAAAAAAAAGCAATATTGTTTCATTCAGACTATGCATTCTTTTAAAGCTTTTCAAACCTTTTTGACCTCAAATTGTTCTAATACGCAGCAAGTGTGTGTATCATAATCTACTCAGAGTGCCTGGCCCCTTCAAATTCCTGTGACTATTGTGTGTGTCCAGTGTGCAGAACCAACTAACTCCATTCAGCAGAGTACTGCAAAGGAAGCAACAATATTATAATTGAATCCCAAGTGTCTAACGGTGAAGGAGTGGCTGCTTGTTGTTTACTATTCCCGGTTTGGCAACAAAGCATATTAGTTCTCAGAGTATACTGAGATAATCAATTCCTTTTAGAGAGTCCAGAACATGATAATACCGTATTTGCAAAAGACATAGGAAAATCACATGTTCCCCCCAACAAGAGAAACAGAGAAAAAAAAAGGGTTTGGAGGGCACAAAATAATTAACACTCCACCCCCACACCTCCCAAGCAACAACAAAAAAAAAGTACGTTGCCATCAAGAGTTAGCTAAGGGGAGTAAGAAACTGCCTCTAAGTGATAATAAAGAGCAAGGAGCTTGTTTCTTCCACCAGAAGACAATATAAAGAAGGAAGTGTCAAAAATGAGAAAGGAGCTTGCAGGCCTTTGGATTTTCTTCACTTCAGCCATTGACTCTCTAAAGAATCGCCTAAAGAATCGCCGGGTCTCAGTGTGGTTCTGCATAAACACAACACTCATGCACATAGTTGTGCCTAAGGATTGAGGATTACATTTCTACTCAGAGAAAAATCTCAAATCCATCTTTACAAGAGAGAAGCACAGAATTATATGAAGAAAGGAAAGATAAGTTTACACAAAACATTTGTCTTTTCCATTCTCTGCACAGTAACAGAAATTAATGGGAAGCTTTGATCCCTTTGAGTATTGTAAACCACCAGAGCAAAGCTCAAGATCGTCAGCAAAATGCAGAAAATTAATTCCACTGTGTATTTTTCAGCACAGAATTAAACTCTAACTAGGTACATCAGCAGCAGAAGCGTGTCTTATTGTTCCTATTGGTACAGGGTGAAAAAGAGTTTGTGTCATTAGGGATCTAAACATCAATTAGCTATTAATCAGAACAGAGCCAGCTAGTCCTACAGATCATGCATTTTATACTTTTAGTTATTCACTGTTTTTTTAACTATTGTTTTTCTTTGGAATGACTTGCTGTAATTGCCACAGAGTTCCTGTGTGAATTTAAGGGACATCATCCCTTGAAATGGCACATGGAAGGTACAAATCAATCTTTTGATTGGATCAGTGTGAACCAGAGAAAAAATTTAGAACTCAGACTGTAGAAAAGAAAATATGTATGTTTCTAAGAGAGCATGCAAAATAAGAGCAAGATTTCCAGAAACAGTAAGGGATTTGAAGAGGTTTTTCTTGGCAGTATAATGATTGCACCAAAAAGTGTACTTTCAGAAAACAGGCAGATGTGACTTGCATGGGGGGATAAATTTATGAAAACTATGAAATTTCTATGCCCTATAAATATAAATGTATGGAATATTAACATAGCAGACTATTTATGATACCTGAGTATTAAAAACAATGGTGTAACACACTAGTATATTTGTATTTACCAGAAATACTTTCAGAATGGAGATCTTGCACTGAGATAGAAATCTTCTTGAAAGACAGTTCATATATATAAAATCAAAGAACACAAAATCGTAAGTGACCATAGTAAGAACAAAGGTTGTCATCATTCTTCTGAAATTCCTTGGATGTTCCGTCTTTTCATTTACTGGATTCTCAAAATAATTGCACTTGAAACTTGAAGTCCTCCCCGTTTAACTATTTCACACCCACTGCTAATTTTCACTTTGAATAAGCAAATTATGCTCCTAGGATCTGATTTTTGAGGCTGTTTCCTTGTGCTAAGTAAAAAAAAACCATAACCCATATTGTTGGGATATTGTTGTCAACCCTGATATCCATGATTAGGGGTTCTTCCTGATTTCTGATTTATTCTTTCAATATAAAAGCTTTGTTTTTGCCATCCAGACACAGACCTTTATGTCTTGATGATCCTTATGGGTCCTAAAACAAATAAACCTGTAGGCTTACACACCTTCAACAGGAGGCAGAACATTTCAGGAAATTGTCATGGGTAGCATTAAAATAGAAAGGAAATCTAGCATGGCGAAGCATGAAAAGAGTGCCAATTATCAAGTAGGAAGAAATGTAGGAAGAATTAAAGGGACAACACAAAAATGTAAACTGTGGAGGAAGAGTTAAAATAAATCTATTCTCTTTTGTTGAAGAAAATGGTAGACTGGTTATTCTTCAGAATCCAGGGATAAAAGAAAAGGTACACCCTTTCATGAAATATACAGAATTTTTCTGTATAACTGAGATGGAATTTTAAAACGAAAATAATTATTCTCAAATCCAGGACATGAAAGAAAAGGGCTGGCAGACAGAATTAACAGAAAATTCAGGTCAAGAAAAGGTGTCAGCAATTCCAATTTATAAGCCATGACATGGGAGGACTTTCATAGCTGCTGTTTCTGAAGCAGGGAAATGGCAAATTGAGAAGTGGGTGGGTTTTTTTGATCATGCTTAATCAACGCAATACACACCTAAATTTTAACAGCTAAGTACACAAGAGATAAAAATCATAACATACACATTGCCTAATCGAAAAAACCAAGGACCATAAGCAAGTGGATGAGGTGATTACAGAATGCATCAGATAGCTGAATCAGAGACCAAGCTTTCCAGTTTCAGAAATCCAAAGGTGGAATTGACTATAACGAGTTCTGAATCAACTTTGTTTATAATGAGATCAAAATGCAGGCCTCAGATCTTCAGATAGGAAGGCAGAAAGAGTAAAGCATACACCCTAACAGATTCCAACCACAGTCCAAAATTAAAAATGCCAAGTAATTGCTATTTGGAATGCTACTCTTCTCATAAAGCTTTAAAGATTTAAAAATCAGGCATCTACTCAAAACCACAGTAGTATAGACAAGGGAGATTGACAATATCTAAGACACAAGAGTGGATGCACTGCCCATCTGTGCCCCAACCCTTTATCAGCATAGAGTCTGCATCTACATTCTGCTCTATTTCCACAGAAAACATACCCAAGCAGGGAAAGAAAAGGAAAAGACAGCATGCCCTGGACAGATTTAGATGAAGAGCAATTAAGGAGCCCAGCCCACTTCACAGCAACATCAATCTCCGTTTAGACACTTCTACAATTGGTTCCAAATGGCCATTTAGACCACCTTGAGGTGGGTAGCCCCCTGCAGGTTTCTCCAATAGCAACAGAGGAAGCCTGCATGACTAACTTTGACCAAATTTCTATCATTTAGGTGTGTAAAATCTGATAGACTTTATCTAGTTTTATTAGAGGACAGCTAAAGCAAAAAAAAAATGCTTCATTTTCTCATCAGAGTCTCTGCTGGTCTAACTTGCTTTACGATCAACAGGATACAAATATTTAAAGATTGAAAAACTTCAAAGGAAATGCAACTTAAGGGAACAAAACAGATTGTTTAAGAGCCTCTGTATTTCTCAAGCACATTTACAAAACAGATATTAAAGACTGAACATCTTCAAAGAAATAGAAGAATACAAACCTCCCACTCTTAACACACACCTATCTTCTCCTAACACAGAGATCAAAAGGAACACAGTCTAAAACTGAAACTGTATTTTACATAAGTCTTCTCATTGCAAGATTCAGCCTTGTGTGGCAGCTCATCAAGTCACTACTAACACTACTAACACTACTAACTTTTCCTCTGTGAAACAAAAGCATTGGAATAACTGACATGGAATGCTGAAAGAACTTCCAGTGTTGTGTTCAAGTCTTGATACTGATTCTGATAGACCTAGATTAGTTTTTGATGAACAAGTAAATATAATGGTAAATACCTGCTACTTCTAAATGTACCTGTTCCTAGTCTACCATTAACGGTTAGAAAACAAAAAGTATTTCCATAAATTAAATTGTCACTATATGTGGCCCCACCAAAGCATCATTAGGAAAACTAGCTGATCTGCAAGAAACTTTGGTTTATCACCTTCACAATTATTACAGTCCTGTCTTCATCATATATTCAAGCACTCTTAGTTTGTTCCAAAGTGTGTTTATGAAACTAAGAATGTTTATGAAATTAGGAAATGTAGCAGTATATTACACAGCAGTGATTTAAGGTACTTATCTGTGATCTGTGGAGTTGTATGATGCAGCATCAAAGACATCAAAATGAATACGGAAGGTAAACAGCCTTATCACTCAAACATCCACAGCACAGCTAAATTAGTCACCTAGTGGGACTGTTTATCCATAAAACAGGACAAAAGCAGCACATACTCTGGCAAGGTATTTGAACTCATTTCACACTCTGGAAACCTTTCTCTATTCACACCCTCTCTCAACCCAGTCTGTTCAAGAAGAAAAGACTTTTAAAATAAATTCTAATGGAAATGAAGTAATGACATCACAATTTTGAGGTGTGGTAGACCGTTTTGGAGAGACCAAACATGTATACAGCTAGTTCTTTCCTCTCTGACTCTGGGGGGCTTTGTTTTTACTCCAGTTCTTCTTATTATAAGATAGTTGAATATTTTTCTTCCATTCTTATATTGGTGACAAAACTTCCCTATCAAAAGTCATCTTATCATGCAAAAAAACTAGGTAAACATTTTCACAATTTGTAAGCACATATGTACTGTTAAAAAAAAATCCAAAAAGAGAAAAATTGCTATTATTCCAGTCAAATACTATTAGTTTTTTACTGCCACTCTGTAAGACTGAAAACAGCTTATTTGTACTGCCTTTAGCAACCGTGCTCTTGCTCAAGTCTACAAAGCCAATTGCATCCATAATGCCTGGAGACACAAAACTTGAAAAGGAGTTATCCTTCCTTCCTTCGCCCCTGCCCCCTTCTCTGTGACTGAGGTTCTTTGCTAGGACTGCCAATAGACTTCAGATTATCACCCATCACATAGGAAAAATAAAGTCATGATGTAGCATGGCTGTACAGAAGTTGCTGAAAAAATCACACAGGTCAACCATGCCTGAAGAAAACTGTGGAATTATCAGTGTGTAATTGGAATACATAGGTACTTGCTATTCTACTGCAGTATTACTCGTATTTTTGAGGCATATCTAGTGCACCTTCTCAGGGAGACTAAAATGCATGCCTCTGAAAGATGTCATTATTAGAAGACTACAATGTTCTAAACATTGGAATGCTGAGCTGCATCCTTTGTTCCCTGTCATTAGGGTATGCCTGCTGAATCAATACAGATATTTCAGTTGCAGCTGCTTCCGTCTTCTAATCTCTTTTGCCAAGATTAAATGCTTTTAAACAAAGCATTCCTGCCCCTGTTGGATTTAAGGGTAACATACCCACTTTGTTTGCTCTACTGTGAAAGCTTTGTAGTCCAGATGTTATAACTGGACAGTACCATGTGGATTTCTACAATACCAGCTACCTTTCAGTTCCCTAGGAATTTTTGGAGAAAAAATGGATGGTAATAATGGACGTTCAGGAACAAGTTACAAAGCTCTTTACATCAGTTGTATATAACAGAACCATAGAATTGTTTGAATTAAATGTCTAAGAGTTGTCAATACTTTATTGTAGATTAACTGAAGTCAGTGGTCATGCCTTGATTTTCACTGAAGACCTGCTTCAAATTGCAACAGAGTGTGGGAGGAGTTAGATCTGTAACAGGATAAGTGGGTTATCACAAAAAATAGCTTAGGTAGCTGTCCCTTCTGTTTCTGCAGAAGATCATTTGGCATACTAGTAAGAAGAGCTTTAAGCCAATTCCATCACAGTAATTTATTTTATCAAAGTCTTTGAGTCAGCATGTGCAAACAGTAATTAGGTTAGGTCCTTTGCCCAAGACTAACAGTTAAAATAATATGACACTGACATAAAGAAGAATTTCTTAACCATGATAAATAAATAGGGAATACAGCAGTAGAGTAACAAGCACTTCCAAAAAGCTCCCAAATTATTGTTAGGAGTCTCAAGCAAGTCTTACAGTCCCCAGCTAATCCAACAGAAAAGCAGCACTCATTGCTCAGCCAAGACCCAAAGGACTCCTCCCAGAGTGATATCAGAGTGCTGACTATTTTAGTTCAGGAAGTCAGTTAGACTTCAGTGGGCCTTTGAATTCTACTTGCTCAGCAACTCATCTTTTGTGATTTTATGCCATTTTATTCCATGTTCATCCATAGACCTTTTGAGAAGGTATTTTTAGATAGGAATTCTTTAGATAGAAAATATTTAGTTCTTAATCAAAACTTTTCATGTAAATTTTGCCATTCCATATGATGGAATTTTCAACCTAATTGGAATAGGGTTTTTTTTTTAAGCTGCTTTCATACAGAAATTCAGAATTCAACAAGATTCATTAAAAAGTCAGCAGTACAGAGCCAGACTATACAAACCAAAAATCTGGTGGGTAGAACTTTGGGAGCTAGGCAAAAATTGTGGATCAAAAGAATTCTAGGCTCCCTTGAACATTTGTAGATACTCTGAGCTCTTATTTAGAGTTCAGACTTGTCCTATTATTTTCAAGGAAGTGATTATGGACATTTTCTTGTGTGCAAATAACTATTATTATCAGAACCAAATACTGCTAAACACAGGTGGTTTAGTATTCTATCCTTTGTGAATGTTGGTAGCTTAGAAGATCAAAACTTTGGAAGGTTGCATGGATTTATGCTATACAAGGCTATACTATAGTGCAAAATAAGACAAAGAAATGCACTGTTAAAAACAGCCTCGTGATGGCAACATTTGGCATTCACTTCATACAGGTGCAAAGGCTTTCCAAGATGCAGTACAGTAAAAAGTCAGAACTCATGGACTTTAATAGCTAAATGACATTCTAGGATACTACTTGAACTTCTGTCAACTTCGTAAGATTTAAGTTTTTTAATAGAGTCCTTTTCCGTAGCATCAACACTCAGATTCCATATAGCACAGGCCTTCCTAATTATATTAGTTTAATGAAATCAGTAATAAGATTTGATATAGCTGGTAGCAGAGGTATTTCATATTTGATTAGAAAAAATATTTAATAGAGAACTTCACAGAAGGCAATGGAAATTACACCTTCAGCTCTTAAAAGAAACCAGAATAAAATAAAGAATTGGTAAAAAAAAACCCTCAAAAATAAAACAGAGTGAACAACACTGCAAACATGATCAGATCAGTTGAGATAAGTATGAGAACTCAAATTACTTCAGGGCTGGATTTAAAAAATCAGAATCTATTTTGTGCTGCTCCAGCAAAATAAAAGGGGGCAAAGAGGGGAAGAAAGATCTCAATCCAAACTTATTTTTGAGCCATCTGCTCTTTCTGGTCAAATAACAAATTTTGTTAACTTTGTAAGCAGCTCCTTCTCATGGTGGAAATTAAGAAAACAGAAGAATCATTAAAGAAAAAAAATCTCACTGTCATTCCCTTCTTTCCATGTTTGTACTTGTATTATGTAGACCTAATAGTCAACCTTCAGAAGTTGCTGTGAGCTTGTTACATGCTAAGCAAGAGAGATGAATTGTGAAAGATCTCTTTGATCTTACTGCCAGGAGTTCAGAATCATTCTGTTGAGCAAAATGCATGCATGGAGAAAAACCAGCCATTATTTTCCTGTGATGACTCTAAGCTGAAGTGAATATCTTGGAAAACAGGCAAGCTACATTACAAACCATGGCTGGGGAGTGAGGAATGGGTAGAAGCACCTGAACACACACTGAAATAAAATACTCCCAGGTGCTATTTTTTGCAAACCAGCAGGACTTCACACTTGCCTATATACATGAGCCACCAAAGTATTTGTTCTAGGTAAGTTCAGCTATTTGTTGAAATATAAGATTGATTTTTCCCCCTCCTCCCTCTAAATAGGTAGAAATTTGTCTGCTTTCAGAACACAGTGCTGATTTTTTTTTCTCCTTATGCCCTGCCATGCTCTGCAATTGTACAAAGAAAATGCTCCTGTGGAAAAAAAAAAAACAAACAAACAAACAAACAAAAAAAAACAAAACAAAAAAAAACCACAAAAAACAAACAAACAAAAAAACAACCAAAAAAGTGTGATGGGTGGGGAAAGAAACGTGTTTTCTGATAATGCATTTCTAGCAGACATGTATTTCACCCAAGATATGTTTTTAAGCACTAAAATATTCTATCAGCCTTTGAATAACGAAAGAAGAGTACTTGAAAGTCTCCATTAACCTGTTTTTATTCAGACAGACTGAACCTTAATGTCTTTCAGCTTGGTAAGTCAACACAAAGCATAATGCATATTTGTGCTATTGTTTAGCAATATATTTATAAATAAAATTACGTTTCATATGTTCTATGTACATACAAGGCCAAGGAAATTCCCACAGAACAGTACCAATGTTGCTGGTTTTGATGTGCTAAGGAGAGTTTATTACTAAAATTCTGGCAGTAAGCTGCAGTGAGAAATCCAGTTTTTCTCCTCTTTATATAAGTCAACCTTTTGGCTGTTGCTGAAACAGCTCTGACCTCATTGACTCATCTCTGGGCAGATAGGGAACATAATCTTACCATTCCTGAAGTCATGTTTGCTTTCTTAAAACAGAATAAGTATCTCATATTTTTGAAGTATTTTACTTAAAAGATGTTGTGAGAGATTCTATACAGTTTCTCACACAATATTCTCCTAAGAACTATTTTGTCCTTGAATTTTTCTCAGGATACTTTTCAGAAAGCTAATACATTTCTGGAAAACATGATCTTTGCATTTTGGATTGCCCTAAGGGGAAGGTCCTTCCCTTGGATACAGTTGTGAATAGGGTTTTTATATGCAAAAACCTACTCTCTCAATTTCTTTTTCTCAGGCTTAAAGTATGATTTAGTACATTTTTAATTTAATTTCTTGGCAAAAAAATCCACATTTAAAATAAAAAATTCTAATAATACTAAAGCCAAATCTTCTACCTTTTCTCTCTCCTTATGCTCTACTAAAAGTTTTTAAGTAGCTTATGAACTATTCTTTATTGCTTGATTTTCTTCTCTAAGAATTGTGAATGTAGCATTTCACTTAAGGAGGCAATCAACTCACTGAACTTCACCTGTCCAAACTGTGTATGCAGCTCAAACCAGACACTGAGCTTCCATCCACATATAATAGTATGAAAAATACTATCTTTGTGATTTGTACAAGAATCTCTAGCTTCCCACACAATCCCAGAGAGAGTCATGTGTCTCCTCTCTGCCTAAATATAATGCAGAAGGTTAACATAGTTGTGAAAGTTCTTCCATGCAAAACTCAGATACAAATTAGATCACTTCTCACACTATCTTGTTTACCAGCTTTTCCTCAAGGCTTCTTTCTGACATGTTTCATTACAAGCTTCTCCTTGTTTCTTTGGATCCCTTTCCCTGCTTTCAGTAACATCTTCCTTTTATGTATTTACCTAGACTGCCTTTCTACACATAATGCAATTCCTATGGTTTCCAACCTATTTGAACACTTACCTTTTTATAAATATGGATTTTCATGACTAGGATCTTAACAACCCAACAACAGTCTCAGTATTCGCCCTCACTCAATATGAATACACAAACTCAGGAAAATTACATAGGCTGCACTCTAAGGAAGGTTATTCCAATTTATTGTGTCAGGCCTCTGAAAGATGATTTGGGCATGGTGATGACATGCATGGCTCCTTCCTCTAGGCCTGTCTTTAGTTTTCCTGAGTTTCCCACTTATTTCAAAATTGAGGAAGCATACTGAATAAAATATACTTTCAGATCAACAGAACTGTCCCATGTGGCAAATCACTCCTGCTCAGTTTATATTAAGATCATCCTATAGTTTTATTCCATTTTCTAGTAGGAAATATGCTGTTAAATCACCACAACGTAATCTTAATTTTGAATTCTATCTTAGATTCTGAATTCTAGGGGTCTCATTAGGTTTTCATATTGAAGTATATGTGGCTTTTCTAGAGATCAATATGAAATGTGAAAATCCACTCCAGGAACAATAAGGAAAGGTTGACAAGAGAAAAGCCAGCAAAGACTAAAGAAAAATCCTTATTTCACTTTGAAGATCAGTTTAACAACGGATTTTGTTTGTTTCTAATAGTCATGTCTAGTTAATTTCCTTCAATTAGTAATTGTAGAAACTTCAGTTTGAAATTCTTTAAAAACCATATTACAAAGCAATTTAACAATGTTTATTGCCACTTATGTCTTTTAGATGTGCAATTATGTAAATTCACCAAGCACAGCTCTGACTATATTTTCTTTACTTGGTTGAAATCACTGTTATAATGAATTCATATGTTGGCATCTGTTGTTCCTATTATAATTTGTATTTTTAAAATCAAATGTGCAAAGATAACTTGTACAGCAGTTTCACTGTTCCTGATTTAGTGTAGTTTGCCATCACTAAATTGGTGGAGCTGTTGACTTCCTTGAGGGAAGACAGGCTCTGCAGAGACACCTCAGCAAATTAGAGAGATGGGCATTCACCAACCATATGAAGCTGAACAAGGGCAAGCGCTGGATTCTGCACCTGGGATGCAGCAATTCTGATTGTGCATATAGACTGGGAAGTGAGAGGCTGGAGAGTAGTGCCATGGAAAGGGACGTGGGGGGCCTGGTCAATGGCAAGTTGAACATGAGTCAGCAGTGCCCTGGCAGCCAGGAGGGCCAACCCTGTCCTGGGGCACATCAGGCACAGCATCACCAGCCGGTCAAGGGAGGGGATTGTCCCTCTCTGCTCTGCACTGGGGCAGCCTCACATTGACTGCTGTGTGCATTTTTGGGCAACACAGTATAAAAGAGACATTAA
>JAWWMO010000083.1:27303792-27329568 GCA_035047845.1 Dendrocincla fuliginosa | reverse complement strand
TTAAGTTGTGTTAGGGGAGGTTTAGGCTGAATATCAGAAAAAGGTTCTTCACCCAGAGGGTAGCTGGGCACTGGCACACACTCTCCAGAGAAAGTGGTGACAGCACCAAGCCTGACAGAGTTCAAGAAGCATTTGGACAATGCTCTTAGGCACATGGTGTGATTCTTGGGGCGTCCTATGCAGGACCAGGAATTGGACTCTGTGATTCTTGTGGGTCCCTTCCAACTCAGAATATCCTATCATATGATTCTATGCTTCAATTTTTTTTTTTTTTCATTGTTTAGTAAGGATGCAAATGAAGGACAAAGAATGAGCAAATAATCAAGAATACAGATTAGGATATTTGCCAGTACCACTCTCATTTACAAAACACATGACTTTTGAAATAAGTTGTCTACTTAAAATCTTCCTTCTCTGTTTGAAAGGGAAAAAAATCATCTCTTCTTTTGGAGGTTGTCGACTCTTTCTGAATTCTGTGATATGTGTCCTCACTGTCTCCAAATTCTGCTTTGAGTGACAAAATGAAAACTAGGTCAAAGAAGTTGAAATTCAGTATCGCTGTTGTGAGTCCTTCTTCTCACCTTTTTCACCTAAAATGTTTCTTTTAATTATTGTCACTGTTATCCTTCGAATGTTTCTGTCTTTCATCCTTAAAAATGTTTTTATATATCTGACAGATAAAATGATTTTTTGTTTCTTGGATAAGGAAACACTGAAATTTTGTGAGTTTTATGAAACATTTCACAAAATGTTACACATTTCTACTTACACATTTCTACTTACTGTAAGTCTGGGGCTTATTCTAATATTAAGCTTGAGCAAAGAAATGTTTTTCATTCCCCATGTTTTGGTGAAAACAACAAAACAAAGTAATGCACAGACATTCAAGAACTTATATCCTAACAGAACCAGTGTTCAGAATGATTCAAAGACAGCTACTAATTGTATCACAGCTCTACAGTATAAATCACAGAAATAAGAAAAGCCTCAGTAGGTGACCACTGAATTATTACTGGAAGTAGAAGTGGTGACAGTAGTGTGTACATATTGCCTTGGAAAACACCAAGATAACACCTGTATCACAGAGAGTACACAATCTGAACTCAGGAGACAATATGAAAAATACAGCCTTTGAATAGCACTTTTGCAAACAAATTAATTGAAAAAACCCAGATATCTCATATAAACATTTTGTGCCCTTTTGTTGTTATCTGCTCTAAATGGACACATCTTGCCACACTGCAGCAAGCTTGCTAAGTTTGCAAAGATATTAATACCGAGAAATTCTATGTAGGTGTTTATGTCTACTTTTAGCACATATTTGGGGACTGTGAGAGAACAATAATGCTGGGTTAAATCCATATTTCTCTGAAGTCCATAAATTTCATGTTTTGCTGTATCTGTAAGTAGTTAAAAAATCAAGTTTCCTTAAACACAAGGCTGATAACTAACTGCCTTCTTGTGTTTTGTATTTTAAGTCATACAACTAAATATTTCTCTATGTTTCTACTATAAATAGAAAGCAGTTTCATGAATAAACCAGGATAATAACTCCCTGGATATTCCTTACTGGTTTTGTACATTCTGTAAGTATTCTAACCCAGTATTTACTGATTTTATAATGGCAACAGGCACTACCTGTATGACATCTCACAAATCAAACACATACAATTCAGTCCAAGAATTTGGTGTTCATTGCACAAAGTAAGTAATGTTTATCAGTGAAAAACTACCAACCTCAAGTCAAGCATGTTGTGTTATCACATATTTCATTATAACTTGTGATACCAGACTGTGTTCAACATGCTCATCTGATCACTGGTTTTCTGAGGGAGGAAACGGGGGAGTGTCATCGCTCTGACAAAAGAGATCTTAATCATAGCTAAGTCCACAATGAAGACTTAATTGTTCCACCTCTTGAGTCAGGCAGTACCTTAAATTTCACTGCACTCAATTTTAACCCTGAATATTGAACTAGTTACTTATCTCTCTCAGTAACACATTAGTACCTTACCAAATAATTCTTAAAGAAACTTGGCAAAAATAATGGTGATGATAAACTTGGTCTGTTTAAATGGAGTGACATTTAATCTTTTGTAATCTTTCTGGCTGTCAACTCTGTAAAGACAGCAAATACTTAATACAATATACTGATCATATTTAAATAGGTAAGGGTAAAAAAGGATTATAAAATTGACTCTGAAACTAAGAAATAGTACTTTATATATTTAATTAGTGAATCTGATTATGAAAAACTGGATTTGTTGGCTGCTTGCTGATGACATCAAAGGAATTCATGTCATTGATTTCTAAAAATGCCAAAGGCACTTTATGCTGCCAGTATTGTCCCAGTTGGTTCTACTGTAAACAGAACTCATTCTTCAAAACCAAAATGAATCTTCATTTTATATATTAAATATACTTGTGTGAGCATGGGCACACATGCATGAATCTGTGCCTCAGAGAGGGTGTGTGCATACATGTATATCAGTTCTTTTTCACATCACATGAAACTGCTTGCATACAAGGACATTCCCCTCTTTACTTACATTATGCTACCATTACATTATTTCATCCTGTAGCTTAAAAGCTCTTTTTTCTGTCATGATGATGGAGGAATATGAATGACAGTTCAGAGTGAATGATTCTTTTTAGCTTTTTATACTATGTAAAACTGAGAATGAAGCTAATTATAAAGTGTCTTTGATTAAGAGTCCGGTATTTTTTTCTTTTTGACTGGTTGGTTTTGTTCTGTGGAAAAAGTCCTTACAATAACCTTACAATAAGGACAGCCGAAAAATTAAACAGAAATCACTTTTATGCAATCTCTTAACCTAGAGAAGACATTCATATTTGACTGACATCCTGGGCTCAGTTCTTATTTTCTTCAGAACAGCCCATTTCTTAGTTTTCTTATTAATTTATTCTAATAAATTAAATGCTGAGAAATATATATATCTGCTGGTGTAGCCTGGAGTTTGGGTAGAAACTCAATCTAAAAACAAAATTAATTTAAATGTCTTTGGAGCTGGCACTGCCATAAAAAAGCACTGTTGACGGTCTCCATTTATTCCACTCCAAATTTTCAGAATAATGTATATTAGTGACTTTTAGTACATTTGATTTTTTCCTAGAAAAAAAATTATGTTTAAATTCCAAAGCTTCAGGTGTGTTTGAAGAATTCTTAAGTTGACTTAATCAGGGCAAATCAACACACATGGGGATTAAAAGGAGAAGCCAACAGCCCATTTAGAGAAGTAATCATTTGGTAGCGTAAAGGTGGGTAAAGCAACTGTTTAAACTTCCCAACAGATTTGTAGTCCCAGCAGGCCTGATCTTGGTGTCTAACCAATATTATCTACTACGTTCAGCACAATAGCTGAGAGATAAACAAAATGAAAAAATTTGTTTAAAAGCAGTCTTCATACAATCCTGGTGCATTGACAACTCTTCTCTGACCCTTCTTTGAATCAACACAGTTGCTGGAACAGAAGTTGAAGCAAGAATTTCAGCTGAAATGGGCTAAGACAGTGTGAGCCACCAGCTCTCCTCCATGGACAGGTGGAGGTATCTTTTCTTATATCCACAAAGTCTGAACTAGCAGAGACATCACTGCCCATTGGGACTGTGCCATGATGGAATTCTTTGGTATGCAGCTATCAGGAGAGAGAGAGGAAAGTATAACAACCAACATATGCAGAACAGGCAACCAAGCAATGGTCTTCAGGAAATGTAGCAAGAAATATAAGGCAATGGGCCTCACTCTTTTGAGCTTTGATTCAGGACTTCTTTTTCTGTAAGAGGACCAGTTCACTTTCCCTGTTAACAGGGAAAACTCAAGTATTTTTATTTTGTCCTGTGCTTCCTCCTCATCGTGCAGCTACCTTTGACAACCCTGACCATTGATTTCATAGTGGTTCAGACGTTTGTGCAAAACAGACATCAGTGTTAACAAGCAATATTCTAAGTGGTCTACTTTTGTTTCTGAAATCTTTTATTTTCTGGAAAAGCTACAAATCCTACCAAAATAATTTGGCTGCCTTTCACTGTCTATACTAAACCCACTGGCCAGCAAGCTTTGTGGTAGCTGCTGTCTTCCAGACTGTACTAGTAACACCAATTAAGACAGCAGGAAATACAAATATTTCTACCATGCAAGTAATCATTGCAAGGCAATCACACTCTTTGTTGACCAGAGTGAATAATGACTCCCAATACCTGCACAAGTTTCTGTTTTTCAGCACTGAAAAACAGAATAGGAGGAATATGGTTTTCCCCCTATTAACTTCTGTTCAGCATCTGTTAGAGAACAGTGTAACAGGAAATATCTAAGAAGAGATCAATATTTTCTTCCATGGATGTTCTGTATTCATAGGAATGGGTCCTGATTGATTGGTTTGTTCCCAAAATGAGATAAAAACAATTTAATTTCAAAAAAAATTAAATTTAAAAAAAGCCAACCAAACAACAACAGCAACAAAAAAATCCGTTCCGTAAAAGCTCCTCCGACCTTGGTAAAGTTTAGTGTACATGGAAGACAACAATACAATGACAATGGCTTCTTCTCTAAAGTTGACTCCCCAAGGTAAAATAATCAGATCAAAACATGACAGTCATGGCACAATATAAGAGGAACTATTTGGCTGAAATATTTTGAGAGTATCAATTATTCTGCTCCAGTGTACAAACAAAACAGCTTTATTCTTATTTCCTTCTCCTCACAAGAGTGTAGCAGAGCTGATTGTACAAGAATCCACAGAGCAGTACTGGGACAATGCAAGTCAATTGGACACCTGATACCTTCAGAATATAGTCCCTCCAGAAAATAAATATTTTTCATAAATATTAAAGTATATACAGAATGTTCCTTTCCTACTCCACATCAATTTCCATATACTTCTCAGCCACAAATACTTATCTTAGCAATAGTATGAGACATAAATTACACTGTGCCTAAAGTACACTTGGTACTCCATGTTAAAAGTTAGTTACATGTTTGTGATGGGAAATATTTTGATGCATATATTCTCACCTGTTGATGCTGTGCATCTTTTGTCTGCACTGCAGGTGTCTGCTGTTGACCATCACTGTGTCCAGCAGTTCTAGGATGTAAAAGGGGCATGGAATGAGCAACAAAGACCCTCAGGGTAAAACCTTGCAGTCTTAAAAATCAAGCACAAGGAAACTAAATTTGCCCTATACAAAATAGATAGAAGCTTTATTTAAAGGTGTATACAACTCACTGAAAGCCAAAGACAGGTCTGGTATTTTACTTGTTGTCACTATTTTTTTAAGGAAAACTGAATTAACGGCATTTAGGGTCATATCATGAAAGCTCTGCATGCTGTCTTCAAAAGTGCAGAAGCTATTGTCATCCAGTACATATAGAGCCAATGTATATATGCACCGAGGTGTAAAAATTGCTAATGGAGTGAGAGTCTCAAGCCTAATGTATAGCTGTGCACTTAGTCTCAAGTGTTCTTGTCAGGAAAGAATCAAAATGTTACACTTAGGCTTAACATCAGAGTATTTGTCCATGTCTTTTGTCTACTGATGGTGTTGAAGTGGCAGAACCAAACTGGTTATAACACACAGAGCTTTCATCCATGCAGGTTTACCTTCTCTCTCTTCCAAAAGTTTTCATTTGTGTGCTCTCTAGCATCACTTATATTTTGCCAATATATGCCAGAAATACCAGGGAAACCAAGCCCCTCATAAGTGTTCATCCCTTATCATCATTGAGCCCCTCATAGTATTTCATTCAGATCTCTCTTTTTCATAACTGCTATAAAACACAACATTCTGAAGAACACCAAAATTACGCCATCACCTGAAATCACTGCCATAATACCGAGTAGAAAGTTCACTTTAAAGAGTATCTGTTTATGCAATTCACTTTTTCTCAAAGCTTTGTGATTAGGTAAATGTTCTTTTCTTCACCAAAGTTAGTATATCCCAGTGAAATATCACAGTCTGCAGCTCATCCTCTGTAACTCACCAGTATAATAAAAATGTTGACATGAATGACAGAGTAAGAAGGCAATCACTCACCACAGACATAAACCCACCTCTGTCAGGCCAAGTTTGCTTACAAGGTACGAATGAGAACACTTCCTCATGCCACAGTATGAAACATTAAGAAAAATTGAGGGAATATTTCAAGATTTAAACTCTTTGTTGATCACTTGCATAGCAAAAGGCATCACTGTATACAGACAGAAGACAGCTCTTTTGCTCATTGATGCCCTCCTTGGCTGATGTACACCTACTAGACTTTATGAAGGATACAACCCATTATTGTCTCCTATAACGTAAACTTCCTATTCTGCCTGGAGAGTGTGGAGTCATTAATCTTAACAATTCAATCAACTCACCTGGGGATACAACTGGTCTACTTCTAGGTAGACCTTGGGAGGTCAATTCCCAACTTTGGCAGTCCAATTTATTTACATATATATGATAAAAAATCAGCTCAAAAATTTAATACAAAACAATAAATCATATAACCAGATACAGCCATCTGGCACAAATAAAACACCCCAAGAAAAATCAGTCCAATATATCTTAAGCAGAAATTATCCAAAAAGCAAAGGACTCAACCATGTAAACTAAAAGCTCTCACATACCAAAACTTATACTCTTATTTTGAAAGCCAGTCCATAGAGATTAAGAGGATTACAAATATTTGTTCTGGTCTCAGAATTAAGGCTCAGGTTTATAAACCTGGAGATCAGGGTTTCTGTCTGGCCTTAAGACAATCATTCTGGGTGGTTTCACACACTGGCTACATTGCAACTACCTTTGCAGTTTTATGAGAAAAATGCAGGGGTTTTGGGTTTCCATTGATTTTACAAGAATTTTCTGAAGGCCAAGTCAGCTCATCTAGTCAAGATGATAAGTGTAAAAATTGTAAATTATCCTAATAGCTCACTTTATCCATGCTTCGGTGTCTTGACAATTTGCAGGAAAACACTCTAATATTTGGGGAAAAGACAGTGTATTTTCCCCTTATACAGGAACAGAAGGAAGTTAAAATAACTTCTGTTGAGAAAACATTACCCTGAATGCTGCTAACTGAAACCAGATTTCTGGATGTATGGAGAGGGACTGACAGAGAAAGAAAGAAGAAAACATTGCTGCACTGGTCCTTAAACATCAACTTCCTTAACCATAGGTATAGAAAGAGACAAATGCAGTCTTTTTTTACTCCCCCAGGGCACCAACAACCACAGAACTCTCCCAAGCCATGTCCCAGTAATCACCAGTTTTTCATACAGCTTCCATCGAGACAAAGATTAAGTTCTTCATAGAGTCACAGAATATCTCCCAGGCTTTTCAGGAAGGAACCTCAAAAGGTAATGTGGTTCAACCTTTCATGGGAAATGGAGTTTAGATCACATTATCTAACATTCTGTCCAAAGGCACCCTGAAAACCTACAGTGAGGGAACTCTACTACATCCTTGGAGGGGTTGTTCCAGTGTATGACTGTTTTTACTGTGAAAAATTTCTTATGGAAATATCTTATGTCTGGATGAAATATCTCCCAATGCAATTTGTACTCATTTCTCTTTGTCCTCTCCATGTGGCTTTTTTTAAAAAGTGTTCTGTATTTTCTAGTGCCTATGGTGACATTTAGGACCATTCCCTTTAAAGGTCTGAAAAGTTAGATATTTATGTTTGTGCTCAGATGAAACCTGACCTTTGAACTAAACATAGTCCCAAATCTTTCCAAAGCAGCAACAACAGGAACTTAAACCATTATAATCCACATTCCATTAATTACAAACTACCTAAAGGAAGAGAAAATCCAGAAATGTCATGTAAAATTTTCAACGTATGGCACTAATTGTTCTACAGCACCTTCATATGTATCTACAACATCATTTCTTTCTAAAGCACCATTAAGATCTTTAAATATGTAGCAATGAAACACATATGAATTTTATTTTACTTTCTTTGCCAACCTCTCCCCACAGAGTGGCATCATATTGAAAGGCAAGAAGGCAAACAGAAGTATTTAAACCTTTCTAGTTTTTGATAGGTTAAGAAAGCATAATTATATGGAACAGGCTTCATGTTACTTTAAATAACGAGTACATCTCCCATAATTCTTTTGTGTAAAATCCTTCCCTGCATATATAGAACTTAATCATATCACATTACAGCTAGCTATGTATTGTTCCATGAGCAAACTATGTTTTAAATTGCACAATCCATTTTTATTTTCTTTTTTGTTTGTCACCTCACCACTGGAAGGAAGATTTCCCAGAACTTATTTCATTTCACATCTGATAATATCAAGCCTGCATCCAATACACTAGTATAAAAATTGAGAATAAGTGACTACATTTACATGAGGTCAGTGAACAAGTACAGGAGACAGAAAGCCTGAAGGTTTCATTGTATCTTTTGCTCTAAATTTTAAGAGACTTCTAGATGAGAATAAGGAAGAACAAAATAAGCAATTAAGGAGGAAATAATTCCTTTGTGTGCAGATGTTTTTCATATAATGTCATTAATATTGGGTAAATAAACTTGAAATGAATATGTCTTCCTTATAATCTGGCTTCTCACAATAAAGTAGTGTTAGCCTCTTTTTGTCCTATTGTAAGTCAGCCACCTTGAGATGAGGCACTGATGGATTTTATTTCTGAGGAATTCTCCCCTTTAATTCTGAATTACTAAATTCCAGTCAATGTATACATTCATAGTATGCTAATGTAATAAAACACTAAAAGTGGTCAGTATAATTTTCATGTCATGTACGCTTGAAAAAAAGAGGAAAAAGAACTTGTGAATGAACTTGTAAAAGAGGAAAAAGTACTCATAAAACCAGTATGAAACACAAAGGCTGAGTAGTATCCTTTTCAGGGCTAAAACACTCTTCACAACAATAAGGAATAATCTGTAATATTTAACATCGCTACAAGAAAATAAATTAGCAGAATAGTGTTCTTTGATTAATACTTACAATGTCGTGCATCATTCCCAGTGGGCATGAAGAGCAAAATTATATTTATTGACTAAAATATGCTGCACAGAACTGAAGCTTATTTAAGGGGTCATGACTCACTTGACCAGAAGTAAGCCAGTAATCTGACTTTAGCCTAATCAATCATTTCTTGCACTGCAGCAGCACTTGATAGTTCGCACTCATTATTTTCTGGGACCTTTCCAAACCATAGACGAATTTAGTCCCTGAAATCAAAAGGTTAATATATTAAATAAAGTATGAATGGATGAAAGTAAATAAACAGAACAAATGGAAGTATGAGCAGTGAGAAGGTAAAAAGCCCAATAACATTTGGGTTCATAGATTAATAAGATGTTCAATTTGTCATTCTGAATAGAAACCCTTTAGCTTTTATTCTTTTAGGTTAAAAAACTAATAAGAAAGCCTTCTTGTAGTTTTTATCTCAGTTTCGTTTTATACCGTGCCATGGAAGTCCAAAAGCGACAGCAAATGCAACAGAGCAGCCAGGCAGAAGTTAGCACTTGCTGTGACAACCCAGGAACCACCTGAGCAGACCAAAGCCCAGTCTGCCTCAGGAAACTACCAAGCACTACTTAGGAAATATCAGCCTGTGTACTTAATTACTCTCTTTTAAATTTCACGTTCTTCTAGTAGCTACAATGCTTTGAAACAAACAGTATTGTTCCCAACTTTCATGTAAAGCCCTGCTACACCTTTGGCTGCAAGGGAAAAGCACAGACAAGGAAATTGAATTTCACATCAAATTCATTTCTAGTGCTAAGACCTTTCAAAGATAAATTGTTGAAGTCAATCAAACTCAGCTCCCACGCTCCACCCTTTCTGTTGTTACATACACTATTTGTTAAAGCCCACAACTTGGACCTGCAAAGGGGCTACGTGGAATCTGGATTCAGAGTCCATATGAATCTCCTTTTTCTCAATGTTGAACATGGATTAAATCATCCCATGACAGAATGCACCTGAAAAATGTTCCCACTCGCAATGCTAGAGACAGGGAAGAGACTTTCAGTGCAGGCAACCCCAGCTCCCTCCAGACCCACAATCTCCCAGGGCAGAGCTCCTTTCCCAGAGTTCATAACCTGTGCTGTATAGTGCTACACACCACTGAATTCAAACCTGTGCTGTTCTTTGGAACTAGGTAATCTGAAATAATTTTTTTTTTTTTCTCAGAAGAGATCTCTCTCATTTTTTCTTTCAAAGCTGCAGTTTTTGTTACTCAGTTTCAAGGAAGCCAAGGGATTGACCATATCTGATAGAGAAGAGGGGTTTTGCATGTAACTCTGAATAAACATTTATAAAAAGTGTATTTCAACCCTCACTTCTAACAAGAAAGCGATTCAGTCAGGTAATACTCTGTATTTCACTTTTAATTTCATACATCTTACACCTCTCATGAGGTTTTTAAATGGTACATGTCCAAAAAGAATGTGAACATCCAAGGAAACCAGGTAGACAAAACTATATACAACCTTATATAAAATGTCACTTATTCCTCAAGAATTAATCAGTAAGATAATTCCTTAAATTATTATATTTTATTTTGAAATACAAACCTCCTTTTTCTTTCAAAACATCTTGAATTTTCTAAGATTACTAAACTTTTCTTATGATTAATCAAGAGCCTTATAACACTGCATGATTGTTTTTAACATTCTAGTCCCCCATTTCTGCTATACTTAATCAGGAATCACACATAATCTTAATTATTGATGAGGGATTTTAGAAACTAAAGTTCAACAGAGCCATTGAAATAAGAATTCTGACAGATCTCAGGTGCAGTGAGATCTTCCTGATGCAGACAGATCTCAGATCTGAAACGTCAGGCACAATTACCCCAGAGACCCTGACTTTGAATCTCCAAATAACTCCTGCATTATGCAAGCTCTCATCTTTCCCCTGGCAACTTTCAGGACTTGTTTTCAAGGGAGCACAAAAATTATCCCTCCAGTACTGGAAAGCAAAAATGGATAAGATAACAGCCATAACTTAAGATGATAAAAAACCAAAAAACCAAAATCCCCCCCAAACCCAAAAAATGGCCCAGCATCTATTCTTACAAATTAAGCAGCAGAATGCACACTATTAGGAAACAAATACAAACAGAATGCCTCACCATACAGACTAACTAAAGATTTCCAGACTATTTTATATTCAGTACACTGTTTGGGATCTCTCTAACCAGGATAAAACATTCCTCTTCCTAACAATGAAGCATAAAGAGACTAGTTTGGGCAATCAGGTTTCTGTTGTGATTGCATGGTATATTACAATGGCTATATCATATTTATTATGTCATTTCAGTATATTGCTGCATCACTCTTCTAAATCAAAATCCCATGTAACATCAAAAATCTTCAAATAAGTAAGTATGGTGTTAAAACATTAAGCCTTCCTGCCTTCTCAGGCATGCTGGAGAGACAAGTGACTGTGGGTCAGGACAGGCAGCCATCAATTCTTGATCCTACAGGGTTCGCAAGCTCTGACCTCCTCCTCAGGGCTGACCTTCTCCTGCCTGTAGCACCACAGAGACCTGGAGCAAGCAGGATTCAGGCAAGAAGAGACAAAACGGCTGCTGTCATTTGGGTGCCATGTCAAAGAGGTACTTGCCAGCCTTAAGAGGTAAAGGCAGCAGCTTAAGAAGAGGGAGGTCTGTAATACCATCTTTGATGCTTTGTTGGCAGTTCCCATGTAAATTATGATGGTGTGATGCCCTTAGAGCCAAACAACAGAGCTGAGTATGTGGATATGGACCCACTGGTAAGACCTACTGGAATATGTTTTCATTCTCACTGTACACAGGCAGCAGAGCTGGTCATTCCTTTTATTTATATAATAATCTCACTGTGCAGCATGGGTAATCACTAACACTGGTCTGAGCCAGGCTGTGGAATATCACTGGCCAACACAAAGCCTCCCTGACTAAGAGGAGGTGGGCATAGGCAAAGTGCTCGTGAGCACAGGGGTCAACCACAGTCACTGTAAAGAAACTTGAACTGAGCTCAACACAAAGAGCACTACAAAGAGCAGTACAAGACAAAACAAGTCTTTGTTTTAGAGAAAAGGGCACTAGTGGATCACCTGTTTATGGAAATAGCCTTCATATTAAATTTTAAGTTTATTGTGTAAAAATATGATCATTCTGTTTTACTCAGCTTTGAAAATAGTCACATGCCCATTCTGTGTTCTACAAGCAGTCCTAATGTCAGGCTGTAGCTCAAATATAGCTCAAATATAGATCAAGTATAGTAGGAACACTTGTAGATCCAGGCTTGGTTGAGTCAGCTATTGTGGTAGGAGAAAAACTCTTGGAAACATTATACCCTTTCAAGCATCAACAGTAGGTTAACCTGGTCTAAATGTATCTCTTTTCTTGCCCAGCACTCTCAATTTATCTTGGCTGACCTTCAGCACTTAGGGGGCCACTTGTCAGGTGATTCATTGTCTTCAGATAGACAAAATGTCCTGTATTCTCTCCTAAAAAGGGCCCAACATTGCCTGTACCAAGTTTACATGGTATTTGTAGGTATCTGAAACTGATACTGACTTTTTGTCTTTTAAAAGATCCAGAGGATTTTAGGACATGAACGTGGCATGCATGTCAAAATTCAGGCATTCTCATTCTGATTCTGTTCTTAGGATTAGCTGCCAGAGACCCAGATTTGTAGTGTTTTCCTTTTTTTGTGTAACATGTTGTTATTCTCAGTTGCTATTCATCTTTTAATATGCAATAATATTTGTAATGGCACACAAGTAAGTTTCTTTTGTATTTTTTTTTTTAACATCTTGGTTGTGTTAAGCACTGTAATCTCAGTGGTCTCCTGCACACATTTACCACTGGTTACCATTTATCTTTAAGTATGTGATTATATCTAACCTTGACTCCTCTTCTCCTGAAGTGAAACATGGATAAGCCCCTTATATAAGCCCCTTATATATATTTTGCATATAGACATAACTATTTGTACCCTCAGTTCCATACCTACATATCCAATGGGTACACAAAGTCAGATAACATCCAGGATTCAATTCGTAATGAATTATAATGAATATCAAATGGAAGACTTACTCTTGCTTATAAAATTCTGTCAAACTTGCCTAAGAGCGAGTTTCCAGAGCATGGAAAACCACACCAAAAGTAGGAGAGGTAGAGGAAAGAAGAGATTGCTGGTTTCTGCCCAGTAAAGCATGAACTCTGGGCCTTTTACATTCATAAAGTGCTGTCACAGTCCTAAAGAAAAAAGACAGATAAAAAAGTTAAAAATAGTATCTTGGTGGTATCATTTTCCAGGGAGACAGAAACTGTCATTAGAAAAGGTTATAATTTTGATTGTCAAGATTATTATGCCTAACATTAACCCATTAACTGCCCTTTGACTGAACTACTTAAGACAAATACTTTTTATGGTTTCTCCTCTGCTCATTGTCCCAGATCATCACCCATGAAGGTAAAACAATGTTTTTCGAGATGATTTCATATCTTCCAAAAATTAGTTTACTGGTATATATAGATTAGGATGACAGATGAGAATGCATGTAAACACATGCATATCACCATTGATTTGATCTGATATCAAGTTTCTCATAGGAGAAAAGACAATACATGCTTACCAATAAAAACAGGCTTATATCCTGTGTAGAGGTGATTTTACTCCATTCCGCTTACATTTCTGCATGGGCATAGCTAGTTTGCTTCTTATTGACCTATCACATTTTTGGTAGTTGTTTCATTCTGACAAGATGGCTCCAGGTAAAGACAATTTTCATAAGTTACAAATTACAGCTGTATCAGGTTCTAATTTTTAGGTTGCTTTATATTGCTTGTATTGTTTGCTTCATATTTCCTTTATGAGAAGCACAAAAGCAGCACAGCATTACTATCAATAATTACATTATTTGCACATCTAAAAACTAAAATTCTATCTTCTGGGTTTTGCTTCTGGTACACAATTATCATCAGCAAGAGGTCACAAATGCCATTTATTAAATCGGATTTAGGTGAATCTTCCAGACGATAGGACAGCTGGTACATGCACTTAGTCTGAACACCTGTCATAGGCAAGAGAGTCTTAACTAGGGGATTTTTTGTTTAATTTAATTCATTGCCAGTTACACCAATTTCTGATTAGTTATTCAGGTACTGGAAAATAATCATAGAATTATAGAATACTTTGAGTTGGAAGACCAACTAAGGTCACGTAGCCCAAGCCCCAGAAGTAAGCAAGTCTTCTTCAACTACATCGGGTTGCTCAGAGCCCTGTCCAATCTGATCTAGAATGTTTACTGGGATGGAGCATCCACCACTGTCCTGAGCAGCCCATTCCAGTGTTTCACTTCTCTCACCATAAAAAATTTCTCCCTTCTATCTAGTCTAAATCTGACCTCTTTAGTTTAAAACCATTACCCCTTGTCCTATTTCAACAGGCTCTGCTGAAAAGCTTTTTCTCATCTTTCTTACAGGCCACCTGTAAGTACTGAAAGGCTGCAATAAGGTCATCCCAGAGCTTTCTGTTCTCCACACTGAAAAACCCCACCTCTTTCAGCCTTTCTTCAGGAGAGAGGTGTGCCAGCCCGCTGATAATTACTGCAGGCATCCCCTGGGCCGGCTCCAACAAGTCCATGAATTTTCTCTGTTGGGGACCCCAGAGCTGGAACATTACACCAGGAGGAGTCTCACACTAGCAGCGCAGAGGGAAAGAATCACCTCCCTTCACTTGTTTGCTATGTTGCATTTGATGCAGCCCAGGATATGGTTGGTCTTCTAGAAACTTCTGGGCTGACATACCTGTTATTATTATTATTCTTTGTATCCCCCTTGCCAAGTTCAGCCCCATCTGTTCCTTGGCCTTCGTGACCCCATCCCTACATAACCAGGAAGTGTGTCTATACTCTGCCTAGAATATCTGTCCCTGATTTCACTGCCTGTGCATTTCTTTCTTGCTCCTTAGTTTGACCAGCAGGTCTTGACTAAGCCTCTTGTCCTCCTTTCCTGACTTCTTACTCCTGAAGGTGGAGAGATCTTGCAGTCTGTGGAAAGCATTCTTAAAGATCTGCCAGCTCTGCTCTGCTTCCTTGTCCCTGAAGGCAGTTTCCCAGGGAGTCCTATTGACTAATTCCTTGAACAGCTGGAAGTTTGCTTCCTGTCTTCAGGACCTCAACAACTTCCCCTGGGGAGAGCAGTCCTGCAAGTACACTGCTCTTCAGAGTGACAGGAACTAAAGTAGTTTGGGGGCAAAGTGATCAAAAACTTACTCAATCTAACTGAGCCTGGAAAAACAGTTTGAATATTGATCTGTGCCCCCTTGACCTTTTTGAAATTGCATAATTGTCCCTTAGGAAGAAAAAGCTGAATACTGCTGATGTAAATAAAGATATTAATTAGGTCCTGACAGAATACGTTCAATCTTCTCCTATTTCTACAAATTAATTTCCATGGCAAAGAGTACACAGATTAATCTCAGAGCTATTAAAATAATTTATAAAATGCATATTGGGTTCAGACAAGTAAGGTAGAAATAGTAAAAAAAAGAAAAAATCAAATTTTAACCTCTGTTCAGCATATTTTCTTTTCCCCATTCAGTTATTGAGACAAGATTCTGAGAAAAGAAAGTGTCATAAAGACTTATTTAAGCTTTGTCACATCTTAAGAACAATTGCTCATCGTCCACATAAACCATCTTTCTAGAGATAAAACATAAATAGCTTTATCCATTTGGAAAAAGTTCTCACTTTACAGCAAACACAACAATAACATAAGAATTACTGTACATTTCTCTTGAGAACCATTTAAAAGTAGATTTGGACCTCAGAACTCAGACAACAAAATTTCAAATAAGTAAGTCGTGATTAAAGGCCATATGTTTTTCTTAAGGGAAAAAAAAATCCAAAACATTACTACAGACTTTATTTACATTATTAGCCTCAAGACATGTTTTCATTTCCTTTTTACCTTTTCAAATGTTGCTACTATAATGTAAGTAGTAACTCAGCTATGTCTTAGTAAAACCCTTGATGTTTGTCCTCTGGTTAAGCTGACTGACTTTGTTCATTGCAAAACACTGTACTGTCACACAACAAGCAAGCCTTTGAAGTTTTCAGAGACTGTTTCTTATCATACTAGTTTCCAGGATTACACTCACTTGATAGGTGAAAGAAGTACTATTGATTAGACCTCTCAATCAGCTGTCCGACAAAGAGAAATCTAAGAAAGCCCAACCTGAGGGGATACAAACACCAGCACAACCACTCTCAATGCAGTGCAGGAAGAAATCTGGCTGCTGACAGTCTTACAGCAGCTTTCCCGTGGGACAAAACATACTCAGCTGCTCTCAGATCTAAGAAAATGTACAATTCCTACCCACTTCTTCCATTGGAAAAAGAAATAGAGTCATGAAGACTTTTAGTCATTATTTCAGAACTTCCTAGAGGTACACCATAATATTGGGAAGGGATTGGTCTGAATTACCTGGCAGGTGACTCCTTTCAGGAGTCAGGATGTGGTAGAGGGGAAGCAAAGGCATGGCCTTGCTAACCTGTCACAAACAGGGAAATGCTACATACAGGTGAATGAATGAAGAGAAAGTTCTGCTCCATTTCTGAAATGGAGACTGCAGGCTCAAACAGAGCAAAGTCTGGGTAATCTCAGCAACCGAAAATGTGAGAAGGAATTTGGAGATGAAAGTAGCTGCACACAGAGTCAAAAAAGCTTTGTTAAATGCCGTTACTGTATGTTCAGTGATGAAGGAGTGGGGCAGAATTCACTATAATTTATTATTAGATGGAAATTAAATTTTAAGAATCTTAAGGATCTATACAACGTAAAGTGCAATCCAAAGTATTTTGGGATATTTATACCATAAGAAGTTTTTAAAAGTATTTCTCCTTTCCATCCTTACCAGGACTAATACTAGCTGCATATGAATATCAAATGTAATTCCATTTCAAGTATTTTTTTTTCTTAAAACAGTACTCCAAATTCAATCTCTCCTATAAAAGATTTTGTTAAAGCCAGTTGTTTCAAATACCAGCATACCAAATCATGTCTGTACTGCAGAGGAGATGGAAAAGGAGTAAGAGAATTTATAAGTTCCAAATATAGATTAGATATCCCCTCTTCATTCTTCCATTCTATGCCATTCATCTAAATATGTCTTTTCTTTTTAAGTCAATCCTCTGTATCCTCTCCTTAAGTATTTTTATATGAATTGAAAATAAAAGAGCTTAGGATTAAATGTGTCTATAAATTCAGACAGAGTTTAAACTGCTTAGTTCACAATATATGAGCCAGATTTTACTACAGTTTTAGACTACTTAAATGCTACAGAAGCGGTGCAACAGGACTATAGGGAGCAGCTGAAAATTATTTGTCAGAGGTGCAAATAAAGCCAGGTTTTATGCCTACAGGACCTATGTCTCTCCACTACTAGTCTATCTGTCGGGTGTGTATTAGAGCAAGAAAGGAGACTTTTCTCATCTGGCTTTTCTAGGGATATTACACACACATTACAATTTACAGCAGCACAAAAATCCATCCAAGTCAGTGAATCCACCACATTTGAAAAGTGAATATCCGTAAGGTGACTTATTAGGGGATCCTGAGAAAGTCCCTTGTTTCTTTGACTTAATGAAGTATCAGTGCTGGAACTAAAAGAGAAGCTTCTCAGAGAATCTGTTAAATCTTCTCTCTAGGGATAGTGAAGGGTAGAAGAACTTTTCTAAAAAAGGAGGTGGTAAGGCTAAAAAGGAAAGAAAGCATGCCCGTGGGAAAGTGAGAGTAAAAAAACCCAGTGATTTTTACTTCTTTAATTATCCTATATGTTGCTGTAATAAGAAAGAGTCAGTCCATTACAGAAACATGACATTGAGAGGAACTAAAAATGCTTCATCTGGACTTCTTTTCAATAAACCTTTGGCTTCCACATAGTTGCCTTACATCTGCGATTTCCAAATCATTATTCTATTGCCAAGCTATTGTACACATTTCAGTATGCCAGCCAAATTCTAATAATGGTATCATTAAGAGAGAGATATTGCAATGGTAAGTGCTGTATTACTTTGCTCATTTTGGCAATCAGTGATGTCAGTAATATCCTGTTCCTTAGGAGGCCCAATTAAATTCTTTCATTGAAATAATCAACATTCGTGTTCCAACCACTTTGCAACTACAGTAATTCTTTGTCTGCCAGCTGTGAGAATTTCCTATCCTACCCTCTCACATCAGCAAACCAAAGGGAAAAAGTTCATTTCACGTTTATATAATGTATTCATGGTTGAGGTAGGTAACAGATATATTTTTCTTGCGATACTAAAGCCTAAGCCACAAACTGAGACAGTTTGGAATAGAATCAATTCAAACAAATAATTTATCAAATGCAGTCTTTACAAAGTGTTTTCTGAAACCACTATCTCTTAATTAGCAGATCAAACAGCTAATCCTCTCATTGACGCAGGAAAAATATGACCACTCTGCATTTCGATCTAAAGCAACCGAAACTCGCAAAGAGTATATTTTAATTGTATCAAAAGTCATTTGCAGATTTACATGTGAGTAGGACTCTGGATCATGAATTCTAAAATATGAAACTAGCCATAAACCATGCCAGTAAAAGAGATTAAAAACAAAGACACAGACTATCTGAAAAATAAACTTTGAAGGAATGTTCTGCTGTGCACTTTTAACCCTCTTCCTGAAAATGTTACACTGCAAAATGGCTTGAACCTAGAGCTAATTATTAATTCTTCCATAATGCAGAGCCTGATGTCTGAGCTTTAGGCTGAATCCACTGCCAAAGAGAACCATTAGCTCACAATAGAAACCCAGAGAAATATTCTGGCTAAGCAGAAAGTAAGCTGCCAAAAAACTACTATGTAGGAAATGTGGAACAGGAACATAAGCACTCTTATCTGCCTGGAATCCACAGCTTAGAATTCTCTTCTGAAATAAAAGGATGTATTAAAAAGATCCCTTTAAAGAAAGACTCATGTTTTATTTTCTACACAGCTTTTATATGGGAGACGATAGATGGAAGCTTTCTTCTTGAAAGCTCTACAGAGGAAAGGTTAGAAATCCTACCTCCTCCATTTCACAGGTGGGTAAATGAAGGCACCTTTCATCCCAACCATTGACGCTGTGGTACTGTGCAGAAAAGAATGCTTCTACATGCAGAATAAGCCAAAAATCATACAAAATTTGTAATTGTGGAGAAACTCTGCAGGTAGTGTAGTGCAACCTCCTGTTCAGAGTAACCTAATTTAACTTCACAGTTGCTCAGAGCTTTGTCCAGACAAGTTTTGAAGATGTCCAAGCTGGAGATTCCACACCCTGCTTGGTTGTCCACAGTTAGCAAGCTACTCTTTCTTTAACTCCAGTTTTGTAGTACTGATTCTTGTACTTTCATTATGGACCTCAGAGGAGAGTCTAATTTTATCTGGTCTATCCATCTGGTCTTCATTAGGTACTGGAAGACAAGGTAAACAAATGCATTTTCCTCAGTCTTCAGCACCATTGGCCCAGTTATCAACCACTGAGATTTCTTGAAATTGCTTGGGATGGACTTCAAATTGCTTGTTGGTCTAGGCAGATTTCCACCCACCTAATACAGTCCAGTCCATGTCTCTCAATTTGTCTAAGAGGATACCATGGGAAATTATGACAAAGCTCTCTGTAAAACTAAGTTAAATTATATCTACTGCACTCTCTATATCTACTGATTTAGTCATTTGTTCACAGAAGGAATGGAGAAGCTGGTTGGGCACAATCTGCCTTTGATAAATCTTTGTTAACTGTTCCTCCTACTTGTCCTTCCCTCACCATGGAAAAGACTTGTAGAAGGATTTGTTCCATAATTTTCCTAGGTACAGAAGTGATGCTAAGCAGGTTGCAGATCTTCAAATCCTTCTAATTGCCTTTTAGATGGACATAACATTTTCTTTCTTCCTCCAGTGGGGAGTTCCCACAATTGTCACAAGCTTTCAAAGGTGGTAGGAAGCACGGCCTTGCAATGTTGACTAGCTCTCTCAGCACACATGCAGGTAGCTGACATGTTTGTCCAGCTTGGTTAAGGAGTCAATAATTTGACCTTCCTCTACCATGTGAGGCACCTGTCTCCCTGAACATGACACCTTGCCACTAAAGACTGATGCAAAGAAGGTGCTGACTACGTCAGATTTTTCCACATTTTTCATCATAAGCTCTTCAGCTCTTCAGTTCAAACTCACATTTTCTTCGATCTAATTCTGCTGTCAATGTACTTGTAGAAGACTTTCGTGTTACCAACCCCAGCTGAACTTTGGCCTCTTTACGACATGTACATGCCCCAGTGATGCTTCTGTATTTCTCCTGTATTCAGTTCTCACTTTGACTCCTACATAAAGGATCATGTCTCTTAGCCAACATATTTATGAATAAGGTGCTCCTTGCACATGAAAGATCTAGCTGTGAATCTTTGCAGGACTGCAGGGGTCTTTCATGCATGTCTGAACTCAGAATTTTTGAGCGTTTCTGACCACCTTGTTTGAGTACAGAAAGACACAGTTTTCTTTAGTTCAGAAACAAATTGTTGGTGCTCTTCCTAAGGTGGGTGATGAAGTTTGTTGCTATGTGTGCTTTGAATTAGATGAACTGAGTGTTTCAGAGGTCTTTGGTAGTAGGACACGTACTAGGTATATCTCAATAATGAAAATAAACCAAGAAATATTTCACTTCAAGAAGAAATAAATCATATCCTAGAGAGATTACATAAATTGGATCAGTAAGACTTAAGAACTAGTAGTAGTCTGAGCCAAATGTGATCTCCAGGTTTTACATCTAAGTGACAGATGGCTGATATTGTCCACAATTACTAGAGAAGGGAGGAAAAGGCTTTGGAATACTGATGAGCTTTCTCTAAGCTGATGTCTGGACATTCACAAATTGGAGACAGAAATGTATGTTAGTATTTTACACTGAACAGGAATTCAGAGAAAACATGTTTCCACTTGTGCACAGTACTAAAAGATACCAGCCTTACTAAGAATCAACACCGTTTTGTATCTGTGACACTCCACAGCTCTATTTCCATCATTCTGTTCAACCTCTGCTCAGAACTGACAGGTATTGGGGAAGTGTGGCGATAGGCAGGTGCCCAGGCAGTGGGGTTTGTGTCGGGCAGAGGAGATTCTGTATCTTTTGGTGAAGTAGTGAATGACAGCAGCATTTGTTCAGTGCTTCAGGTCCAAAAATGAATAAAGGACTCGGCCCATGGAGATGAGACAGACTGAGGATCAAAAAGGGAAAGGTAAGCCACAAACGTGGTTGTCCCCATACTCTCTTGTTGCCTGAACGGCCTTATAATACCACTAGGTTTTCAAGTGGTGTCAGCATGCTTTTTTGATAACAACAGTTCAAGAGTCAAGTGACATTTTTTGTGACTGGCACAGAGAGAGTAATGGATTTATAAAAAAAGGCAAAGTTTTGGAGAGCCAGAGACACAGCCTCATCAAAACCAGTAAGCTCAGAAGTAAAAGACTGAAACTTTGACTAAAAGAACTCATCAAAGATGAATTTGGAACTCTACCAATCAATGTTACTATTAGAGAAAGACAACACTTTACTCTCTTAATTGAGAAGCAGGGATAGAAAAGGCATTCAAAGCATAATTCAGGATTACATATTTGAAGAGCAATTTAGGAAAAACCAACACAGATGTAAAAATAGTCTCTCTATAGTCAAGTTACACTACTTTACTTAACGTTCAGAGATATAAGCAAGCAGTTTTAGCACGAGAAGGAAGGGGACCACAGAGTAAAAGATTTGATCCTAAAACAAAGTTAGCTTTCTTCTTGTTATTTTCAGTAGTGGTCTGAGAATAAAAATAAATACCAATTAAAATATTCACTAGATATTATCAAAGGAGAAGACAAAAGGCTATCAAATCATCAAATATTATTTAGTTGAAGTGTAAAGTCCCTGTTGATGGAAAGTTAGTTAATTAACACCAGACACAAACATTTCTTTGGATTACATTCAAACTAGGGTCTAAAAATATTGCTCAAATTTAGCAAGTCAGCTATGAAGGCATGGAAAGGTTGTTTTGGCAGCAGTAATAATGAAAGACAATTTGAACTTCTTAACAGAATTTTTTTTCCATAATTTCACTTCATAATTAACTAACAGGGAATCTGAAGAATAGTCATCTATTTTGCTAGTTACTGTAGTAGAAAACAAAGATCAGATGTTACTGGCTTCCTTTCTATTGTATTGTACCTACCTATATATAATTTTTGTTTGCTTTCTATCTGACTTCTAAGTCTGTGCATCCTTTCAACATCCACATTTTTTATTAGAAACAAAATAAGGTGCAAAGTGAAAATATAATTTGTTTTTAACAGTGCACTGGAAAAGACAGATTCCCTTAACATGAGTAGAAACCACATGAGAAACAGCTATATTTTTATGGCATGATTGGATTGTTTTGCTTTACCTGGAGTTCCTGGCCATAGTTAGAGTACCCATCTCTCACCAGAGATACTGAAATTTAGCAATGACTTGTAAAAAATTTGTTTCACAGTTTAAGTGTTTGTGGTGTTCACTATCACAGAGTGATAATGACAGCTATTGCTTCTTTGGGTAAAAAAATAATTTTTTTAGATTTGGTTACTGCTTCTAATTTGTTATACTAGTTATATGCAACTTTTAGTTGAATTTTTCAACTCAAGTGACTGACTTTTGAAAACTATGTGTTGCTTCCTTCAAAAGCTTTAAACAAATAAAAGCCTAGGACATTTACACAGACCAACTAGGAATTATTTGTGATCTCCTAGAATGAAACCAAATCTTTCTGGTTTCATTCTAATAGTATTAAATGTGAGCAATACAGTTGCTGACTATTTTCTAGCCTGAAAGTCATAACTGGTCTCTTTGGCTCTCTATCTAATGCCTATGCAGAAGCTTTCAGGTGAATACAAAACTGGACAGTCACAGATCATTCCTACATTTATCATGGAATTACTTAAAATTTGCCAAAGAAAAATTTATAGTTTACAAAATGCAATACTGCATCATTTTGTATGATTTTCATGTAGCTATAGAATCTAGCCTAAATTTGAGACATCAACAAATTTCCTTCTTATTTCAAATGTGAGTCCCATTTAAAAAATTATCCTAACCATCAGCTCATGCATTATTACAGATGTACAGGGAAAGCAGAAATTCACAGTTCAACCCAGGAATGGTCAAAATATTTTCATGAATATAACATAAAGGATAATATTTTTAAGTTTTTACTCTTGCCTTTGATTCACAAAGAGGTAATAATTTCTTTCTTGTTTTTTGTAGGATTATTTATCAATTGAAAGGCCTTTTATAAGGAGCTAGTTGGAGAATGTCATATTTGTAACTGGAGTGGTCTGTGTTGGATTTACTGACAACATGTTAAATTGATGTGCCAAAGCTGGGAAACTTGGAATCATATTGTTGTCATGCAGAACATGAAATAAAAATTTTAAATTTGGTTTTCAAATTTTAGAGTATCTGAAATTACCACTCCATGAAATCCACTAGCAAAAAAGTTCATGAAGCAAGTTAAACCATTTGAAATTTTGCATATTTCAAATTTTGCATATGGAAAGGCTGTGTAGCATTCAACTACTGCTAGTGAGTCTAAATCCTGCAGATTGTGGGCTAGAAAATTGAAAGATGGAAACAACTGCAGCAATTTCTTCAAATTCAGAAACAAGATAATGTATCAGGAACCATTTTTTTCCTGGTTATTCCCTTGTACCTGGGAAATTATCTGTGTGTAAATATTTGACTAAAACACTGTTTAGTAATGCAGCCTTAAAGAAAATCTTAATGCCTGTAAGTCATGTTTTCATAAGCTGATAGTGAAATTTCTACAAATTCTGCTTGGAGACATTGAGTTCAACACATTAACTCTCTGCGACAGATTGCATGATGGTACGTACTACATCTGAAGTTAAAGGTTTCCTCTGTACTCAAACCTGTTCTAGTTTAATTAAAGGTGTGATTTCAGCTCCACAAGGGATGAGATGTGATATGTTTGTCTTCTAGAATTCAATTCACAGTTCATTGATATTTTTTAAGTCATTTTCATCTCAGGTTAAATCAACACATGTCAAGATTGCACTGAGTGCAACCTCATGGACCTACTAACTCAAATCCCTTTTAACCAATATGAAACAACACTGGTAAAACTTCAGTGTGATACACACTAACAGGGCTGGTAGCTGGAGCAAAAAACAGTGCTATCTGGCTCTTAAATTACATAGCCAACTGTGAGAATCTGTATGTCTAAAAAGGAGGCTGTGGAGAAGATAGCATTACAAAAACAGAACAGCATTGCTTAAATAGCATAACAAAGATTTCTGTCTTGTAGCATCTGAACCTTATTTTCACAATTCCTTGAACATGCTTTCACTGTTCTATTTTTCATTCCACAGGCTGTGTCAAGTATTAAACAGTTTAATCCACCTACTCTTTGGTATTGCACAGTTTTCATAGCTGAAGTGCTTAATTAGGTTTTGATTTGCAGTTTCTAATTAGTAGTAGAAGCAGCATCTAAGTAACAAGCTGTAGTACAGAGCTACCAGATTTCATGCGGCAAGAGGCATAATAATTAAAATTATTCATACATATTGTTGGATCCTAAAAATGTAACCACTTAGGAAAAAGACATGAACATATTCTAGGCAAATAATAAAAAAATATATATATATATAATATAAACAAATTTTTGAAACTGAAGCTTAAAAATTCTTATTTAAAAATTCACACTTGGGAATAATTTTAAAAATCTCTAATACTAAAACCTGAGAAAATAAGCATAGTTTCTTCAAGTGTGTTGTTCTGTCTCATAAAAGAAAGGGCAGATGCAAAAGGAGTGATGGGATGAGAGAACAAATTATTACAATATAAATTAAAAGTTCATGGTATTAACTAAATAGATCTGGAGACATTACAAGTGTGTGTACATTGGCAGCATAAGAATTTCTTTAACCCAGAGGATCAGATAGTTCTGGATCTCACCTAAGATCAGCTCCAATGCTGAGGAATGGAGATGGGGATAATTTTACCTTGTTCTAGTCTTCAGTCACTGGAGGGGGATCAAATCCTAATTTACTATGTTTTTTATTCCTTGTAACATATTTTTGTTAGTACTACTTATTCCAAAGGTCTTGTTTAGTTTTGCCTTGAATTGTGAAATCCATTGATTCAAGGAGTCAACACTGCCAATGCAATAGTTCCTTTTGCTTTGTGTCATAATGGATAAAAGAGACAATCTGAATTACTAAACTACTCAACTATTTAGTTCACTATTATTTGCAGATTACCTAAAGTAAACATATCTATATTTTAAATTGCTTTGGGTTAAAGTGTTTCTCCCTGTATCACTTCTTGTCACCTCTAACTGACCTCTCCGTAGTCCTTCAATATCTTTTCTGAGACTGAATAAGAATTACAGTATCATTGCTGACATCAGATTGTTGATTCATTGGTATAGCAGCACTGCAATGTATTGCTTACTACTCCCTATCCTATTCTTTATTACCAGAACATCTTGTTTAGATTTTGTACAACTGCTGCCAATTAAACGGACTCTTCACCCAGCTATACTCCAAAACAGACAGGCCCATTTCCTGAGTTATTTCAGGTAATTTGGAACACTGTATGGGTACTCAAAAGTTTATACAACAGCTCTGGAGACATTTAAAGATATCATTTCTCCTCTCTAGAACTACAGGAAATAAGTACTGCTTTCAGATCTCCTACAGGCCATAAATATCA
>JAWWMO010000083.1:27275502-27303692 GCA_035047845.1 Dendrocincla fuliginosa | reverse complement strand
TGCCAATTAAACGGACTCTTCACCCAGCTATACTCCAAAACAGACAGGCCCATTTCCTGAGTTATTTCAGGTAATTTACACTGTATGGGTACTCAACACTGTATGGGTACTCAAAAGTTTATACAACAGCTCTGGAGACAGATATAAGACAGATAAAGATATCATTTCTCCTCTCTAGAACTACAGGAAATAAGTACTGCTTTCAGATCTCCTACAGGCCATAAATATCAAGCCAAACATATCATCCAGAAAACAATGCAAAGTATAAAGAAAATGCAAGAGATGCAGATTTACTGGAATTGAAATGCTTTGACCTATCTGCTGGGAGAAAAAACTATACGAACTTTTGCTTTCATAGAATTTAGGTCATACAGAAATGAAGCCACATTGGTGAAAAAAACCCAGACATCAGTTGTATTTTTGGTCTTGATGAGCAGAACATACAGACAGGTTGGAGAAGGCAGGCAGATGGAACTTGATGCACCACAGGCGTCAGAGTGTCCTCTCATCTCAGTCTGTGTTAGCTATGAAGTTGGATTGAACATTCTGACAGGACACATGGCTCTGTGAGCTGAGGACTTTCTAGAGTTTTGAGTCTCCAGGTCAGAAGTGACATAGAAAAACCTGGAGAGATCAAAAAGCTGCCAAAATTGCCAGTGTTGGAGAGTTTATAGACCTGGGAGAGGAGAAGGCTGAGGGCAATCTGACTGAAATGTAGGTGAGAAGTAGACAAGTACTTCCAAAAAACTGAAATCTAACTGTTCCTGTTGTTGCCAGGCAAGGAACAGTGGTTACAAACCATAACTTGGGAAGTTCAGATTGGACACACAGGAAGATTCTCTCTCTGGAAGGATGAAATCCTGGGAAATGGCTCTGGGACACCTTGTGAAACATCTGTTCTTGGAGGCTTGGAAGAATGTTAGACAAAGCTGATCTAGTGAAAGATGTCCCTTCACATAGCAGGAGGGGTTGGGCTGTGTAACTTTTAGGGTTTCTTTCAAACTATTCTGTGGTTCTGCAGTTCCAAATATGGTTTTTCCTCATCCAGGAAAAAAAAATTCTTTTTCCTTTCCTTAGACATTTAGAAACAGCTCTTTCTTAGAGTCCAAATTAAAGAAAATAATCTTTGTAATACAACAAATGGGATTGAAATCCCTTCCCACTGTCCTCCACAGTACTGCCCAATTCCTACAGAGAGACACAATCCCCAAAAGTTAACATTACCCTAGCTGGCTCAGACACCAGCAATGGCATTAATGTAGCAAGAGAAGAGCTTGGACACGCTTTGCAGCCAGAGCTCATCTCTAGGCAAGTGTAAATATACTCTTAGCAATACCTAACACAACTAGGTTAAAGTAGTCAGTGTTTGCCTAAAGCAAGCTTGAAATAATTTCTTTCAGTAAGTTTGAAATAGATGCATTCACTGTTGAATGAGGTAAAACAAGAGCAAAAATCAGTCCCCCACTCAGACATGAATACAGCTGCCAGATGAGCCCATTCTCATAATGTTCTCTGGCTAGAATTAACTGCATTTGGATACTGATAAAAGTGACTCAATTATAGTCACCAAAGTTTTTCATCTCCTCACCTACCTTCATGCATTTGACATGATATTATGTTGATGCCTCTTACAACCAAGACGGTGTCTGAAATATTTAGAAACAGAAAGATTGGTCCATTTGCCTCCAAAAGACATCACATGGATGTCACAGTGCTCTCATGCAGTTTTCTGTCTGAATGCAGTCAGGAGGCTGGTGTCAATCTGTGCTGCACTGAGAAATGCTTGGGAAAAAAGGGTTTTCTCAGTATTTTGAACCCGTTCCTGGCATGTTTTTTGACTTTATGTACTTCTAGTACAGTGAGCACATCTGGAACTCACAGAGTGGGGGAAAATGGTCTGCTATTAAAAAAATAAGTAGTGTTCTGCCATAGTAATGTAGCTGAAAGAATACTAACATGCAGACCAATCACAGGCAGACTATGCTAGAGATGAGCTTCAACTATAGGCTTTGCAGTTCCTCAGCAACTGAATTACTGAGAAATCTCTGCCCAGAATGATGACCTAGTTCCTTATAATGCCATTATGTGAATGTTCAGCTTTCTCTTTGCTGTCTCAGGCAAGATGCTTCAAAAAGAGAAATAAATAAAAGATTATGTAACCAGGTAACCTTGTAATGGTGTATTGCCATTGCTAACAGGCCATATGCTTCATGCAGAATTACGAGGCTTCAGGACTCAGTCTTTTCAGACTTGCTCTGTCTGAACTTTTCTTGACCTGCCTCCAGTTTTGTTTTACTTAGTTTAGCTGTGACAGCAATTTCTTTTATTGACTACGAGTCTACAGCTAGATTGCTTTACTGTTGTTTATCTTTGTACAGTGCAACTTTATATCCTTTTATATAGAAAGTGATAAGCAGTTATCCTACAGAAAATGAGATATTTACAATTCTAACATGATAATCTAGTGCAGAGAAAAAGAGGCCTGGTGCAACAACAGTCCTTGAGCAGTGGAGACAGGCTGCAGTAAAGATCCCATGACTATAAGCAATTTACCCACAGTCAGTTAAAGACATGTAAACCTGGAGCTGGACAGAATTTTAATTTAGGGGGTAACTAAGAAATGGTGTCTAACATACAGAAAAGCACCATACATAGTACATTTAGGTGTAATAGAGAACTGCGGACCAATGAGGACAGATGAGAAGTATGAAAGCATGTTAGCAAATGTATAAAAATCCCTCCTAATCAATCCTAGAACGAGCAACAAGAAACCATCTACATACATGTACATTCCTCAAGGCAAAAACTCCAGATGCTGACAGTTCACTGCAACACTGATGGCACCAGCATGAAACCATCAAGCTCAGCAGCCAGAGAAGCAGCAGAGACATGAGTCTAAGACAAGCAGATAGAGTAGGAACTAGGAATTGCTCATGTAACAATTTTAACTGTGTTATTAGTATTTCTTTCTTTTTCTATTAGAACTAGACTAATAGAGATTCTTGAATTAGACTGTTAAATTTTCAATCATACTAATGAAAAATTGCTGACTATATATGTAGGGGATATTTCTATTGTGCCTGTAAGCAAGATTTTGGGTGTAGTAATGAGCAGAAAAGAGCACTTCTCTATGTGCTAAGAATGAAAAAAAGCCACCTTTCTGGAGTAGGAGTACTCTCTAATTTCCATCAATAGCTGGATATACACAGATCACCTCAGCCAGCTAATTTAATCACAAACACAGACAATATGAACACTCTTAATTAAGATGATTCATTAAGCAGCACATAAAATTGAGTATTATATAGACAGAAGATAGGTCAGAAAGTTCTGTTTATATTTTGATAACAACTCAGAAGGATTCAGTGATACCAATTGAAAGCAATCTTACATTTAAGCCTGGCCAGTAAAATAATTTGCACATAATTAATCTTGAATATTCATTGCCATGATATATTCATCACAGGAGCCAATCACTTAATAGGATTCTGAGAAAGTGTTGGACTTTTATTTAAAGCAATGACTACCTCTCAGGAAGGACTGAAAACAAAGAGATTCTATTATTTCTGCCAAACATCAGATTCGCATCTGAAACAAAATGGCATAAAGCCACTGACCACCATCAGGGGGTGATCTGTTACAGGCATAACAAGTCACATACTGCATGGCACAAAACAATCTCTAGTGGTGGTTAAGGAGAATCCCCATCTCTGTTAATATTACTCTACTATTAGTTGTTTGCTTGCCTCTCACTGAAAGCTGTTTGAGACACCATTCTAAACTATAGAGATAACTCATCTGATTCAGTAGAGCACTGAATGGACATTCAAATAATATCTTGAAGAGCTAGAAAAATCCTGTGGTTTTTATTGTTAAAAACACTTTATCAGGGACACCAGGTGCATATGTTCCTGCATTACGAAAGCTCCATCATGAGGAGAGTCATTCCTCTCCTCAAATCTGAGTTACCGCATAACTTATTGTCCTTTTCCTAATGAACAACTGCCTCAGGAAAAATAACAATTTAGCACATAACTAATGACAAAAAAATGCATTTAAAGGTGATGGAGAAAGACAGATTTATAAAATCTTTACTTGAGCCATAAATAATAAAGCCTATATTTTCTATAGTTTTATGCAATTGTTTGATGAGGATTACTCTATTAAGAAAATAAAACCCTCCATGTAATTTTTACTACATAGTTACCTAGATATCCTGAATTCTTTTAGGATTCATTCCAGCTACACTTAACAAGGAGAAGCAGCACACAGAGGCAAGTAGGTTTTCTGACATCAGTTCGAAGGATCAGTAAGTATGTTAGCAAGGCATAGATGACAGAAATGAGATTTTTATATAAATCTGTTAATGTGTAGAGTTCAGGTTTTCAAAGACACTGAAAAAAATTACCCATATCCTATAGTTAAACCAGATGTACTGTATCTAAATTGTGGTCAAATTAAAGTGTAATATCTGTTCTTACTTATATCACAGGGTTTTTTTCTGGTAATATATTGCATATTAGCCTAGCGGAAGGTATCCTTTAACACAGAGAAACAAGAATTTCTTTTTCTTAACATTCCTCTGTCCCAAATATGACTCAGTTTTTCAGGAGTCAGCTATCTGTTTTTCCAGATATAAATTTTTCACCCATGATGCTTCAAGGCCAGGAATTTGGATCCAGAGACAATCCAATGCTATTTCTGGGAAAAAAGGGAATGGGGATGTCAAGTTTTTAAAGACGGATTTGATAGTACTGAGAAACAGGAAACATATTTACCCTGATTGCTACTCAATTTCCTAACAAGAATAATTAAAAGACTACACACAGAGCTTTAGAAAAATATGGCAGGTTGTCATAACCCTCTTTCAATTACTGATGAACGTTTTTGCCTTTAAGTTGCTAACTCCGCTTTGCTCTCAGGCACAAAACTGTAAAGCAAAGCTTTCTGTAACCTCTTGGTCTAATTTCATCACAGCTCAAAGGATGGAACTTAAGCAAGCACTTCGTAGCATAAAATGCTATCTGTGTACTCAGGAGAGAAGCGCAGGAAATGTTTCTGAACTTACTTAGACAGTCAAGACACCTTAGGAATCTAAAGTTTCAGGCTTTTGCAGTGCATCAGTAGGAGAAAATAATGGTCTTTCAACAAGGTAAGAGTAAGCTTGTTTGCTTATCATTTTGCCAGTCTACCTTTAGCCTCATTCTTGGTCAAGCACTCAGCTCATGTTGGTCCTCTTTTGAGCATCACAGATGCTTCCTCTACTGTCTTCATTTTCCACTGCTCATTCAAATCTTCTATCTAGAACAGAACAAGGCATATAATTTGTATTGAGTATTAGGATAAGCCAGTTTTATACACAAATAACATTAATAATCACAAAATCCTGAATCAAAGCCATCACCTTCTGTTTATTCAAAACCTGAAATTTGTACAGAAGTATGGATTTCATCCCCAGCTGTTGACAGAACTGTCAACAAAGTCAATTACGGTTCTCCACATAGAAAAGAAGGCAGAATCTGCCGCTTAGCTTTCCAAGCTTCATTTCTAAAACTCTGTGTTCCCTCCACAAGGAGCAATTTGAGTAAGTGGTTTCTCTGCAGGCAGTCTTCAATGGCCTTGTCAGGAAGCAAAAGCAAAACAAACAAATGAAACAAACAATACAATAAGTAGTAATGGCTAATAAACAGGGAAGTGCAGCCATCTAATCCTATTATAAATTTCTATTTTTGTACACTTGGGACAAAATCCAGAAGTGATGTGAATCAGTTAAGACTGAAATTGGTCCTAATTCTTGCTGTCAAGATCTCTCTCAGTGAATCAGAGAGTCAGCTGATGGGTTAGAGGGGATCTATCTAGCTGAATATTCACCTCCCAATAAAAGAAAGAGTGATGTTCTTATTATTACATAGGTGGTTCTTCTACCTGCAAATTCTAAAACACTATTAAAAATAATTCTCTATATGTGCATACAATAAACATATGTTCATATTGACTTATATAGGCACATACACACACACACACACACGTTCGTATTGACTTTTATACGCACATACACACACACAGAGACATTAAAATGCATTTGTTTTAAAAGCCAGATTATTGTGTTACTGTCTCGAATCACTGGAATGCCTTACATACACAGTCTGTGTATAGTCAAGGAGAAAATATGTGATGCTGAACCACAAGCAAAGCAGCAGTGACATTGTATTTTACATGCACACGTTTTCCTAGAAAAGCAGCAGAATTAAAGTGTTTCCCACACTTTGCCTGGTCCACACTAGAATCATTTGCCCATAGCAGGATCAGTTGTAATACAACCAGATTTAGGATACTGAAGCTTTGTTCATATGTCTAAAACAATGTAACATTCCCAGCATTAGCCCTAAAAAATAAAATGAAGAGTTTTACGTCTTCTGTTTCCGTCATTGTGAGGAATCAATTTACTTCAGCATACAGATGGAGAAATACCACAGAAAGCAAGTGGTGTGCACCACCACTTGTTTTTGTGTGTGCATGTCAGTATCTGGGGTCAGATTCTTGCCAATGCATTTCTGCTCATATGTCATTACTGCTTTGCCTTCCTCTTGTAATCTCATTCTTGACACATACTGGAGAATGTTTGGTATAAGGGGATTTTATTATTATTTTGATTATTATTTTTTATAATACTCTTTCCTACCTCCTGGATAAAAACAAAACATTCAAGCAATAAGAATATTACATCTCTTACCACTGTAACTGTAGGCTAGTAGATGGGTTTAGTGCTTTGAATAGTAACCACAATCCTTTCAAAACTGGACAACCCTTAAACCTCCTGCCATGACATGTTGCCTTGTCACTGCATTACTTTGGACAACAATAGCCCATCATTAGATGATCTATGCTTTTGCAAATTCAGCTAGATTTAACAATGACAAGTTACATGATGAATAATAGGGGCAAACCATGAAGATTTCTTCCTGTATGTACAACAAATATGAGAGTGTCTCCTCTATAAATCCCTCTGTATAAAAGTATCACTCTTGCTTTACCTTACTTACTTTACAATGACAGCTCCCATACTATGGTAGTGTTCTCAGACTACTGTAACAGTATTGGGAACATTTCCACTGGTCAAAAAATTTTAGATGTTAATATCTCTGTAATGGCTTTTGACAGAAAACATGTTGCCTGTCAGCAGAATACAGCCTGTTCTTAATGAAACTAGTTCTTCAAGAGGAAGGTGAAATTTGGGCCCTGATTTCTCATATTTTGGTGGGAGTTTTTAAGGGGTTGGAAGTTCTTTTTTTAGCAATCCTTCCCTGGCAACCAGTTATAAGTCTATCCTTATGTATATTTCAATAATCAGTCTCATTGAATTATTAGTGAATTTTTGTGATGAATTGACTTGGAAATGAAAGAATTCTTTTGAACTGTCTCTTTAAATGCTTCCAGCAATTATGCACTATTTTTCTCACTAACTGTGGTGTGGATGTTCTTTTACTCTTTCATACTTACAATCAGGAAAAAGAGATATTGATCACTACTAATGAGATCAGTCTGACAGACAGATAAGTCTTAGTCTTTAGTGATCTTTTCTATCTCAGACTACAAATTGCCTGGCCAGGTCAGCTATTGAATTGCATGCATTCATTCAATGATTTCTAATTGCTTTCCTAAGTATCATTTAAAGTATTCAATCATAATAATTTCACTAAATTCTCATTAGTTATACAACAGTCACTCTTGCTTTAAAATCAACGTGATATGTGGAAGGGAAACAAATGGGTCAAATTACTTCCCATAAGTTTCCTTTTTAAAAGTTTTATTTAAAATTTCAGCCAGCAAAGAAGCCTGAACCCAAAGGTTTCTAATCACAGCTTTATTGAACTCAAGGAACCAAAGTTATCACTTTGATAAGTGTTTCCTCTCATGCACACTATGACTTAATTGACTTTGTCCCAGATTTGTAATCTGATATAGGATTCTCCTGTTAGCTTCATTTCAGTCTTCCTATACATGAGTATAATTATATTCAGGCTTTTACATTAAATTGTCTTAAATTTTGATACTGGTTATTATCCATGACTCCTACTTACATTAGAAAGATTTGCAGAAAAATCATGCTACTTTTATTGAGACACCATATGTTGTGTATATTCAAGGTCTGTACACAATAGTGATGTAGGATTCATTACACTTCAACCACCAAACATTAAAATAATACTATAGTTGTTAGGGACTGTCATAGTAATGAAAGGACTCCACTGACAGAAGATCAGAGAAAACTAAAGCTGTAATCACTCCTGCAGAACCTCAATCACAAGCCAGGTGCAAGGGAGGCTACTTTAGTCTCTAACCCTTTATTATTTAGTTTCACAAAATCAGGCCAAAATCGGTGTCTCTGCTGATATTTCCTACCTATCTGTTTCCAAATAATTGATTTTCTGTATGTTGAACACAAGTTTTTCCCCAACTTTAGCTTCGACTACCTTTCTTGTGTTCAAGAAATAGTAATGCCATTTCCAAAGAAACAAAACATAAGAAAGTCATACTGTGCCCTACAGGTCTCATATAAAGTCTTAATCAGTTGAGGTACTTAAACCAAGTTCCTCTCTAGAATGGAAAACAAAATCCTTCCTGTCCAGTACAGCTCATGAACTTAATAGATCCTTCTGATATCACAGTCCTAATTAAGAAACATGTAATTACAGCACTTTCTTTTTTTTTTGTTACTTTTCCCCTCCTCCCCCAATAGTGTCTCTGCTGCCTTTCATTGGTTGGTTTTCGCATAAAGACCAAATTATGTGTCTCCTTAAAGGAGCTGTCATTTCTGCTCAAACACTTAACAACGTCCTTAAATAAAGTTATTTCCCATTTGAATTAGCAAAACTGGAATCGCTTGGTGATAGGTATAAGCAAACATGGGGCAGGGGGCTGTCCCTGTTAATTCACCTACAAATATTACTGACTTTCCTGTTATCTCTTACAATTTTCAGCTGGCAGGAGTCATATGAGCTAACAAAAACAGAAACTATTACCTTTTCACCTTATACTTATTATAGTCAATAATAATATCTTATTCTTGCATATAAAACTGACAATCAGAATGTACACTGAAATAACACTTATTCCATTAAAATAACACATGCAAGTCCTGGCTTTGGATGGAATCAGAACCTTGAGAATGCATAATTTAAATTTTCTTCAAATCACTGCGATGTTATTTTTGTTATTTTTGTCCATGGGGTAAAATTTCATTGTTGTTTTACACTTGTTTTCCACCCAAACACAGCTTATTAATATGTGGGAATGTTAAGCCTTTTGTCAAATTTTGACACTTTCATCATGTTATACATGCATACACCTATTACGGACTTTTATAACCATCCAGCCTGTAAAAGTGATTTTTTTGTCAAAAAAGCTCAATTCTTAATAAATCTGCCTTAACATTTCAAAAATTCCAAGGCAGAGAATATAGAGAGATACACTTCTTATAAGGATTTTGTCTTTACTTGTGTGGGAGAAGCAGCCTGCTGTTTTAATTAATGCCCACTAAATGACTGCTATACTAGCGGATATTGATTTCAGCAGGGGCTACTTGTCTCCTAGGCTGACATTTAATATCTGTTAAAGGGATTCACCCGCTGAGGGACTTCAGCAAAAGCATTACATTAGGACTGTGGCCAAACTTGTTGGTACTAGTAACTCTCATTGAAAATATCTTTCAATTGCATTGAGAAAAGCAAAAAGCAAGGCAAAGTTTGACTTGGCAAAATACATGAATGGCAGTAGAATATAGGGAGAAAGCCTCAGCAGTTAATTCTGATAGTTTTCTAAGCTGCACATAATAGATGAGTAACAGATCACCTAGTGCATCCTGCACTCCCAAGTCACTTGTTTTGACTGTGTCAGTGTAGCTGCATAAACTCTCTTGTTCAGATTAGGGATAAGAGCTGCCTTGTCCTGTAAGCAAAGAACATGGATTCACAACACAGTACAGTACTTGCTTTCCCTCTGTTTAAATTGAGCAACTCTAGGTTACACCAGTTTGTTCATCCTTCTATTATATTTGAAGTGTGAATCCAATCTTTACCTGAATTTTTTCCCCCGAAATTTGGTAGTTTTCCTTCAGCCTTAGTTTAAATGGCTCCTCTACCCTGGCTACTAAGACAATACATAATATATTCACATGTCTAAATCTAAAACTGAAGGTTTTGTGACAGAGGCTATCTAATTTCCATGACATTCTTAATTTCTTCTCTGCTTTTTGATGCAGCCAAAACCATGCAACTCCTATAACGTGGAAGTTGGCAGCAACTTTTCAACTGAGGTATTCCTGCACCTAGAACTGGATTTCTCCATCTTCAGAGTCTGATTCCCAGAATTTTTTTACTTTCTGCCACAAAACAGGGACTTTCACAGTACATTTCCCCATTTTCACAACATTACCATGTATTGTAATAATCTCCTGCCATTCTGTTCCAGATTAACAGGCAAATGGGAAAGAAAATAATGCCTGTTATACAGAAATATATGTAACAAGAAGATTTGTTTTTGATCAAATTTTAAGAGGTGAATTTCTTGGAATTTGGTCACAAAATTTTGTCAGAAAGTCTGTTTTTTATTTAGAACAAATAAAACTATATATAAAAACCCCAGAGCAATACTGCAGATGAAAGTGTAAATTCCATTTCTGGGACATATTGTTTCAGACTTTAACTTCATTTTACTAACAACAGTTCTTAAGACACTTGACATAAATATATTTTACCAAGTTAGAGCAGCAAATCAGACATAAATGTTCTTTAAACTAATGTACCACAAAAGACCATTTTCTAGACTGGATTGAATTGATGATGGCCATGATATCTTTCAGTATAACTCCTCTGAAAAAAAACGTACAGAGTGGTGGGGTTCTGTTTGCGTTATTGCTTCATGTATTTTAGGACCAGAAAGTCTCATGCCTTAGCTCTTCTCTAGGACAAGCACACAGAGCCTCATTGAGGCATGAAGTTCAGCTTGAAGTTCACTGTATTCTTTAGAAAAACACCCAGTGGTGCAAAATGTCCAATAGCGAAAAATCTGCCTCAGCAACCTAAGGATTTCTTACCTAAACTTTTAAAAATTGCCTGTATTTGATTGACTAGGTCCAAGTCAGATCTTGCTGCACTGCTGTATTTATATATTGTTAGATTAAAAGTCGACAATTACCTGCTTCCAGAAACTTGATTCTGTGCTAACTGTCCTGAAGACATAATTTAAAGATGTCTTTGAAAAAATTAATAACATTCATTTTCCTGGGCCTCTCAAGGCATGTGTGACTCATCAGGTGGTCACCCTGAACCACCCTTCCTATTCCTTCAAGAACACCTTCTGATTTGGAGAAAGGTGTGTTCCCACACAGGAATATAAGGAAGAACTGGCAGTGTTCTGTGTGTGGGGCCAGACTGCATCCTGTGCAAAGACTAGTTCAGACTTTCGTCTCCTTACTAAAAAAACAAACGGTGTGAGTTATTGTTCAGTGTCCTGTGAAGTGATCACAAATGAGCCACAGCAGACTCATTTGAATATGCTCTCTTCTGATTTTTCATTCTTTCTTCTTATTCTTTTGGTTCTTGCAAGTGATAAAAATACTTTTTACAACAGATGAGGAAAAAAGCTATTTTTCTATTCATACATTATAAGTAGGAGAGAAGTAGAAAAAGGTAGATCAGGCACCTTAGCAGATCATTAAACAGCATATAAAATATTTATCTAAATCTTAAGAGTTGATAAGCCAGCTGGAACAAATAATGAATTTATATTTTCTGAGGAGACTAAATATCAATCATTGTAAAGATTCCTTGAGTTTTACTGAATACTCCAGATTAATTTTTTTCTGTTTTAAAATATAACTGCAAAGAGAGTTAAAACAAGTAGTACCTCACTAACAAATTTGTACAATGTACAAGAGGGAAATTCAGTTTAAGAATGAATGACAATGGGAGAGGCACTTGGATATTTACAAGAAACAGATTCGAGGTTATTTAAAACATTTTTCTACAGCCTATTTCTCTGTTGAAGTACACTGTTCTTACAAGGTGTGTTCTGTGCAGTTCTTCCTGGCACTAGGATTTTAATCCAAAATTTGCTAAATCCAGTCATAGTCTATATATTCACTTCACTTCATGATCTTCAGATCAGGCCTTATATGAGCAGAAAGCAGAAAAGGCTTCTTGCATTACAAAAGCATTTCGATCTGTAGTACAAAGACACCCAGAGCCAGATATGATTTGCAGTTTCTAATTACTTGCTCTAGGAGAGCTCTACATCTTGTTTTTATATATTTGTGTAATCTTCCCCTGAGAGCAGTTCCCAACATGAGCAACACTCGCCTATTTTCATAACATTTCAGAAATGTGCTGGGCTATTGCCCCTTCCACCTCTGTGTCCTCAGGGCACTGTTCAGCTCAAATTGTACTACTGAGAGAGAATTTGGCCGTGAGCACTGTGTTAACAATATATTAGCCAAGGTCCACATGTTATAACTCAGGCATGGCGAGTCTTTATCCTGCTATGCTACTATGCCCCTGGGCTTGCAGCTAGGCACTTTGCCTTCTCAAGCACTCCTATTAGCTGTACAGCTCAGGACGCTTTGGTGATTTTTTTTTCCCCCCTCTCTTTTCTGATGGTATGTGCCTTTGTCTTGTTTTTCTCTTCAACTTCTGGCATCCTTCAGCTAAGAAAAGATACCGATTTGTTTATGTGCAGTAAGGCTGTTGCTTTCAATGAATAGCTTGCACTTTGCTTCACAAAGTGCTCCATTAGTGATGCTTTCTCCAATCAGCTGCCTTGTGGGTGCGATGTCACCTCTGTGTCACTTCTTATGTTTTTCCTCAGACTTTGTGCTCTTAGAAAACTGCCATAACATTCTCTTATACTTGATCTTGCTTGGTTAGAAAACTGGAATCCCGGAAGAATGCACACCAACACGAACAATGACTTAGTTGCATACTCACAGTATATTTTACCAGAGGCTCTCCACATGTTTTGGAAACATCAATTAATGACTCCTTCTGTGAGGCACACACACATTATGGTCTAAATTATATAGCTGAGCAAACTGTAGTTCACCAAATATTGAAGCCCAGCATTTTCAGAGGCTGGGCACCCACTGGTCCCTACAAATCAGAATTAAAAGCATTGAGTACTTGCAAATACCTCTCCACAAGGCACTCGTAAAAGTCACTGCAGTCCTGGTAACAACCCAAGAGTTCTAATTTCCAGCCTTATGCTCATTCTTTCCCATATTTAAAAGAAAACTAAATGGGTGGAGACAAACATCATGAACAGGGTCAGAGATCTTCAGTCACTGGTGGCCAAATCAACTACTTTAACAGATGTTTTAATGTAGACAAGTTAATGCTTATCATCATAGACTGCAGTGTTTTTCTGTTATCAAAAAGAAGCATCAAGAGACTGATAACCATTATTCAAGAAAACAGAAAAGAAAAATTAAATCTTGTCTAGTTAAGGAAAAAAAAACCCACAAAATTTTTCTAATCTCTCTGACAGTATTCTATGTTGGTGGCAAAATACTCTGCTTGAAGTCCTGCATAACAATATTTCAGAATTGGGGAATTTCAAGGGTAGATCCTTTTCAGGTTACACAATTCTACTATTGTCTTAACTGCTTTATGAAGCAGGTAAAAGTCAAAGCAAAGTCCTCCCTCACTGCCCAAATATTTGAATATGAACTGCCTTAGCCTTTTCTGTGGTAAGAGGTAGATGCTTGGAAAAAAGCCTAGGTTCTTTTTGCTATTCACATAGTGGATTAATCTTTTCAATGTGCAACCATAGATATTGGAGCTCACAGCATCCTTTTGCACTTATTTTTTATACTGCGTGTGGTGATTTTCACAGATTTTTCATTCTAATTTTCAAGCAGAGCAGTTGAAGATACCAGGTAAGCCTGGGGGGAGGGGGGGGCGGGGAAGGAAGGTATTTGTTCTCTGCATATTTGTTCTCTGTGCATACTTTTTAGATCTGATGGCAAAGGAATTTTTTTGTGATTTTCACCTGATCAGGTGGTTTCAGCTTTTGAATAAAAATTCCATTCTTTTTTATCTGGCAGCAATACACTAGGAAAGAAAATATCCATCACAGAAGTACTGGGATACATAATTTTTTCAAATCCTGGTTCTATTCCCTGCCACTGTGCCAGAGAAGTAAAAAGGCATTAAATTTATCTTAATATAATTACTGATATGATTACAGGCATGTTTGAAATCTGAAGCCTTTATAGTATGCAAAGTTCTGCGGCACATATGGACTAAATACATTTTCAAACTTTCATTGTTCACTGTTTAAAACTTTTGTAATAAATTAAGAATATTGTTCAAATTTCATGCTGTTCATTTTTTTTCATCTCAGCAGAAAGATATGTGATTATAACGAGGAATGTTGTGACGTGGTAACCTTTCCCAGATCTTTCTGCTTTTTGGGCAGGGGTGTAGAATCAAGGAAGGAATGAGAAGGTTATGCAGAATGGAGAATTTTTTTATGAGCCAAATTCTATTCAACTGTTCATTTCTCCAATATGATATTTGTAACAAACAAAGTTAAAACATCAACCTTGTCTCTTTGCTTGTGTGAATTCAAAGGAATTCTTGTGCCATAAAGAACATTAATTTTTTTCTTTCATTTAAAGCCCAGAGATTCCTGGAGATGTTTATTTTTGGTCTCTATCTTATAAACTCTTCAGGCTGGATGGCATGATATCTATGTCTTGCACAACACTGAATATGCTATCAGATTTAAGCAAATAGTAAATAACAATAACACTAAATTGTACACACAATAAAGCACCATTTTCATGCTTTAAAGTGAGCCTGGCAAAATTTCAAGGGTCTGGTATTTTTGTCTGAATACATATGTTGAGTCAAAACAAAGCCCTCAAGTCTTACTTTTAGGCAAATCCATCTCCACAGAATGTTTCAAACCCAACTGTGAAATCCAGACTTCAAGGATTTAGTATCTGGATGTATGTGATTTATTTCCAAATTTTCAGTCTCAGTTCAGCCACTTACTAAGAGAATGCTGGAGCTGGTATCAGTGTTACAAGAATGTTTCCTACCATATTTTTAATATGAAAAAGTGTTGAATCTTGGGAATATTTATTTTGTTCTTATTTGCCTCTATTGTGAGAGTCCATAGAAAGAAATTGTAAAAAAGCAACAAGAAAAACGCCCAAGCAAAACAAAGCCCAAGAACAAAACTCTTTTTCCCCCCGTATTCTCTGTTTCAGAGACAATAGCTGAAGCTGATCTCTGGAAACTAAACACAACTAGAAAAATGGGGGGGGGGGGGGGTGAGGGGGGAGAGACTGAAAAAGGCAGAACAAGTATAATACTGAACTTTCAATCTAGATTTTTTTTCTGAAACTTTTATATCATGGTTATTATGACCACCTCATACTGCTTTTCTAAGCCCACAAAGCCTCACTTGCCTCTAGGCACCAGAAAAATATCTTTTTTATTAGACCTCTTATGGCTGACATAATCGTGGTTCATAAAATTCCCTGCTCCCTTCTAACAGACATCATCCTAATCTCTAACCATGCATTCCTTCTGATGGCTCCACTGAACCGCTCCCATCATCTTCATTATATTTCCATGGAACTCCAACATAACACATACATCCTCAAAGTATCCTAAATTCTACATTGTCTGTCAGTAACAAACAGATGTTTTGGAAGCTCATTTGTTAAAAGTCATTAATAGAAGAGCCAGAATTCATGAGCTTTACCTTATGGATTAGTTATCATCCCTAATCATATTTCTTATTCAGATTATTTTATCAATGAATAATTATATTTTTTTTCTTTTGCTGATTCAGTTTGTTGCTCATGTGGAGTTTTCTGGGTAAGACACTATTTTTAATTTTACAAATCTAGCAAGAAAATAGTTAAAGAGAGCTGACAGATATCTTAATGAAAAACACAAAAGGGGAACTACAGGAAATAATTAGAACCATTCACTGCCCAAATTCATTGTACAAATCATGTTAAATAGTCAGCATGACTTGTAAATAAAATAAAATTGCAAAATTGCATTTTACTTAACAGTAAGTTCAAACAACTGCACAATAAAAAAATACTGTTCAGAATTAGTTTTTATGGGATTTAAATAACTAATTCACCAAAGCTTCTTTGAAAATCCCAGCCTGAGTTATGTTAATTCACACTTGAAGAAGTAAAAGGAATGTGTATGCTGGTGCAAAAGTTCATTAAGAGGTGATTTTACATTCCAGACAAATGCTATTTGTTCTGGACTATATTGGATGGATACTAACTAGGAATATATGGCACAGATTTTCTACTGCATTGGGGATCAAAGCAAAAGTAAAACAAGGCTCCAAATGCACTCAGCTATCAGCACTTTTCTCCACAGGACTCACTTTCACTCTGAAAGTTACTTTTATTTATATATATGTATATATATATAATCTGCTTCAGTCTTTTCAGTTGCTTTTTAAAATAAGACATTTCTATTTAACTTTGTTCTTAGAGTAATACACTTTTCTTGAATTCCCTGCCACCTATCAGTTCACAATTTTCCACGACTCTAATCTACAGCAGTGCCTCTGCTAAACCCTTCTAAATAAAATCCCTGGCATTTCACTCAAAGGAAGCTTCTCTTTAACAAAACAACACTGATATTTTTAGAACATATGCAAATAGTTAAAAACAGTTGCAAAGCAAGCACACAAAGTACCATTTGTTTGTGGTTACTGGAGTCACAGCATTTTAGAACTCCCAACAAAGCATCTGAGTATCATATATGGTTTACAAGACTGAAATCATCAATAAACCCGAGAGACAAAAGACTTTTGCAAAGCCAACATTTAATCACTACTATAAAATAAAAATCCACCTTCCCCTGAAGAGATTCTTCGTGGGAGATCAGGGGTCAAGTAAACAATTGACAACTTTTTGCTGGTGCTGCCTATATCATAGACCCTTCCCGTCTTTCTTCTTGGCTTTAGATAGTACACAACAAATAGCATAAGACATTTGGCAAGGAAGAAGTTAACAGATGCTCAATTGACCAAGTGGTTTCAGAATCACAGGACAATTTTGGCAGCTGTAGTGGAAAAAAACCCCCTGAACCCAAATCACGTAATCAGTGAGAAAATAACCCTCAGGAATCCTTAAGGTAATCATGCTGGGTACTCCAATAATTTTAGTGAGTAGAGAACATGAGAAAAGTTATATAAAAACAGAGTCTAATTCCTTGCTGCCTCATTAGTATGTTAAATTATGCCAGGCATGGACAAGTTGTTCATGTATATGTGGGAAATTGATGAGGAGTGGGAGGAATGGGGACAGAGTACAGTTATACCTGTTCCAAGAGAAAGGAGAAGAGAAAATACCAGAAAACTGCATAGGTCTGAGGCCAGACTATTGTTTTAAGTAGTTCTTTGTGGTAGGATCATACTGTTTCTCACTAACTCAAATGATACAAATCAGAATGAACACTGAAAATCACAACTCCTTCTTCACATGCTCAACAGCTGCTGATGGCTGCCGGGACCCCTGCCCTTCCTTGTGAAATGCCTCTTCTGACACCAGGCAGGAGAGCCTGGAAGGACTGCAACCTGCACAAAGGAAGAGTCTCTTTCCTCCTTTTTCCTTTCTTGCATAGCAAGAAAGGGCAGAAGCAAAAGGCAGAAAACAGCACTTGAATAAATGATTTTATTATGCAGGAAGGGGCTGAGTAAACACATTCAAAGAATAAAATTCCAAAGCTTGGTGTCATTAAGAGGCCCAGACTCACCACTTCATGTGTCTGTATATCATTTCCTTTTCTACAGAGGCTAAAGTCAGTACTGTGACTGTCAGTATAGGAAGCTGGAACAGTCACATTACTGGGGCATTGTTTGCAGCAGCATAGCTGTGTCACAGAGGCAGAGGACTTCATGGAAGAAATCTCCCAGCACTTTTAAGAGTTTGCCAGCTGGCTAACACTGCTACATCGGGTTAATAGAGTTCTGGTGTTTTTTTAAATATGAACTGCATTTACATGCAGAAAGAAGGAAGGTTTTGAGAGTCCAGGATAAAGGTGTGTTTATTTCGTGCCTGATTTCTACCATACAAAGGACTTTGTGTTACTTGCATAGTCATACAATAGTCTGGAGGGTAATAGAAAACTCCTGAATAGAAGGAAAGAGAATGGCATTGGAACAGGAAGACAATCATTGATTCAAGTGAAATACAAAGGAAGCACTGTGAAGGCCTGGTCTGTAACCTTGAAAAAGTTTTACATCAACTATATTTGATTCAACCTCATGAATTATCAGTCCTCTGAAATGGAATAGTTTCAGTAATTTTACTTTGAAAAAGGAAGTGTATAAGAAAGGAGTAGGGGGGATTCCAAATGGGTGGTAAGATATGCATTTAATTTTGTCTTTCAGTAATACTCAATGTGAAGTCTACAAAGATACCAAAAGTGCCTCTGGGTTTCCCGTTTTGAAGAGGGAAATGTGATCAGACAAAAATTGCCCACTGAGCATCTTAAACCTGGTTCAAAACTATCTAGATATTGACACAAATTTACTTTTAAAATTGCAGATCCCAAACAATCCAACAGAAAGCTCAATCCAACAGAAAACTTTGGCTACATCTGATAAAGTTATTTTGTATATGAACAATGCTCTGATAATAGATGCAGCTTTATACTGTGGCACCACTTTCCCTATACATGCATTGTCTGAAGTCACAGCTAGTAAGCCAGAAGAGCAGAAGGTAAGCTGTGCTGTGGAAAGCAAAACCAAGTTCAGTTAAAAAATGTCTTTTGTAATTTTTCTTCCACGCATGGATTGCTAGAGTTCCCACTTTCTAAAATACTTTATTAACTTCTAATTATTCATTTGTTTGACTCTGACATTTAGTGATAAAAAAATGAATTTTAAAAATTTAACACTTGGTATGTCCATGAGCTGCTAGAGAGAGTGTTAAGTGCATGCAAGTGCTGTGCAGGACGCCCAGCAGAAAGGAGGTCAGCACTGTGTGCACAGAGCATCTATGATTTCCAGGCTGTTGAAGTCTGACCTTAATTCTGCAAGACTTATGGTTTTCTGAATAAGAATCTGGCAGTCAATTTGGCAGAGTATGGGAGATGGAAAAGTTGGTTCTGGGCTAAAATGTACTTCTAGATCAATTAAACATGCTGTGTAACACAGTCTAGGGATTTTGTTCAATCTTTTGTAAACACAAACACTTATAGAGCTCCTCTTAAAGGTGATATTTCAAAAGCAACTGCACAACTCCATTTTAAACGACAAGACAGAAGCTGTTTTCCCAGTTCAACAAGAGCAAATGTTTGGTAATGCTGCAAACAGGACTCATATCTTGCTGCCTGTTCTGTGACTCCTGACCCTAACTCTTTGCTGCCTTGCCCTGGAATGTTTTCCAAAATGACTACAAACTTTTGTCCTGGAGCTATTTTAATTTTAAAGTCACTGCGGGAGAAATAAGGAGATCTGCTTTTTCATTTGTCTTATTCATGGAAAAATACCATTTCCTTTGGCTTATGCCTATGAGTGCCTGTGAGTTTTGCTTTGTGCTTCAGTGAATATCTAGCCTGAATCTGTCTCATCTGCTGAGAACTTACAGCTTAAAGCAAATCCATGGCAGGCCGTGCTGTGTAGGACTCCTGTGTTCCATTTGCAGGAGCAAATCTTTCTTGTTAAGACAAGATTTGCTTAAAAATCAGAGCCTGCAATGTTTGTACTTTTCCACTATCAAGAGATGCATGCAGATGCTAGCGTGTTCGTACTTGGAACCACTGTACTATTCAGACAATACATCTAAAACATATACCAGGTTTTGCACTGCAAAATCTTGTGAAGAAAAGAAGAATAAAAAGATGAGCTTGTTTATCTCAAAGACATATCCTGAAATTCTTATTCCCTGATTTTATATGATAGTGAAGAACTTCTAGGGTGTCCTTTGTTCGTGTCTGAATTTTCTTCATGGAAAGCAGAGTACAAAAAAAGAGTACAAAAAGAAGATTATTCAGCCTTGTTTCAGCATGAAGCTGATCCACATCCAGACTCAATAGCAACAGACTTGAGATATCCGGGTGTACAATCCCTCCTTGTCAAGGAAAATCCAGTGATGACATTTCTTCTGAATCCAGCATCAGATGCTTTTGAAAGGAAGAATCATTTGAGGAAAAAGCAACCTAAACCTGAGTGCCAATTTCTTTTTCCTTTGGTTTCATCCCAAGAGTCTGGGACATGTCCACTGAAGCACAGTGGTTTGAAGGTATTTTTACTGCATCCACTGATGTCTCCTCTCTCTTTTTTCTTGAGAATGTTAGAGGCAAAATATCTGACCACAGTTCAACCACTCTGTTTTGCAGTTTTCACACAAACTGACCTCTGTGAGTAGCTTAAGCTCATGTGTGAACAGCAGCAGCAACGATCTGAGCACGATCTTCCTCCTGCTTCACAAGGGCAGATGTGCAAGGAAATCAGCTGTGACAGCTGCAGCCGAAAGCTCTGCAGCAGGGCAAAGGATGGAGGTGGGAGACAACTGGGAAAAGAAATGCTCACCCCCAGCTGTTCACTGTTCCGGCTCTGCAGACCTGCTGGAGGAATTGCCCGTGTGAGGCCCAGGAACTGGCTTTGGCTTCAGAGAACAAAGGTTAGCTACTACCTAATATTTAAACAGTCTAAGCTCCCAGATAAGCTGTAACTCGAGTGGCTTAAGGAGAGCTTGTACAGGAGCCTCCGTAAAAAGATCTGAGAGATGGAAAATAGGAGTCCTGAGAAGGGGGGAAGTTCTGCAAAAGGGTGTCTTTTTGCACAGCACTAAACCTCACAGGGAACAAATTCTGATAGAATGAAAGAAATCTGGATACTAGCAGCTTTTGCTGATGTGAAGTACTGCTCTTGGAAAGTTTAGTCTGGAAGGAACCTCTGCATCAGGCCTACACTCAGAGGAGGGGCAAATTTAAAGTTGGATCCAACTTGCAAATTAGGCCAGGATATTCAGCTGTTATCAATGACTAACCAACCTAAAAGGAATTTTTTTAACAGCTGTTTGCTATGGGACAGCTTTCTTTTCCTTTAAATAAATGTTCACTGTGCACCTCATTCTATTTCACAGCAGAATTAAGAGACCAGACTCATGACTTTGACATGAAAAGAGTTCTGTAAGAGTTGACTTGAGAGGGCAACACATGCACCCATCCTAACTTTAAAGCACAGTGAGTACAACACATCTCAGGATGAGGTAAACTGCATCATGCAGCTCTGCCTGGGACAGACCTCAGCAAGTGTCTCTCACAGCACAGCTAAACCACCTTGTCATGGGATGACTCACAGCATTAGGCAAACTAAGGTAAAAATACAGCTTCTTTAGCATTTAATTAAAGGTCTTAAAAAAAAAAGGGTTATAGAAAAATATTTTAAATAAAAAAATATACTTCTATACCACAAAGAGAAGCAAGAAAAGACCTGTCTCAACAACTTTTTTTAAGCATCTCAGGTTGCATCTGCACTGTTTTCTCTGAAATCACTATGCAAATGAAAACTCATTCTATATAGTTTATGCTCTCAGTTACTTGGCCAAAAAGACAAAAGGAAAAAAACCTGTTATGAAAATCTTATATTTGACCGTGAATTTCACTGAGATCCTCAGAAGAAAAATACTATTCCGTGTAAGGCAGACCATGGGCACACCTGTCCAACTGTGGAGAAAAGTGCAGCTTAAGAAGTCATGCTTCCATGGCTGACTGACGACAAAAAATAGAGTGTCCAGGGAGATTTCCAGACTGTGTCTCAAAGTAGATTTCACACTGCTTATGAGATCTTATTTTAAGACAATGTTTCCATCTCAGAAATAAAAACTCTTACTTTCATTAGGCCAGTGTTTGAAAAAATACTTCAAATAAAAAATATTTTTAAAAGCATATCTGTGTAAATTTAATTGTATTTCTGGATTAAACACTTTTTATTTATTGATTGATTATCCAAGCAGAATTATTTAGCAGCAAGCTCTAGTTCTTTAATCTCTACTTCTCTGAGAGTTGCTGATAATGGACCATATTTCTGGTTCGCCAGCTGCAATTAAGAGTGTTATTCTTCTGAAAAGAAAGGGAAACATCTGTGTTTGTATCATGTTATGTTGACCACTTAGCAGATGGATCACAGCACTAGGGATTTAGAGCCTAGCGATTCTAAAGGACTCTAGAGAATTAGAGCCCAGAACCATGAAATAGTGACAAGAGTTGAGTACATAGCCACATCAGGCTGTTTTTTAAAAAAATACCAGGTTTTTAAGGGTCATTATCCTTACATTGAAGTAGGTATGGTATAGTATGAAAAATCAGCTTTATAACCAGAGCTGGGAAATTAGATATACTTAAAACTATACTGCAGGGAATGAAACCACAGTGCCAAAACTTCAGGGAATATTTTTGTTTATTTTTCTTTGTTTGTTTTGGGGGTTGTGGTTTTGGTTGTTTTTTTGGTTTTGGTTTTTGTTTGTGTTTTTTTTTTTGTTTGGTTGGTTGGTTTTTTTAATGCAGGTAAATTTAAGTTTGCTCACGAAACAAATTATTATTTAAGTCGTTTCTCCTGCAATCCTTAGGTTTCTGGACAGACAGGCTCTGAAAAATCTTCCTGGGAGGGTTTAAGGAGTGTTTTGTTAACCCTCTGCTACTCAGCCCACCCCTCAGAAGGAAACATTGCCTGGCCATGGCAAGTCGTTACATCAGTAGTAACATCCAGCACAAGGGAGGTAGCAGGTCATTTCACATGGTTTGGAAACTGGAGACTTACAAAGACCACACCTACTCCAGCCAAGACAACCTGCTAGATTATCTTTGCTAGAAACTTTATGCTTGGGCAGTCCTAAATGAGTCTGGTTTGATGGCTCATAAGGCAGAGTCTGAGTACTGATGATTATCCTGATGCTTTGATGCTTTCTCATATGTCAGCAAGGTTCACTTGGACCTTGAAAAATACTTGATATTTAAATTGCTCATGGTTATGCTTTTTTGATGTTTCATTTCCTGTAAATGGGAACTTAATGTTGATTTTTAATTTTTTTTTTATCATTTTCACCCATGAATTATGACTGTCTCATTTCAGTTTTGACAAAATTCTTGGAAAGCTTTTTCTGAAGGAATATCCAACATTTTAATGGCCTTAAATGAAATTTTGGTTCAGAATAATACAGGGAAGCTTGCTGACACAGGGCACTATGCCAAATTAAATTAAATAGATGGTTTTTTATTTACTTACTGAGAGAGTCCTGAAAATTCCCCACGGGAGATTTGCAGAATAACCTCCACAGTGTAGTTTTGTAATTAAGCAGCTTCCCAGTTAAATAAAAAAAATCCCTCTGCCCATCCCCTGAAAGCACATTCAGAACACAAATCTCCTCCCTATAGTTGCAAAGCAACACACTGCACAGCCCTTGTCCTAAGAGCAGTATATTCGTTCCTGAGCAAATAACTACCAGGTACATAGCTCTGCCTCTCAGGCAGAAGGATTTACAGTGTAAATAGATGTAAATGGCTCTATCAGGTGCACAGCTGGAAGAGCTCTTGCCTGCTGTGTGCGTGCCAGAGAGCACACAGCTGACCAGGCTGAGTGTGTAACTGTGAATGCCTGAATTCCCGTGCTGTGTCAAAGTAGTGACTGCATATGAAATTAAACCTTTGTTTTTGGGAAAGCTGCAGGGAACAAATAGTCTCATTGCCAGTTAAGTAGGGAAGTCATTTCAAGGCAATGGCTTTGAGATTTTTTTTATATTTTTTTTCCATTCTCATTAATGATTAGACTGAACCAAAGCACCGCAACTCTGTTTACTATGTCTTCCTTCACTCACAAACTAAAAATAAAAAATAAAAATAAAAAAAAGGGTTTATAGGTTTACCAACTACAGAAAGCTGTATATTTATTTTATGCACTGGGAATTTTGAACAATCTAACAACACAGAATTGTGGAAGGGCTGGTAGGAAATGATGGTATGATTTCTAAAGCATACACTGCTTTAGAAAGAGTTATAGGACACGCTTTTGCTTTCATGTTAAACATAAATTAGACTCAAAATAATTTCTGGTCCTAATAACTTCACTAATTATCTTTACATTCAAGTGCTTACTAATTTTGTTTCCACTATGCAGAAAGAAATATATTATCCAGCATAATATAGGCTTGAATAAAGATTTTCAATATATGTTGCTCTTTCCCAGCACAGCTAATATGCCGGCGGTGTGTGAGCTAGATCATCTCAGGCATATCCACTTACTTCTCCGTTGGAATGTGCCAGAGAGTCAGCCAATACACAAAGGAAAGTAGTTGGTGGGTGTGATTTGACATTTGTAAACTCAGGGCACTCATCTGTCTGCATTGTTCTCATATTTTAAATGTTTGTTATATGTATTGCAAAAACACCCAGCAGCCCCAGACACACACCATGACACACCATGACCAGGTGCAACACCTGCACACACCAACCAGTCACCCTTGTATCAAAGACTAAGCCTGAAGCAGGTCTTGTAGATATACATTTGACTGTTTTGACTAATCCGCACACACAGCCCGATGTTAAGTCTCACTAGTCACAACTAACATTTCCAGGGAGGTCTATTTTCAGGATATCCCACCAGCTTGGAGGTAGGACTTGAACTTTATTGTTCCCAAGGCCCATCCTACTTCAAATCAAATCAACACACCAGCTGTGTGTCAATTGATCTAGTTTCATAAAAATAGCCAGTACAGTACTAAAAAATACTAATTCTAGCAGCAGTCCCACAAAATGCAATTGCACAGCCAGTAGATACTTACTTGCTCATCATAAAATACCCCAAAGATTCAAGCAGTTAGCTGCTGTGAATTTCAAGAAAGTAAGACACCATGTGCACGAGGCAAGGTAGTCTTTACCAAAGAGCACAAGAGAAAGACTGGCTTCTTTGACATGAGGTTGCTTTCAAGCACTTCAGAAAAATCACAAAGACACTACCATGACCAAGATAACTGTGAACATTTTCCAACACCTTAGCTGTTTTTTCAACCGTAACTTTTCCAAATGTGGAAATATTACAGTCCTGCCATCCAAAATCCATCTCACAGGCTGTCTATCCGAGAAGGCTGCTCTGTTACACTTTACATGGAGTAAAAACAAAGCCTAGATAATCTAAAGTAACTTTCCCCCATGCCTAGAAGGTACCACTGTCTAGGCTCCAGGCCTGATGGCATCACATGGTGCAAATGCACTTGGTTACACAGACAATTGCCTGCTGATATTCAAATCCACTCTTCTGGCCTTTCGTATCTGTGTTATTCTCTTGAGTCTGTGCCTACATAGTTATCATTTGACATCAGACCACATAGTCATGACAAGCATGGAACTTCAGTCCAGTTCAATAACTGAACCTTTGACACCATTTCTGAACTGAAACACATAGAAAAAAAGACAACAAAGGAGACAAAGGCAAGGATGGAACTCACTGCATATTCTTTGAGATAAAGGGATGGTAGAAAAAGTTGTCAATATTTAAAGCTATGGACAGAAATATCTGAGGCTTGTTTTTCAGATTGCCCTTTTGACTCCATTTTAAAAGTTTTACTTGCAAGGTAAAAAATCTCCATTGTCTTCCAGAGTCAAACTCATCTACTGTATTCAAGATTGACCTTAAACTCCAGCTCCTAACAGTACAGGTCTTCTGTACTTCCACATTCCTTTGAAATAGGACTCCTTTTTCCCTGATCAAATAGGAACTGTGGATCCAGAGAGGTTTTTTTGGTAGGTTGGTAGTTGGTTGCATCAGAGGGTTTTCTTCAAGAGACTTGTTTATGGTAATGACATTGAAAATACCTATTTTATAAATGTCATTCTGTCCCTTAACTAACCACTCTACATAACTAAATAAATGTTAGCAGATAAAATATAGTTTGATTGGAACATCTATATATGGATACATCTCATATAGTTCAAATACTCTCATCTGTTTAAAAGGTAGAATTTAATAATCAGATATAATGCATTAAGTATAACGTAAACTACTAAGAGCTTGATCAAGCACTGATAAGGACGAGATTTCCAGTATGGACTCCCAGTCCATAAAATGTCTGTTTTTCTTAGCATATGGATATGTGAAATAATAATAAAACACGTGGACATAGTTCATTGCTTTCTATATGCGATTTAAAATGAGCAAAAGACCATATTATTCATGTCAGTGAAGATTTGATTAGGATTTTCCTTAGGTCCGTGGTTATTTTCTGATATATTTTCTAAACAATTCTGTCGTTTTTCACTCAGGATATGAATAACATGTGCATTCCTATACTATATATAAACTGAAGAACCTGTGTCTAGAATATATACTTAGAACTAGGCCCAAAGATGGCATATATTCCACTAAACTGCAGAACATCTTCTAATGCCTCTTTGGAAAATGGAAAACTTCACTAGTTTGAAAGGAGTGCCACAGGCCTGTGAAAGGGCATGCATTTCTTACAGGGTCTGGCAGAATACCCATAAACTCCTCCTTACAATTTAGTCTTTTTCCACTTTAAAAGAAAATATGTATACAGAATTTCGAATTTAGAAGTCTCTTGGTGCACATATAAAGATATATGTCTCTGCTAATTTATGAATACATGGTTTCACAAGCTCTACAGAGTATCATAATTAACTGCAGAGTCAAAAAACTTTTCAAATTAATAAACACCAGATGATTTATTGTTCTGTAGTGTTTAATTAAAAATTTTCATAGTAAGCTATACAGAGCTGAATGGGGACATATGGTATAAATGTGTGGCAATAATCTGCTAGAATTATTCTCCTAGTTCTCTTCAAGTCTTTCTCTCTGTTTTAATCTTGATGCAAAAACAAAGGCTACTTTGAGAAAAAGATTATGTATCAGTACAAGTTTTATTTATTACAATTTATTTGGGAACAGGAGAGCTGTAGAGAGCTTGCAGGCCTAAGAATATTTTTCAGAATACAGAACTGTCAAGTGAGATGATAGCTATTCATTAAATATAATGGAACTCACATGGTAATTTTAATAGTTGCACAGTAATAACTAAAATCTAAGCACTAATATAGCAATCCAAAAAGAAATTTTTTTTTTTCATTTTTCAGAATTAGTGAAATAGTTTCAACATCAATAGGAGTTTTCCATGCACTTCCAACAAGTTAAGTACTACTTACTATCCTAAGAAATTTAGTTTAAAATTACTTAGGTTAAACCTTGCAGACATTTGTGGAAGTAAAATTAAATAAACATTAAATGGTTTTTAAGAAACAAGTTGGCTGAAAACTAAGCGGAAAAAAGCAAACAAACAAACAGAATAGTTCAAAGTACAGGCAGACTGAGCAGGCACTTAAAGAATGTGCATAAAACACTGGCTAATGGCACTGGATGTCCTTGACGGAAAACGCGGTAATTGCAGTAAGGGAAGCAATGCCATTCTAGGCAAGCTGGTGGCAGAAGTAGTAATGAGGAAAGTAGTACTGGGCTGGATGAGAATGGTGAGAAAAAAATTACTCTGATTCCTGATGTGTTCAGTCAAATATGACACTATGCATCTTTAGCAAGCTAAGATGGACTACACAAAAGAAATACCTCCCATTACCAGTATTGATTCATCCTCATAACAACAGAAGCCATAAATACCATTACCTGATTAAATGAGAAGTTCTGTGAGAACTTACTGAAGGCTAGTTACAAGAAAGATGGTTCCCTATGGATTTGCAGCTTACAGGTAGCTGATTTTGCTACTGGAGAAAGAGGCAAGCCTCAATTAAGCTTCTTTAGAGGCTGAGTTATAGGATTTATCTATTCTTCCTAGAGATGTGCTTTTCCAAAATTTTGAAGGACCTAAATTATATGTGATAACTCGATAACCTCTTTGAAACCAGATGAAATCAACAACACTCAAAACTGACTTGAGCTCACCCACACACAGTGTGAATTTTTAACATATCTTCCTTTGACCTTATAAACTTAGTAAGCATGGAGATTTTCTGGCTGCAGAAAAACTCTCAAGAATGTGTAGGATAAGGTGAAATTTTACAAGAGGATTAAAAAAGAACCTTTTTATGATTCCTCACAATTTGTGGAGATGAATTTTTCACACACTGACCATGAACAGTATTGCACTCTCTTCCTTGTGTCCTCTCATCTTCAATTTC
>JAWWMO010000083.1:27252345-27275402 GCA_035047845.1 Dendrocincla fuliginosa | reverse complement strand
TCTATTTCAGGAAGGTACTTTCTTTTCCTATCTTTGAACAGTGTTTAGCTCACTAGGACTAAGTATGTGAATGAGTTTTGCACTGCTACCACAATATAAAATTATTATAATAGTTCTTTGCAATTTCAGTTCTTGTCTACTCTGAACACAGGCAAATATTGACTATCCTAAATATATTGGCCAGCAGTAGTTCTTCCCTTATTGAACTGTACACAGACATTTGCTGTAAAACATGTACGATATCCAACCATTCACTTCATTTGTTTCTGACTTTGAAGCTCAGTGTAGTAACAGGCAGCTTTGATACAGTTATTAATGATACAGTAATATGCTAAATATGCAAGACTCGTCATCTTTGCCATCCAAGCTATTCTGCAGCCATACAAGCAACCTAAAATGTAAACAAACACACAGGCAATGGCTAGCTAATTTAGGAAGTACCCATGCTTTCTCAGACTGCAAGGAGTCGTGTAACATCCCCTTTTTGCCTTTTTGCCCCTTTAGGAAAGAATGCTCTCCTAACCAGCTGACTCCAAACCATAACATGTGGTTCCAGTAACAGGTGCTGCTGTGAGGCTCTTACAGGCAACATCCCCCAAATCTCTTCCTACTGTTTCAACCTCTCTGCTCAAGCAGGGTCATCCTAGAGCACACTGCACAAGATTTCATCCAGCAATTGCACAGTTTGTGACAGCCTAAAAGAATCACAACCTTGGATTGTATGTGGATTGAAATCTAACCTACAGACAATCTTTCATGGAAACATTTCTATAGAACTTACTTCTCGGGTTTTTTGCAGTAGCAAATACATGACTTTCCTGCACCATCCAATTAATAAATTTAATAAGCAAATTGCACTAGCAGTGCAGATGCAACTTGCAAATTTCACTGCTGCTCAATTTGAAAAGAGATTTGATTGCCTTGAAAAAGAAAAAAAAAAAACGTGTTCCTAGGACTGCTACTGTATAAGCAAAACATCAAAACACTGTGTTAGGGCCAGTATTTGGTATGTAGTATAACTCTGAAAAATTATGTATATATAATTATATATGTGGTTATTCTTTGCGCCTAGTGTCTGTTAAGAACATGGCCTCATTTGGAAATGTTTTTTGTTACCTGGAAGCTCTGCCCAATGTAGATAAACACAGCTGAGGTTCCTTTAAACACACAGGTCCTCATAGCATTCACTAGACAAGGAGGATTCAGCTCTATACAGGCACAGCAAGTTCCCAAGGGCTTTTGCAAAGGCCACGTAGAACTGCAGTGATCAGAGCTTGATGCAGAACCTGTCCTGCACAAACAGCTCATTACTCACATTGTGCTCTCCTGTGCTTGCACCAACAGGCAAGATGAGGCAGCAATTTACATGAAAAATCAGAGAAGTACTCTGTGTTCAGAACATATTAAACCTATGTAAAGACTACAAGTACTGCTGTAGAGTTGTCACTATTCTACCCCGCACTGATGAGGTAAGATGTCTATAGGCTCTCTGTTTTTTCTACAAGGCAGGTAACAAAACAAATTATGCTGTTCATATATTTAGAGACTAGGCATGTGCCTCTTTTTGTGTTTTAGCTCTAGAAAAGAACTAGCAGCTGTAGTAGCCTTTAGTACGAAGTTTGCTGAATTCCAGCCATACTTATTTCACAGCTGTGCTTCCAAATCCTGTGTTACTCTCACAAGGCAGTTGGGCTTTATTCACACTGTTTCAGATGACAGCCCTTCCAAGGTACAGCTCTCACTGCTGGGGCACAGCTTTTCACTTTGTACCAGTTTCCTATCTTGTGGCTATGAGACTATATGAAACACTATATAAGAGAAAATCAGAATAGTACAGACTTCATTTCACTGCCTTTTAGGTCATTAGGAAACAGTGTGATTGCTTCATTAGAAGCATAGCTGATTCCATAAAAAAGTAATGGACTTTTTACATTTAAGCCCACAATTTCCTCACCGAATGGATTTGTTACCAGATCAGGGTCAGATATCTATGCTGTTTATAAAAGCATATAAAATTAATGAGAAACAGTAATAGACAGTAGAAACAGTAGAAACAACTGGAAACTGCATAGATGTTTAAAGAGATGGTTGAGTTTGCCATTTCCCCTACCCCAAAGAACTGAATTGCATTGGAAGTTGAACAAATTGGTTTGTATCCATAATTAAAATCTTTCATTAAAGATATACTGAGTTTAAGTCAGTCCATCATACAAAAGGTATAAAATTATCTATGTAGAGTAACTTTGACATTATTTCTAACCACAGTTATGACTATTAGACTTAAATTAGCAACATTATAATTTCCTATGTAAGAAAACACAAGTCTCTGCACAGTACAACAGAATTCTGGTGAACCCCTAGAGAAACACTACCACAATCATCTACCACAGGAAGAAAACCCTCTAGCAGTAAAAAAAAAATCCCATGCTTACGACTCTGAGAGGGAGAAATGATTATTTGGCTTTCCAAATACTACTGAAAGTCCTGAGCTAATTACTATTCATTAACAGGAAAAACAAAAGTCGAATTGGGATCAGCGTTTGGTATATACTATACTTTAAAAACTACTGACTAAAAAAATCCCGGTGAATTATCTAATGATAATTCTGCAGAAAGTTCTTAAGAATGTTTTATTACTTCTTTTCTTGAAATATATGTTCTAATCCCCATGCATGGGTATGGATGTTAAAAATTTATACATGGCTTTGATTTGCGAATACAGTCATTACCCTGTAGTCATCAAAAACCAGAATCATAAATATGCAAGCAATGTGAATAATGATGTATTGGTAGAAGTAGAGAATGTTTATTTCTCCAGAGGAGTATGCTGATCTTCCCAGAAAATTCTGCTTGAAATGTCCTGAGAAAAGAACCTAGACTAGTTAAGTGGCTCTGCAACTCCAGAGAACATTCAAATTTTTGATCTTTTTTTAATAAATTTATTTGGATCTAAAATGTAACTGCCAATGACATCAACAAATTCAAAATTTCAACAAATTTCAAAACACTATAAGAGTAAATTCTCCTTGCAAAATCTTCTTTCCAAAGAAAAACTGGTAAAAAGCTGAGTAATTTCCTAGAAAAATCCTAAACATGAAACATTGTGGAAGATACATTTTTTTCAGTACCCAAATATCTTCACACCAATCCTGACAGACAACACTTTTGCTTATACACATTCATGCAGCTCCGGAGCCTATGGAGCTGGAACTGGAGCTGTGGACCTGGCAAGCATTTATGCCAGGTGTGAAAAATGGCTGTCAGGAAAAGAGATGGTCAATCTCCTTACTGAGATCATGGCCAATTTTAATATTTTTCAAAGAGGGGAGGAGACATGAGTCCATTAGTGGGAAGGCAAAGTCCAGTGACAAAAGGCTTCACTTCCTGGGAAGAAAAGGTCTTGGAGGAAAGGGACAGTAGAAGCAAAACCTAAACATATTGAAAGGTTCTTCTGTCATGTGGTGTAAAATCCTGCAAGCACATAACACAGTTCCCAGTTGCTTTACTAGAGCTGTTTGCTTTATGACTAAGAACAAGACAGCAAGCCAAGCTTTGCAAAGATATTCCGGTATTGCAAGATTCTACAGCACACTACAGCTTTTCAAGCACTCTTCAACACATCACTCCAAACTCTTTTCGAATAGACCCAAACAAATCTCAAGTTTTTCTTCTGGCACTGTAGTCTCCAGGGCAGCTCAGTCTGGGCTGAGTTCTGCCCCTACTGTGAGGATGGGTGCAGCCAGCTCCCTGCCCAAACCCGCCCCAACACACGTTGAGCTGCAGATTCCCTGGAGATTACTGTACTGGCATAAGGAAGGAGGAAATAACAACCGGGAAGAGGGAAGAGCAGAACCATCTCTTTTAGGAGCAGTTGCAGCTTAAACTAGCTGGGATGTTCTAACGTTTTTCTCTTTTATTGAAAAGAGTAAGATTAGTCCTCAGGTGTTCTCTCAGAAGCCAGAAGAAAACTAGGGGAGCCTTAAGATGTGCTTCTAATGGATTTTCTTGCCCAAAAAGCACCTGCTACTGCTATGCTTAGAACAGTTCTATTGGAAGATCTGCTGGTGTTTTAAACGTGATGGTTCACAGACTACTTATGCTAGTCTACAAAATTATTAAGTAAAAGTTTTCATATTAGCTACAATATTTGTAGACTGTATTCTCACAAGAAATTAGTCTTCTTCATAAGACTATCTTGTTTTTATTGTGGCATGATACAGCAGACACTTCCCAGATAAATGGTACCATGAAATTAAATTCTACATGAGCTCTTGCATCCAAATACTCACTTATTGTCCAGACATATAAGGGACAAATAGGGACAGGAATAGTTCAGGGAGTGCTTGAGGGTGGTAATTTTTTTAAAAGCCCCACAGACCCCACATAAAATAATCCATTAAGACAGCTGAAATAAAATTTAAGATCCTAGTCTGCATCAGACTTTTAGGTCCAAAAATAACTTTAATAATACATTCTTAGTTGGATTCTTCTGAAATAAGTTGCAAAAAAACCCAAATGACAAGAGAACAGTATCTCTTCCTCCTCTGCTTACAGATTTGAAAAACCAGAGAGTTAATTTTAATATGGTGGTTAAAAAAACCCACAATGGTTAGCATTCCATTGATTTTTATGCCAAATGTATATCTGAATTTTGTTAGTCATTTTTGCATTTCCCCAGAATTTTAGTTGAAAAATAATGGCATAAAATGATACTGTGACATTATAGCATTCTGTGCCATATTTAAATCAGGTTTATGCCAGAAGATTAATGAAGGGCATATGAAAGACACAATGCAGTCCAATATTAAAAGTGAAGACAAATTCAGTGACTCATCTATGATCACATACACAATGAAAGCACAGTACAACAGCATCAGTTTAAAGCTTCAGAAAAAGATTGTATTACTGTAGCTTGGTTCCAAAAAAATATCAAGACAACAACATATCAAAATAACAAAGAAGATACTGCTTAACCAGAGTAATTCTTTCCTAAATTTTCACATCATTATAATAACATTTTCACAAGAGTTCAAAATAGATTTGGTCTGAGATATTTTAATAGTGTTTCTGATCAGATGGAGAAAACAGAGAAGTTCATACATTTTGCAAACACCTACTACATTACCAGCAAGCAGGAGCACGCTGACTTGGTTGCCTTGGGAACATTTACAGGCTGCTATGCTTTTGAGGAATTTTTGTTTGTTTGCTTTGTGTTTATTTGCTGGCTAACCACCCACCACTTGAAAGTTTTGTGCAATTCAGGAACAGTCAGGCATTTTTTCAAAAACATGCTCCCGAGGTAGTCACACACATGAGCTGGTGAGGGGGAAAGGCAGCATATTCAAGGTGGGGATTCTGCCAGTAACAGCACTGAGGCTGAGGTTATTTTCTTATGAACTTTACATTTCAGACAAAATGATACACTTTTTTGTTGGGTAAATTGCCTTGAAATGCACCCTCCCATCTGTGAGCTGTACCTTTTGTGCATATCAGTACTACTACTCATGTAATGACTCTTAAAAATGTATGTTGTTTTGTGGTTTTCCCAAATATTGATTGTTGTTACTCATTCTCTGGAGAATTCACAGTAGATTCTACTTTTATGAGACATCTGGGGAAAGAATATATTCTTCCCATAGTTTTCTTAGGGGTCCAAATCTATAGAAACAATGATCCTATTAAACTGTTGCATGAATACCTATAAAAGCTAAATGAGAGCTTATGTGAATTGGCGGTTCCTCTGAAGTCAAAAAAATTACAACAGTTTATGGTATTTGAGAATATGAAACTTAAGTTTCAACAATTATTTTTAAATAGCAGTAAGGCAGAGTGTGAAAATTTTGAGTTCTAAGAATAAGGTAGTACAAAATGTTACGGGTCTCAATGTATTTTAGTTGGGCATAAACATGTTTATGCAGATGGATTATGGATTGTTAAACTTCTAAACTAATATGAAATAGCAATTGACTTCAAGCTTGCAAATTGCACTTCTCAACAGTGTTCCTCAATTTCCTTGGAACACATGTAGAACAAATTTAATTATTGTGAATTTGCCCCATTGAGTTAACCTTTTCTTTTTGCTCCACCAGTAAATCCTAGGTTTATTCAACCAAAGCAAACAGCATTATCAAGGTGTACACCTGTGTAAACATAATTCAGATCTACCTACTCCTATGCCACAATTTTTCTGCTGTAATGATTGACTGACAATTTTTGTTTCCTTACAGCTACTCTAAAGTCTGTTGTAAAATGTGTTTCTGAAGTAAGTAGCAGTACAAGCTGCACTTGGGGATTGACCACCAGCATGATAGATTTAATTACTTCTATGGAATAGAAAGGAAACAATAGTATATAATTGAAATTTAAGAACAAAGGATATTAATACTGCAATTTTCTATTATGTGTGTGCCTTTTTAAATCTAGATTTCACAACATGATTAAAGACAACCTAAAATATGAGGGAGTACAGCTTATTATACAAGTACTTTATGTCTGTACTTGAACTAAATGGCAGCCTTTGATTCTGCTTAATGACAAATCACTTTTAACTGAGAACAAAGAAGCCTAACTGTAATTACCACTTGGACATTGCTGATTTGTTTTAGTAGCTCCTTTTAAAGAACAAAAAATAAATAAATGGAACAGCTACAGTCTCTTACAAGGTGCTTATGTACTCATCATCTGCTACCTTTTCAAAAGTCACTTCAGGTATTGCATATAAACGTCCCTTTTCTGATTCCCAAATAGCAAGAACTTTTATGTAAAATTTATTTATGAACAAGCAGATTTAATCATTGCTGAATGTTCAGCTATTCCTTACAACCTAATTAAACACAACAAATCAAGATTTTTACTGACATGACAACTGTATTTTTTCATGTTTATTTCCCCTTATACATCTTAAAATTTGGGATTACATGAGCCAAAATGAAGTACCAGACTTGGGGACTATGAAAAGAAGTTGACTATAGTAGACTTTTTCTGGACAATTGAAGAGTGACTAAGATAAATATCAAGGTGACTCTACACTTCTCTAACTTTGCTGATAAAGTCCTATAGGATACTATGAACTTAGGAAAAGTAAGTATATCTCTTCTTAAATATATTTTCTTCCTAACTGCTAAAATGGTTGCTTCTGCTAGTAAACTGCTGATAAAATGGTTGCAGCATTAGCTGTTCTGGGACTGTTCTACACGGAATTCATTTTCTTCTCTGCACCTGTATGGTATCATGTTTTGGATTGTTGACCAAAACAATGCTAACAACACACCCATGTTTTAGGTATGGCTGGATGGTGCTCACACAGCATCAAGACCTAGTCTGGTTTTTCAGTGTGCCCCACGAGCAATAAGGCTGAGGATGGGCAAAAGGCCAGGAGGGGAGGCAGCCAGAACAGCCAACTGCAGCTGACCAATGGGACACTATACATCATCATATAATGTCACTCTCAGCAATAAAACTGAGGGGGAGTTTTCCAAAGTAGCCATTACTTGGGGACAGGCCTGGCATCGCTTAGCTGGTGGGAGGGGGTGAGCGATTGCCTTTGCATCACTTGGTGATTTTTCTTCATTAAACTGTCTTTATCTTGACCTATGAAATTTTATTGGTTTTCCTTTTCAATTCTATCCCCTATCCCATTGAAGGCTTATTTGCCAGCCAGGGTTAATCACCACATATTTTCATGAACTGCAAATATACAATGTACAAAGAAGCTAGGATAGAATGTTAAATGTGACCAAGCAGGGAATATGTGATCTTTAGATACTGGCCAGTAGAGGGATCAATATTAAACATCAGTAATATAGCAGGAAAGCTGTGTTTTAACTTTCTTCTCCAGAAGAAAAAACATAAATCTTTAAACAAACTAGTTTTGTTGTTTTGATGAATTACTGTAATTTGGAATACTTTGAAGTGTTTCCAAATGTGTACACTTAATTGCAAGAGAAAAATTAATACATAGTGCCTGATAGAATAAATATTACACAATATATGAAGATGTCTACAAAAGTCCAGGAAAATGCCTCAGCCATTTATAGACTTTTTGCCATGCATCCATACTAAGGTGCTGTATGAAGCACTTTTATTATAATCAACCTTTAATATCTTACTTCCATGTCAGACAGCCGGTCATGCAGATTTTACTCTTCCATGTTAGTCTTAGAAGCTTGCTGTTGAGTGAAGTCCAAGCTTCTTATTTTTCCCATTTTCCAATGCCAAAATGCTTTTCTCTCATAAAACTACAAAAGCCTTCTGATTTTATTCTGCTCAAGACTGCTACTTTCATTTTAGTCTTTCCTATGACCAAAATACAGCAGAAAAATGAAGACAGTTCTAATGAAGTCTATTAAAAGAAATACCCAAGCACGGAATTCTTTCCATGGAATACATCAAAATAACACCACTGCTATCTTGTGGAAAATATGAAGTTTACAGAAGATCCGGATGCCATATTCCCTGAACACATTTGAGTAAAATCTTTTAAGAGTACTAATTCTGGTCAACAGTGTCAGCAGCACCACTGGAGAAATGGAAGAAGAGAACTGATGAATCAAAGGGCGGTGTTCCTCTTGCCTAATGTTTATTGTGTAAAAGTTTGTCATCTAGTCTGTGCTACTCACATCATCTCCCTCTATTGTCAGTGGAAGCCAACATAATTTTCTGCAGATGATTTCAACATCCTTATTTAAGACCAAGAAGCCCAATAATTTTTTTTCCAATGTTAGAGAAGCCTGTGACTATCCACTGACCAGAGATAAAACTGGCTGTCTAAAAGCAGCATGTGGGTTTTTTGGGAGCATTGTTTTGCTTGGAATGAATCCACTCAAAATCCACAAAGCTCCTGAGGGTCCATACATGTCTCTGAAATGGCAGGACTGGGATCATAATATAATCTAACAATGCTTTTTTTCATTTGCTCTACTCGCTTGCCAGAGCATTCACCTTGTACCAAAATTAAAACCTCTAGACAAAACACCCAGCTATATTTTGGCCATCAAGATGCTCAGCGTGCTGATGCATTGCGTTCTCCTCATGTAGGGCTCTGTGCTCAGAACATGTTCTTCAGCTGAGGTGAATCCATTATTCATTTTAGTGTCACTGTCATACTTTTTTTAAGAAGGGACCTTGCAGTTGCTGTAGGCAATTTGAGGAGCAATGCAATTCCCTGATACTACTTCTCACTCCTTTAAACAGTTTTTGATTGTTGTTTTTTAAGGACTGATTTCCTGCTCCGCTCTCAGATCACCCACTCCCATAGACCTTAACAGTGGTAGCAAGAAAATGTTTATGTTTGATAAAAGTACTGGGAATTTCCCTGTCATTTAGCTAGCACCATAAACATCAACACCCAAAAGAAAATGCCAAGACACCTTTCCTGGCCTCCTCATTCTTGAGAGCTCTCAGGAGCCATGTCAGAATCCCCTATAGATCTTCCAGGATCTTCCATTATATCTATTCATTTGCCTTCAGCTCTCTCTCCAAAACAGTGAATTTCTTTTTCTGTCTCCCACTTGACAAGCTGAAAGCTGCTTCTTACTCTTTGTGGACAGTCCTAACTGACCTTGATGACCTTGATGACCAAGTAAGTCAACACTATGTAGGAATTAATCTGTTAAAACATTTCAGATATATCCTTTAATCTTCTATATAAAGAGAGGAGAAATAACTGGAAATAAGAAAAAAACTTGTTTAGATAAAATGTTTTGAAAGACAACAGTGTAGTTTTAAGTTTGAAACAAATAGTAGCATATGGCAATGTACATTGGTCATATTGGTCTATGGAGATTGGATTGTATAAGTCTGGAAAGAAAAACAAGGGAAAAAAACAGAGGAAAAGAGATACAAAAAAAGTGAAATCCAGCAAAAGTCTGGCTGTAGAACAAGATCTGAAACACATGTTTCAAGGGACCCCCTCTGGAATCTTCCATCATGTTTTCCTTTCTCTTTTTTATTTCTCTGCAAAATCAATGACAGCACTTCCATTTCCCAACCTTGTCTGCAGGCATGTGAACTTCCCTATATACTACTGTAGGTCTCCAATTTTTTTTCCAAAATATAGGATCTCTGACTACTGCTTGCCCTCCCATTCCATGGGAGCCTGACAGTTTGAAAACATTCTGAGCTCCACTTTACAGAAAAGTAGGGCAATGTTTCCTAAATGAGATGCCAGAATTATCAGAAGGGTCTTCTATATGCAAAAGACACAGCATGAGCTGAGCTACTCTCAGAAGTCTGCCCCTCTTTCAGCTTTACAGCATTGTGTGCAGTTTGTTCCACTTTGGGAAGCCTCTGTGCTGCCATGTGCAAGCTGACATTAAAGGAGAGGATTCATTCAAGATTCCAGGTAATCATTCACAGGTGCATTTACCGGCACCCTCCCACAGAATACCTCTGTCACACATTTCATATGGGAGTAGTGAGGGAATGAATCACATCCTTTCCTACTATTTCAGATATTTGCTGTACATTTGGTCAGGCGAGGCACCCCATCATTTAAACCTTCATTCAGTCTGCTCCCACTCTTGTAGAGTTAAATAAGTTCAGAACCTAATGCCTGTTCCAGTCCTGTTTGCTGTTGCTATGCTACCAGCTTGAAAAAGAGGCAGGGAAGGGAGGTGTCTTGAGCAGTTCTTCTGAAGCATTTCAAACACTGACTTGCTTGAGTTTTAAAGGACAATTCCAAAGCAGACACTCAAAAGCATAAAGGAATCATCACAGAAAAGCATCATCCAAACCCTCCTGTCCCATGAAAGCACATGGCAAAAAGCTTGGCTGTCCAGCACTACAGCTCATTCTATGCCATTGAACCAATAAGTCAAAAAAATCAAGTATATCAGTTTCTAGAAGAGTACTAATTATCTGTTCCCAAGAGAGATAAGTATCAGATTATGTCAAAATGTTGGCTTTATTCTGGGAATGTGGCCTACTTCTGTAATACTCTGTTGCCTAAAGATCAATTGATTTTTAAGGAAACAGTAAACAACTGTGTTTTGTTTTCTCTTTTCTCCTGCTCAATTAAACGAGACTATAAAAAGTTTGTAATCTGATTGTGCTTTTAAGAAAAAGTGTGATTACGTCCTAGAAGAAGCCTTCAAAAGTAACTGGAGATGGACTGGAGATAGGATGGCAGCTACAGATTCACATAAATAACAGCTATTAGAGGCATCTATCCCATCCTTAGCTTTATAGGTGCTGTGCACAGGTGTTTCTCCTGTCCACTACTTTCTACAAGAAATACATTTCACAATGACTTTTATTTCACATTAGAACATTCTAATCCATGAGGAGAATCTACCTGCCTGAAGGTATGAGCAAAAGTGAGTAAGAGAAAGTCAATACTGTCAAAACTTGCACAGTCCTGCTAATACACAGGGAAAAAAATCCAGCTGTCTCTTTCCCAGTGACAAAGCTATGGATAGTCTTCAACTGCCCTAGGCAATAAATTTGCTGCATGCTGTACCACCACATACTATAAAATTCAGCTTGAGCTAAGAGGATGAAAATAAATCAATTTTGAAGCTTGGTATATCAAAACATTTTTTTTTTCAAAAATTTAGTTTAACAGTGCAACTTGAAAACCAATACAACACCAAGTTCTAGATTAAAAAACAACTGATCACATTACAAACACAGCCTGCCAAAAAGTACTGATCATTGCTAGGGCCATTTGGGAGCTTCTCATGTTCCAGATTGTAACTTCAGCATGGCATTGATATTCAAACTAGAATAGTCATCGTAAGAGATTTTTTAAATAATCCATATAAAAACAGAGAAGTACATGAGCAGGTGTCATGGCAACCCCACCAAGGCAGTGCAGATACTGGCACTGCTTTTACTGAAGTGTTTCATTTTCCTTCAGGTCAATGAAATGACTACTAAATGCTTTTTACTCCATCAAACCAAATACAGACAAATGCCATTCTTGTCAACAATACAGATTAATTCATTGTTAGGAATGTTAATGATGCACGCTCATACTGGGCCCATTGTACTCAATAAACCATAGCACATCTCGGCTTCACCGAAGAACATTCATCTGTTCTGATGAATGCCCCAAACCTGGAAACACTGGGTGACACCAGTCACCCAGTATATTCACTCAGAGTGTCGCTCTGGCTGGTGGTCCCTTCCTTCCACAAAGTTCAGGGTGCAAACACATGCACTTTTCTCAGAATGAATTTCTTAACTTACCTCTTATTAAAATGCACATTTTTAGAGAAAGTTAACATGCTTATTTTGACAGATAAAGTTTAGTAACACAACATAAATTAGCAGTGCAGACAAGGAAGGCTCTGTCATGGAGCGCACAGATTTTTACAATCTGAAATTATAGACTTTTTTCAGACTTCCACAATCTTTAAATAGCACCTGCTTATCAGCACACACTCTGCAGCATACTGTGAGGGCTCTGATACAGCACAATAAAGATAATTTTGTTAAAAGAACTATTAATTATGAATTCACAGTACCAGATTAAATTTGCAGGGGCAATTTAGAAATGAAATGCTTAATAAATGTGGTTAAATTTTTTTAGTCTTCCCTGAAGACTTAGTATAGCTAAATTCATCTCTGTCACTTACTCATTTCTGAGAGATCAAAAGGTGAGCTGAATATCCTGCTTGCTGCTTTTCAGAGAGATTTGTATGTATATATTGCACTTCCTCCATCTGACAAACATTGTGTCAATGAGGTCCTTTTCATTTGCCACCATCTAATAACTTATATCTAAAATTTAACATAAATATAGAAAACCACATAAGCACACTCTTAGCTTTAAACATTTATATCTGCACTAAATATTTCACAATAAATATTTTAATGCTGTGCAAACTTAGACACATTGCCTTGTTTTGAATATTTGTCTGTATTTTATGGACAAAAATCAATGCAACACTTTTTCCAGGCCTGCCAATATTAGCTCTCAACTCATCTGCAACTTAGAAGGTCTCTACTACAACCAGTGGTCACTATTATGCAAAGTTAAAATAGGTTGTTTCTGGGGTTCAGTGCTTTAACACAAGCCCACATGTGCACAGACAATAGTACACAACCATATCAGTATGCCTATGTATGTTTACCCTAGTACAAAGAAGCATGAAACAGTCAAACAAGTCAAGAAATTTGAGACGTGTACACAAAGCAAACCCAAAAGATTAGTCCATTAAAAAGATATTGTTTCTCATTCACTCAGTTGTATTTTTGAGTAAATCACCCCCCATTTCCCAAGATACTAAAAACTGATGCCAGTTACTTCAAAGGAATCTTTTTTCAGTAAGGCTCAAATTGTTGCAAATCACTAAACTGAAGTTAATGTACAAAATCCACAACAAAGTTTTACAATTTAATCCTGCATGCAGTATTTCTCTCTGCCTACGTCAGAGTAGGAACTAGAATGTTGCTTTTTTATTCCTGCATTTTTACGCATGTAAGAATAAGATTCTACATTAGAAGAATGAATAAGGGCTGAATAATATTATCCAAAATCCAGATGCCATGTGAATAAAACAAAGTAGTCATTACTGAAAATCGCAGCATTTAGTTATTTATAGACTATTCAGACACCACCATTACCAAGACAGCACATGGTACAACACTCTTTTGAATAGCCTTTCAGAGTATTTCAGAGACCTATTTTAGAAGCCTGTACCACCATCCAGAAAAGACTCATTTATATAAGGGCAGAAGTAAGATACGTCAGGCAAGCACATACACTTCAAGGAATAAAGAACATCTACTCACTTTTCATATAGAAGGAGTGTTGAAATGTTTTCCTGTAATGCTGACATTCACTTTGAGAGACCTTCTCATAGAAGATCTATTACCCTCAGAGATGCAGGGTTTTTGAAACATGGGATGCCATTTTCTAAGAGACCACTTGAAAGAAAAAATAAAAAAGAAAACTACTTATCCCCAGCTGACACAACCAACCCAGTGTATGTGCTTTTTTGTCAGTAAAGACTTCAAGACAAACTTATTCAGGAAGTATCACTTTCTCTTTTGACCCAACCAATTAGTCTTTTCAGTATAGTCCTGCCTGCAGGGCAAACTGATGGAATAATGTCTTCACAAGTAAGAGTATCTCTTCAAAAGACAACTCAGGACTTATGAATAATGATGTCAAAAAGCTTCTTCTAGGCTGTTCTTGGCCTAAAACCTTCCCCTCTCATTTCTTTTTTCAAGGCGGGAGGAAAGACAGAGACTCCCAGGCAAGCACAGCCCTACTGAACTTCTCAGAGGCTTCACACCATGTACATAATTATCCCCCTGGAAGCACATCTGCCTGCACAGCTGGAGCAGCCCACACCATGTTACAAAATGTTCCTTGTCTTTCATATTGCTTGTTTTCCCTTTCTCCTCCTGGTGCACACACAAACTTGCTACACAAGTCAGTAGCCAATGGCCACTATCCAAAAGGTAATTTGGACACTCAAACTCACACCTGAGCTTCAGAGCTGCTGTGAAGACACTTTTTCATTCACAGATAGCAAGCCACACTCCCAACCAGTCAATGCACAGGTCTCCTGCTCTGACAGGTCCGTGGGCAAGAAAGGCCCAGGGGCAAAAGGGTCTGCAAAGATTTTCTTTCTGATAGCAGTGGAGAGATTATTTCCTCACATTTGTCCTGGAAGTCACAAAGCTTACCCAAAAGTAGAGAAGGAAGCAGTAACACAGCAATTTTAGCCATGAGCATAGAGCTGTGGTGATGTGTTATAATAAGATGACAGGGCAATTTGAATGATGCCTTTATCTGTGAGGCAACTCTGCTATCTATGCACCATTGAGACAGTACAGCCACCTGCCAGACATAAATGTGCTCTGCCTCATAAACACACCAAGCTCATGTGAAAGCAGTATTTGATCCAATTGTTCTTTCCACCTGGATATTAAGATGCAAAAGAAGTCATGATTGCCCCTTCACTGTTTGTGTCACTTCTGTTGTCCATAATGAGGAGGAGCAGGCAGGAGCTGACATGGCAGCAATAGTTGTAGATATGTGTTCGGAAATGAAATGAGGGCAGAGAATAACCACTGGTATTTGACTTCTCCCTGTTGTTAGAATTTGAGACAAAGCTCCATATTATATGAGCAGACTCCTAAAAAACACAATATGTACAAAACAGTAGGGGTGTAAAACTGATATGAGAACTGTGAGTTTATTTCATAAGAATGATGCTGTGCTCTACAGCCACCTAGTTCATGAGTCACACGTGGAGAAGTTTGATAGAGTTCCCCCACTTCATTCACTTTCACAGTAACATGTTTGTATATATTGTTCTTCCACAGTCACAGTCCTCCAAGCCATTACAGAATGCATCTTAACCAGTCAATGAAAACACTGGTAAAGGTCAGGAGAGGGGAAAAACCCAAATTAAAATTAGTTTGTTTGGAGTTTTTTTGTTTAGTTTTTTTTTTTTTTTTGGTTGGTTGGGTTTTTTTTTATTTTGGCAATACACTTTTAAGAAGTTTTTATTGATTATATGATCAGGGTTTGACCTTACTTTCACATCCTTGGTTAATACTCAGATTAGTAATGCTGTCTCATATATAATATATGCCATCAGATTGATTCTAGGGAGTTTACTATTTTCAGGACAGAACCACTTGTGAGACAGTATTCACCCCATAATTTCTCTCACCATTGCTAGCCAGGCTGCCTCACTGTACTATCCATTTTTGTCCTCAAATTCAAAGATATTTGAGATCTGAATTTCATATCCACACCTCATACATATTACTCATGTGATTTCCTTGCGGCCCCATAAATGTTAGTGAATGGGGTTATCTGCTATAAGGGTAAAATTTAATGTTTCAATGTTGCATAGGTCTAATATATGTTATAAACCATTTTGTCTTCTAGATAGATATGTTTAAATGTCACAAAGGGGGAAAACTGTAATTATGAAAGTCTTATTAAGGCAACTTGTCTTGCTTCTGGCAGAAAGTTCTTAGTTTATTCTGTTCCCACAGCCAAAGGGTTTCTAATGAGAAGACATACCTGTGCTTTGAAGCTAAACAAGGTTTTTTAACAAGAATAATTCTGATTATAAAAATAAACAGTGAGATGAGGGAATGACAATACCTAAGTGTTCTTACTCCTTATCTCCCCCAAGATCTTCAAACACTTCAAAACGTAATGCAGTCTGTTACACCTCAAAGTGTGCTCTGTGAGAACAGTTTCCAAGCAGCTTACTGTAATGGCTCATGGGCTGCTGGATATTTGAAATTCCTTTGCTTTTTCCTACACCAAGCAATCATTTTGCCAGATAAAAGAGTTTCAGAACACACACACACAAAAGCACCCCATCAAAAAACCACTGCCAAAGAAACCCTTCAAGTCAAAACTTTTCTCTGAGCTCCAACTTTTTTCTGAGCTCCAAGTCTTGATGTCTAATTATGATGGGCTCTGTTTCTTCACCAAAGGGCTAGGCTACATTTCACATGCTTCTGGTAAAACACCTTGTTCTATTCTTTTATTTCCTTCCAGGACACTCATCTGGATTTTGAGTATCCCCAGTTATTTTTTTTATTCAAGGTTGCAGTCAAGAGGTTCTGCACTTCAAAAGCAGTGTCTCCTCAAGCTGCCAAAATGTTACATCTTAATGGCCATATACATGGTCACTTCAGCTTCTGGTCTTTCTTGACTATCTTACGGACCTCCATGTGACTGCCTGCAGGCTCTGGTGCCACCTGTCCACAAAAAATTCTGGGAAGTCACTAGTTAACTTCACTAGTTTTATTAACTAGTTTTAACTAATTTTATCACCAAATTTCTCCTATCTGAAAAGAGGAAGCCTATTTCCTGCCTTTGTCTTCAGGTCGCACAACTCCAGCAGTCACATCGCACACACGGAGACCTTTGAGACAGTACTACTCTGACTTACAGGTTAGAACTTGACTGAAGCAAGTCAAAGGCACACTGACTGAAGATGTTTCAGCTGCTCTTCAGTAAAACTTGCTGGTGAAAAAAGATTCGGAAAAAAAGAGAAATATCTGATATTTGTGATATTTTGTCTGAAACACTTCAAGTTTAAAAATTTTTCATGATCATGAAGGTTTGCATTAAAATATCATGAAAATCAGACAGTGGCTAGGGTTTTCTGGTTGAAAATTTCCACATGAGAATAATAAAAAAAAGTCAAGTTTGCGCTATGAGCAGATTAACTGCTTTAGTAAAAAAGGAAAAATAGAGTAGAGCTGGAGAACAGTCCCCAACCTTTCAAACTTTACCTTAATCGTAGTATCATCCCAATGTAACCCTTCAGACATGCCAATAAACACATACCTAAGTTGTCTGGGAATAAATGCAGCAATATTTTTTACCCTGAAAACAAAATGGCATTTCAGAGCTGCAAAAAAAAAAAAAAAATCAGTAATGGTGTAAAGATTTTCGGTACTCCAAATTATATATAAAATCTGTTTACTCAGATGTATGTGAAGACAGTATTCATTTTCCAGAGATTACTTTTTCTTTGCAAAGAGACAGGGTAACTTGCCGTCAGAATGTTACTCCTTAGATCTGTATTTCATGTTAATGTGAAAATAAGGAAGAGAATTCCCAGCCATGTGTGGCATTGTCTCAACAAAAATTAGGAAAATGGGAATAAATATATCTTCGTGAACATGCATACCTGTTTATATTAGATCTTGAGGACCTAAGTAGATTTATAATCCCATTGGAGAACTATTTGGCCAAAAGCATATCATCAGACATCTTCCAACATTGAATTAAACAGTGTTCTATTTGTTTATGTCTCCTGTGTGAAATATAGGGAAATAGGATAAAGTTTTTCTTGCCTGACACAGGCAAGGACTTCAAGAAAAATTTAAAAAATGGAAAAATACTGTGTTCTGGGATCCAAGCATGCTGCAGGTGTTTTTTAACTACAGGGTGATTCTATTTCTGACAAGACTGGACAGAATCTAGCTCTTATTTTTTGTTCTCCTTACACAAAAGGCTTCAAAAGGGCACAGATTTCCTTTAGTCAATATTAAAAAGAGTAAAAAAAAAAAAAACACCTCTAAAAATTCCATGGGTATGAAAGCTGATTTTAAGAACTGAAAGCTCTTTAAGCAGGAACTGACACTCAAGAGCAAACACAGCTGTGAAGTTTCCATCCCATAGGACCGCAGCCGGCAGCTGTGCTTCCATCACCAGCCAGCAACTGCCCAGAAAGGCAGCTCCAGCTCTGAGAACTGCACCGAAATCTGCATAGTAAAAGCCTGTTCCCGAGCTGCCTTTCAACCATCACCTCCTGCTACCCAAAATGCATTTCAGAGATTTATAGCTCTAAAGGATCTGATCAGGGAACAGTGGCTGGGCAAAGTCACAGACAGCAAGTGCCAGCCAAGGGGTGATATTTCACTAGCCAGCCTGGGCAATTTCACAGTCTGCAGCCACTGAGGAGGAAAACTTCCCGCCTCCAGAGCTCTCACCACTCCTGTCTGCACTTCTCTTCTTACTTCACATCTGTTCTGCTGCTTCACAGATCCTTTTTGTGAATTAAAGCAATTTGCTAACCTGGCAGAAAAGTAACAAGCAAAACCGACTGGATGGTTTCCTATGGAGCTACTGAGTTGAACAGCTTCACAAAGTGAGCTCCAGAGCCACAGGGGAGCGGAGCATGGGGGTCAACCTGCCAGAAAAGTCAGGAAAAGAGGTGGAGTAACACATCCCCTTCACAACTGAAATGCAACAACACTGGATCAGCTCAGTGGCTCCTCAGACAGCAAACTCTACCTAACCTAAATCTCTTCCAAAAGAGTTTAGGGTAATGCTCATAATTCACATTAAGTTGACTAAGGCAAACTTTTCTTGTATCATGTGAGATCACTAGGTTTGGGAAACAAAGGCTGGTTTGTTGGGGGTTTTTTTAATGAGATCCAATTTAGCAGTTTCTAATTACCCAAAAGCTGTTAGGCTTAAAGGGTTATAGCCCTTTGTAAGACTTCATTGACTTCAGCTAAATTAAGATCAAAGTCTAGTACTTTACCATTCTGCTCTAATTACTTGGTCTTAGATGCATACCTACAAACATAAAAATACTGCCAGTATCTGATACGGAGAAACATATTTACACACACACACAAAAAGTGCTGTTTTGATTTGCATTGCTAGCATATTCCTATTTCTGTTTTTATTCTTGATTCAGTCATTATCCCTGATAAAAGCATAAAGCCACTTGCCCTAAAATTCTTATCAATTAATTTTTACATGCCACAGAAAAAATGAATTAAAACATTCTGGGTTTGATGCCAAATTTACATAATTCAGAAAAGGGAAAAACTAAATTAAACTTTCATTTATAGGTGTATGTGTATTATCAGTAAATAAAATACAGTCATTAAACATTTAGAAGCAATGAACTAGGACAAGAATGAAATGGCAATACTACAGTACCACATTTACACATAGTCAACAATTAGTAATAAGAAGGGTACAAAGTTTGCAAAACAGCGACAATTTTTTTTTGTAGCTCACTGAAACTCATGTCCAGAAGGCTCTTATAAACATATTAGCAGAATTAGAGCTTTGATGTACTCTCCAAAGCCAGAAAGACTATTGCTTTCTTTTTTTTTTTTTTTTTCATATTGACAAAAAGAACAAGAAAATTCTGTATTTTAAAAAGCAGGTCATTCTTGTTTCTTTTTCCCCTGGGTAATCTCACTGAATAGCACTGCTGTGCCTACTGTCCAAAAATACAATCTGTGCTTTTTTTCTGGGCTTTGCTATTCTGAGTGGCTTTCATTTGCATAACTGTCATTGATATATCCCAGGTTTAAATATAGGCAAACTAGAAAGTTACACTTCAGAAGTCACAACAAGCAAGTTAACAGAGAAAATACCATTTTATATTTCAGATATGTCTCAAAAAATGCATCAAATCAAACGAACAATGCCTAACAACCCACCAAAACTCCAGCTAGGGTGAAATTCTGCAAACAAGATTGTTCACAAAGAGGCATGCTGAATGGAAATGATTTTTGCCTTTTAGCACCACAGTTCTTCATCACAGCTTTCCTATAAGCTTTCCTGATTAATGAGGAAATTCCTAAAATCTATCTTTATTTATTTATCGTAGTTATTTCCTCAGTGTTTATCAAACACATCCAAACCTGAGCACATGGGAAGGCTGTGGAACACCCTAATCAGAGTCAAGGCACAAGGCCTGACACAAAGGCTAAGATGTCAGAACTGTTTTTCCTGCTCTGATGGAACATGCCCTCCTGCCAGTTCCCTTCCATTAAATTAAGGGACCCTGAATATGCAAAGTAAATTATCTAAGCAATTAACTTTGCTGGGGGAAAAAAATAAAAGAAAGGAAAAAGAAGAAGCAGTCTTCTCTTTGATAATACAGCAAGCTGGTTCACCCTGCAAACAATGAGCAAGATCTGTGGATGGCAGGTCACCTGTCACAATGGAGGATGAGCAGACCTAAGTTTAAGGTCACACAGCACAAATGGTATGGTTCCATTCAAGTTCCTCCAGCCAGGGTATGAACTAAGACCAGAGAGCCCTGGAAGCTGGGGTGTGCCTGAAACTTCTGACTCTGACACTGAAGGCAGGAGGTGTGCTGTGCCAGAAGAGGGAAAGGAGCCAAGGGACAGTCTCATGGCAGGGGGGACTGAATGACTCTCTCCAAATCCAGGTTCTGCCCCATTCATCTCGCTTGTGTGTGATGGGAAAAGGCAGCTCCCCAAATACAGTCACTAATCGTGTGCACCCTGGTTTTTGGTGCTTAGCTTGAGTAGCTGAAATGATAAGTGGAGCTGCCAAGTTTTTTCACCAGAATATAACACCCACCTAGTCCAGTAAAACAGAGCCATCATCTGGACTTGGCTCTCCCAGTCTGTGCAAATGCACAGACATTGCCAGCTCTTGCCTGAACTCAGCCCTGAAGCTGCAGCCTCATGCCACCAGCCAGAGCTCCCAGCTTGCATGTGCCTTCCTCACAGCCATCTCACAGGCAGCTGTCATGTCCTCACCATCTCTCCAGAGTGGGTCTGCCCATGTCTCACCCAGCACTGACACCAAACTATGCACTGCTGGGTCTTTTGCACCAGAGTTGTCCTGAAACTGATGGTCTTATTCACTGCCAGGAAACTGCAGACTTTTGACAGGATAATTTCTCAGAAAGCCTTTGCACAAAAAGCAGTAACACAGTCATGAATTATTCCCTCAGCCTTTCCTAAGTGATATTGTGCACCATCCAAGACACAGATCCTTCAGATACTCTCAATGTACTTGACGAAGAGTGCAAATACATCAGTTGAGTTGAGCCCTCCTAAGCCTACTCCTGACCATTCTCTTGGAAAGAACATTTCTGCGCTCACAGTACACTGACTATCCGTAATAGGAAAAAGGGTGAATTATTCAGATACTATATTAAAGGCAGTAAGATCTTTAGTGGCCATTAACTGAAAAGTTTATTTGCTAGTTTAGTTATGAATACAGTTGTAACTTAAGGGATCATCCATTCAAATAATCTGTGTATACTATGACACGTGTTTATAAATACATACCAGAAAACCATCCTAGCACAATTAAACAGGAGTACCTTCTAATATAACTGAAGGCAACAAGCCAGAAAAATTAAAAGCTTATTCCCAGTTTTATTTTGGAGCTGCATGAGTGACACCTTCAATAAAAGATTGTTGACAGACTGTGGTGTGGTTCAGCACTCTCTTCCTATATAGTACCAATTATGCTTTGAAATTTACTATTTTTCAGTTTGAGCTTTTGTTTTGAGTAATAATCCGGATTTGGTAAGTCATGCTGGTTATATGTATATAGCCATTATGAAAAGAAAGAAAGAAAAAAGTGACTAAAATTAATAAATTGGAGAAGCCTAGAAACATCTCTCCCTTACATTTACAAAAAAATCATTTCTGGAATGAGGAGGGGTGGTATTTTAGACCTGGCTGATTCTGGATTCAGGGGAAGTGGATGTTGGTTTAAAGCCAGGGTTGGTTTGCCTTTTTGAGCTCCTAGAATGTTTGTTAAGCACGTATATGTGCATATGTTGGGGGCAAATAGATTGGATTGCTGTAATATGAATTACTTCAGCAAATTATTGGTGGAATACTTAAAATGAATTATGAAAATAGGTATATTTAGTCTGCAGCTCCTAAATGGTACACACTTTCCTCACCATAGTAACAAAAATGTCTTTTAAAGGAAGAGAGGAGAGGAAGGAGCTTTGAATTCTTGCACTGCAGAAACTAAGAAAGTCAGGGGGAGGGAAAGTGCTCACTTCACAAGCTTATAGCAATTCAGATGGCAATTAAAGGTGGGGGGGGAACCAAAACACAAAATCCTATAATTGCATTTATGCTGTTTTGCCAGTACAGCATTACAACATTCTAAAGTGTGTCATAAAAAAAGTGAATATTCAATGAAAAAAATATTCCTTTTTTTTTACCAACCAAAATTGAGTAGGAAACCCATTCCATAGTATCCAAACAAGAGCAGTTAAAGTTGCTTTTTCAGTATTTTACCCTTCACACAGAGAAATTAAACTCTTCTACAAATGGAAGCAGGAAAAAAAAAATAGAACTTCAGTATGTCATGGCTACTTGGTGATAGACAGCTTGCAGACTATTTTGTGCTACAACAGAAGGATCCTGTTCAACAGAGTAAAGATATAATAATGAACAATGGATCCTTCACAACTGCCAAAATAGAAGTTGATGCTGGAAGAAAAGGGTGATGAAGTCAGTGGCCTTTTAGTGCTGTGAGCAGGGAGCATAATTTATGTTCATTGGCAGATTTCGTGTACAGGCAGACAAAACCCTGCCGCGTGCCGCTGGGGAGGACAGGGGGGACACGGTCCACGGCCAAGAGGAGGTGAACGCTGGAACGACTTTATTCGGGGGACACGAGACTCTTATATGGTTTGGGGCAGGGGTTTGGGAACTGGGAGGAGTTGGGGCGGGACATGGCAAATATGGGAAAGGAGGGGAGGGGGGAATACAATTATGGGTAAAAGGGGGAGTGGCTAGCTTTACATCATGATGCTGGGTTAGCATCACCAGCCAGCCAATGGAAAAATAGGGAATAA